>CM021110.1:159371485-159971485 GCA_007115665.2 Sequoiadendron giganteum | reverse complement strand
GAGAATTTGATCCAATTACAACAACAAATATTGGCACTAATGTTGATAATTTGAATAAGGAATAGATGCAGACGTTAATTAAGGAGAGAGAAATGTATAAGATGAACAATGAAATATTACTCAGAGAGAATGGTCATTTGAAAGATATGGTGGGAATTGCATTAGGACCCAGTAAGAAACTAACTCATGGTGAGAGCTCCCAAGCTAAGGACAAGTGGGAAGAGTTTGGTGCATACTCTCAAGGAAAACATGACACACTTACTGCAATAATTAGAAAAAGGTAGGACAGCTTGATGATCTTGTTGAGCAAACATTGGAGAACAAGTTCAGAAATCCATATTGCAGAACAAGAACATATAAGAATTGATGGCAGGATTCAAGAAATAAATGAGAGGAATGTTCCTGATAATGAGGTTACTAATATTGTTGATCACATCATGAGAAAACACATGAGCTTTCATGAAGATATGCAAGGAGATGCACAAGGATTGGTTCAAGCCAAAAAAAAGGGATTACCAGCACTATCTAAATATGGAGGAAAAATGAAGGGAAAGGAAAAATGGGTTGATGAATGCAAGTCAATGTTGAAACATCTTTTGGAAATGGCTACAGAGAAAGACTCTCCACTAAATGAAGCTTGTGAATTGGTTGAGAAGATGGTGATGATGGAGATAGCAATCTGAAATGCGCTAGGAGATGCTGACACACATGAGCAACATGATTACTTGGATCATTTGTCAAAATTCCATTTATGGCTAAACAAAGCCTAATTTCTAGTTTATTATTGTTGTTGTTAAGCAAAAACATTTTTGAAAGGACGTGTCCTTTCACGGTTTTGTTGTATTTATATCTATTTTATAATGTCAAACAAATATAGGCAAATAGAAGAAGGATACAGTAGATAAATTTGTAATGATGTTTTCATCTAAAAAGACTCAGATGCATGTATTAATTTCAATGAAGTTAATGAAGATATCTGAATTTTTTGTGGCTTAATCTTGGTATCAGCTGTTTGTTGAAGTTATACAGTTATAAATTTGTCTCCATTTTGATACTTTTTTGTTGTTTAAATTGATATATCAAGCATATATTCAGTTTATCAATATACATTTGTTGTATTTGTGTGATGTGGTTATTTGGTTCTTTCAAGTAGAGATTAAATCCTTCTAATCAATCACGGTAATTGGGGAGTATTAATTGGATCAGTAAGAAGAATCACATAACTATGATTGTCATTCAGTCTCAAATAGAGTTATTTGCACGTTTATACAAGTTATAAACTAAATTTGTGTGCCAAAAAGTTTGAATTATTTCCATCACATATTACACTTTTTTTTATCTTCATTAGACTCAATATACCCAACAAGGCACTAGTCTAACATTTTTATCTTTTAGTTCATCCATTTTATTTTTTACATCTATTAACTAAACATATTTATTACTCATACAATTTATGTTAGATTAGGATAACATTTGTTCATTGTAAGATTGCCATTTGTGAATAGATCACTGTGACAAAATCACATCATTCAAGTCTGCTCAATTCACATAGGTAGACCTACCTAGGTTTAGCATCACCTAAAGAGGAGGTCTAAACTATTTAGCCTTGTATGTTACCTTGAAACGTACCAAGATTTTGGCAACCTCTTGAGGTATTTTACCTACATTTTTGAGAGCTAACACATTGTTTTCAAATTGAAGAGATAACATATCGGCCAAGTAGTATCTATGTCACCCCAATCATGTTTTATGTTTATATTGGAAGGATACAATATATCGGAACAACAACTAGCAAGCTTCACCGATAAAAACATTGTAGGAATGGCCTACGTGAATGAGGAAGCACATTGTACAATATCGGCATAGGCACATTGCATTCTATTTGTGTGTGGAGTATTCTTTCATTTGGACTAGTTCTTTGTTGTTTATTTTCAAGCAATTGAAGGCAATGTATAATGTATTCTAATTAATCTTCATGACCATCTTATAATTACCTCTCACTTTCCTCAATCTACCTTTCCCCATCAGGTACTCCCCTTCGAATTTGTTAATGGAGTTGGGATCCTAAATGCGATCTACATGGATCTTTGTTGTGAACTTAGCAAGATATTCAGTAATGTACACCATGGTCTGGTATACCATATATCCCTCCACCATAGAACCCTCAAGATGTTATCTTTATCTAACCAAAGCCTTCAAAAATTTCAAGTTCCTCTCAACCATCCACATTGACCTTGTGTGTATAGGTCCACACAATTCAATCTCCTCAACTTGGTGTATGAGGTAGTGTTCTTGTGCATTAAAAAATGTTGAAGGTACACACTTTTGTATTTCACACATTAGACAAGGAATTTTTCTCTTCCAATAATTTATATCTTCTTTATTGATTTCTTTAGATGACAACCATCTACAAGTGATTCAAGGCACAAATATATTAATGAGATTAAACAAAAATATACAATATAGTACATAACAAGTAAAACAAATGGAAAATATAAGATCTATACAATGAATTGAATAAATATGGCTACTTACCTCATGTATTTTCCAAGATCATATATAACTTGTTTGAAATTGTTGTCGAAGTTGTCTGGGAGAGATAGAGGTAGAACGTACTGCAACAATTATAAAAGGATCTTTTCATTATTTTTCCAAAACTAGTAAACATAATACACTGAAAAGTACATGTAGTATACAAATATATATAGAATATACAAGAATAATTACCTTAATGAAGGTATGCCAATCATGCATTTTCATCCCTAACCCAAATTCACCTTTCTTTGTTATGATATTGTTTATGTTCGTAGCAAATCCTATGGGAAATCAAATTTTTCATATGACTTATTTATAGCATTGTTTTGTTGCTCTATTAATAACCAATGAAGGGTTCTTATATTAATTTGGTCTCCATCGCTATTTAATTGAATGACATTTTTCATTGCATGATTGGCTTCATGAATGTCACTAAAAATTTTGACAATTTTTTCTTTGTCATGCGATCCATCTAATATTTTTCATAACATTTATGTTATATTCTTTCCGATATGCATTGTATCAAACAAATACACAATTTGTAGCTACTCATAGTAGGGCAACCTACTAAATTGTCTGGGATAACTTTTTAGTCCCTATGGAAGCCGACCATTAATGCCTTGACGACCTTCATGAAGCATATAAGTTAAACAAATTAACAACGACAATCATTGTCACTTACAGCATGAGTAAACAAAACACAATATAAATATATAAATTCCAAACATATAATATATGATAGATAAATAATTTGATCTGATGTATAACCTTGACGATTAATTCTATTATATTCCAACTTCCATAGGCGAGGTATCATTCTTCGTGGTTTTAATGTAGTCTCTTCTTTCCCATTGAAAAGATATTTTTCAGTAGTTTGATACTTATGATTTATGTGGAGGAAGTTCCTATACTCATCAAACACCTGCTTTCCTAAACTTGTTGAATGATGAGATTTCATCTTTGGACCACAAACTAGACATGCAAATTTTCCCTTTGTTTGAAGACCTGCAAGATCATATATAATTGGATTAAATATGTCAATTTTTATAATTATATATAATGAATAGATTATTTTAAAAACATGCATGATATCTACTTCATAAAATTAAATATCATTAAAGTGCAGTCGAACGTTATAACATACCACAAAAATGTGTTAGACCTGGGGCATCATGCATTTTCAATACAAGCATTACATGGAATTGAAATTGTCTTTGTCCTATTGGTCTAGAAATGTCATACACAGTGACACCATTCCATAACTTTAGTAACTCATCGATAAGAGGCTCAATATATACATTCATATCTTTAACTTATTACTTACCTAGTTGAATGAAAATAAACATTACATAATTATTATAACCATTTTATTGCAATATATATAAATTAATGTACATGACTATTAAATGAAAAAAATATAAGTCATTATGCAACAAATAAGACAAATGAGATGCTACTACGTTAAAGAAAATTGATGTAAAAAAATACCTGGAACAATCATTGCCAACATTATGTTCTCCCTCTTTATTGACATCCATGGAGGAATGTTATTGTTGATAACAAAAACAGGCCACACCGAGTAAATAGATCTTAGCTCTCCAAATGGATTGACACCATCCACTACCAATGAAAGCCTAAGATTACGAGGTTCTTCTTTAAAGTGTGGCCATTTTTGCTCCATGTCCCTAAATGCAAAACCATTTGTAGTCATTTGAAGAATATCATCTCCACTTCTATTTTGTGCATGGTAATCCATAAATTGCGCTAAGCTTTCACACCTAAATAATCGTTGCATATGTGGAATAATGGGAATATAACGAAGAACCTTGTGAGGCAGCTTTTTTGTTAGTTGATCTGTTTGATATCTACTGATATGACATTTTGGGAATTTAGTTGCAGATTCATGTTGTTTATGATATATAAGATGATCATTGGGACATGCATCTATTAATTGATACTCCATTCCAATATCTTTCATAATGGCAGATAAATCTCAGTATGAGTGAGGTAAAATATTTGATGGTGGTAACAAAAATTCACCTATCAATCTACAATGATTTTTTTTTTGTTAATATAAAGAATATTAATGGTACATATTTCATCCTTTATTTACTAGTGATGAACTAACAACAAAAAATAGATGAAAAAAGATGACATATATGACATACCTTAACATCCATGAGATTGCTATGTTAGATAAACCATTCATAACCTTCAAGTTCACCAGCAACAATACAACAAAGAGAAGAGTTTTTTGGGAGCCTTCATAAAGGGGCTCGTATGCCTTCTCAAGTATAGGTAAATCATGAACATCATCAAAGTCATCTCGATCAACATGATCAGTTGCGCCACTAAATGTGTCATGGATCAATTTATTTGTACCATCATCTTCAACTATGTTTTCTGGCACATGATCATCTTCTTCCATAGGATCATTAACTTCATCTTTGATATTCATAGCTCCATGTTCCTTTGCTTGCAAAACCACATTCTTCGGGCCATGATAATCCATATCATGTGCCCTAGGGAACCCCACCTTTATAATAATGATTGACACAAATAAACCATGATCATGATCAAGTGATTTTTTATATATATAAAAAATGTTAAAACGATATAAACATTTAAAAATTCAATCAATATAAAGACATATAATGAACAACTTACCAATGGACGATAATCATGCCCCCCTTCAATGTGACCATGTTGCCTACAATGTTTCTCAGTTGTTGTGATTAAAAGTATTCTTGTCTTTAAGCCCTTGCAATTATTGCAAGGACAATAACATTTCCCATCACCCTTTCTTTTCAATCTAGCCCACAATCTAGAAAGTTTCTCTTTTTTTTGTTTTGCACTAATATTATCTGACATGGTTTTTCTTTACCAAGCTTGAATATTTAGATCTTCAAAAAATATCAAACTCACACTCCAATAATTTTTAATCATAGACAGGTAATAAAATCTAATAATTCTAATATTTTGCACCTAAAAAATTCGGCATGCAACCACCCCTACAAAAGAGAAGATAGCCTGAAGTTAATGACCCCAAAAAAAACTTTAAAATGCTAATTCCAAAACTTATTAAATTATAATTTTACTATGATTTCCAACCGTTAGACTCCTAAAATCAGAATACTGAACTTGCACAACAAAATCTGGAAATGAAAATTTGAAAATGTATAAGTCTAAAAATGAAATCTGATGAGATGTTGCTTTAAAATATGATTTTCAAATCTGGAACAAATCTGACTTCACAAATGAATTCTGGAAAAAGACAATGACTACCCTCAACCTGGCGATATCTTCTTGAATTTTTTCTGTTTTTTTCCAAGAAAAACATCCTTAGTTCTCCACAAACTGTCGCGAGTATAGCAAATTCGCAAGTATAGATAAATTGTTGAGCTCACTTTTATTTATTAAAAAAACATTCGACGAAACTCCAATGAACAGCCCACTAACCATATGCTGGTCACAATTTGACTTTACATGTTTGTCGAAATATCGACGAAAAAATCAGGATCGTCAAAATTTTGACGAATGTCGGGCATAAATTTTTTAAAAAAATTGAAAATTTCACATTAAATATCATAGGTACCCGACAATACATCTAATTATACATATTTCATCGGAAATTTTTGTCATATTTTGCATTCAAATGAGTTAGTGCATTAACAAGCTAGTGAGCTCACTAGCTTGCTAATGCTCTCATGATTTTTTGGATGGAATTCCTTAAAGAAATGTGGTCCTGTGGCATGCCATGATTGCAAGATAGGCTCAAAATAGAAGCATGGACAAGGCATATGAATTGTTTGACAATAATGTTTTCGTAGACATGTATGCAAAATGTGGTAGCATTGACAAGCTAGTGAGCTCACTAGCTTGTCAATGCTACCACATTTTGCATACATGTCTACGAGTACATCACCATGAGACCCCATTTCTATGAGGTATTTTTTCATGCTTCCCCTACCTTTTCAGCCCTACCACATTAGTGAGCTCACTAGCTTCTCAATGCTACCACATTTTTCATACATGTCTACAAAAACATTATTGTCAAAAAATTTACATGCCTTGTCCATGCTTCCATTTTGAGCCTATCTTGCAATCATGGCATGCCACATGACCACATCTCTTTAAGGCATTCCATCCAAAAAAATCATGTGACCTTTGTCTATGCTAGAAATACTCTTCTATGGGATGATTATAAGTATTTTGTATGAAGCCTAGAATGACATATATTTCATTTATTTATATGGATTAATTTCTTAGGAACTAATATTTATCTCATTAGCATGCTACAGGTAAAATTATTTGTCATGCTGAGGAAATGAAGAAGGAATAAACAAATAGATGAAGAGTATGAAACTAATAAAGAAAAAATAGAGAATGGATGAGGGAATACCATCAGAAGAATAAATTGGATACGATTGATGAAAAAATCCAATTGAAGAGGAACCTCAACCATCAAAAATATTAATGTCATTGGTGGCACAAAGGGAATGAATGTGAAAGCATCGTGCTAAGACAGATTCAAATACCGTAGTTGGAGACACACCCTCTACCACAATTGAATACGAAGGGACACCATCTACCTCAAGTGAATATGGAGGGACACCATCTATCGCAAGTGAATATGGAGGGACACCATATACCATAAGTGAATATGGAAGGACACCATCTACCACAAGTGAATATGAAGGGACACCATCCACTACATCTCAAGTTGAGAGTACATCATCACTCAGATTTGACGAAGAAGGTATGCCATCATCCCCATGTAAACCTCAAGGTATGTCATTTATTCCACCCTCGATCGAAGGTACATGATCTAGCCCACCTCACTTAAATATTGATGAAATTCCTAATATTGAGATGTATGTACCTAAAAGAACACCGCCTAGAATTTTGCGTATAAATCCAAAATATTTGATTAATATTGATGAGAATTTTGCAGCACATGGAAGGTAAGATTCCAGAACACACTTGTAGAAGATATGCTGATAAGAATTGGAAATTGTTCTTTGAAATTCTAAATGAGACCGCAAGATGTCAACTATTTGTTGAAATGATGTGCAGTATAAAGTATAGAAACATCATGGAGATTCTTGGGTTGAGAACATCGAATGCTTCAAGTGAAAACACTATTGTGAAGAACCTAATGGATGCTTATGAGAGTGTGGGTAAGACCTCACACTCAAAGGATATTAATATCACCTGACATGTCATTACATCGACTTTGGTAAGTATTCAAATAAGGAGATCTCGTCTCATTAGAAAGATGAGTGAACAATTGAGAATTAATAGAAAAAATTTATCAAGATCCGTTCAAAGGTGGCAAAGAATTGAGGGCACCGATTCAAATGAATTATGGGCATTCTTGAGAATACTCCCATGAAAAGACAAACCAATTGTTGAAGCATTGAGAACACTAATTGAAGACTATTATAATAATAACACACGGCCATCTCTGAATTAAAGGGATGTGGTAAGAAGGAGAATTAGTAGTCAGAACCGTGAGCCACATCCAAAGAATTTTTTGGTAAATTTCAATAGGATATCCTCAAATTCAAATTTTTCAAAGATATTTTGAAATGATTAAACCTTTTTATGTCAAGATAAATCACACACGCACTACTTGTTGTTGTAGACTTCATATTGAATTCTCTAACCATTATGATGTTTATCGTTCTATATGTTTATATTTGCATACTAATAATGTTTTGCAAGATTGTGGCATACATGCCCCACCAACATCTTCAAGAGAGTTCTTTTAAAAAAAATTATGTGAAATAGAGGATGGCCAAATATTCTACAGGAAACTATGCTTAGATGGTTCATGTCAGTGTTGTGGTGGCTTGATACTTATGCCAGTAAGTCAACATATGGAAAGCACACATGAGGTGGGAAAGAAACTAGCTGAGTTTGGAAAGTATAAAATAGTGGCATACATTACAAAAGATGGTAATCAAGCAAAAATATGTGATTTGGTTATTTAGAAGATTCTAGTGTATCAGTTTATGTTGTTGTTTCGCGATAATATAGTGTATGAATATGCAAGGCATACCCATAGAGCTCGATGGTTGGACAAATAATTCAAGTTATGCAAGGACACCTTTCTAGTTGGCAGCATAGTTTTAGTGGTTGACTTTGACTTTGAAAAGAACTACACTCTACAGCCACAATGTGAAGTGCAGTCACAATATTACAACTCCACATAGGTTTCGATATTTGTGCACATAACATTTATTCATGCAGCTGATAGTATAGAGGACCAAAGGAATGTATTGAGGGAGTACCACTTTTATATTAGTGATGATCACACACATTCTGCAGAGTTCATGCAAGGTTTCTTCTAGTTGTTCTACAGTGATTTGGCCCAGAGGGGCATAACATATGGTCAGCATATAATATGGTCAGATAACTGTGCAACATAGTTCAAGAACTCATGCATGTTCTACTGGTTGAGCAAGATGCATGTCATTATAGGTGTTCAGCATACATGGAACTTTTGTGAGGCTGGGCATGGAAAGGGGGAGCATGGTGGTGCAGGAGCATTGTTAAAACAACATTAGCACGAGAAGAGTTAAAGTATAAAGACAATGCAAAGTTGATAGATGCAAAATCAATCATCGAGTGGTGTAGTGCTTTGATGGGTCTAGGTAATGAAGGTACGTCTTCAATTCATAGATTTTTTTGGTTGATGGATGATACTAACATTGCACCATATGAGGATTGTTGTACACTGATAGGATCGAGTTAGCTACATTCTTTCCTTAGCTCAAATGCAAGCTCATGGGGTATCCATAAGTGGAATATGGCATGCTTTTATTCTTCATGTACAATGCAAGACTGGGATGATTGCGAGTCAAAGGAGTGGATTGATAAATGATCGTTAAGTTCTATTAGCCCACTTCACACGTATAACCCTCTTTTGGAATTGGAACTATCACAGATGGAATCATCGATTACCTTTGACCAAATATCAGATCTAGTTAAACCAAGTAATATATCTACTTGCATAGTTTTTGAAATCCCTATTGTTATCTTACTTTTTATTGTATTTATAATGTTGACTAATTTCATCTAATTTGTTGCACATATCAATGTAGGGCATGTTTATATAGTTATTGTGGATGAAGAAAACAGAGAGGGAATGGATTATTAC
Organism: Sequoiadendron giganteum; assembly: GCA_007115665.2. NCBI lineage: Eukaryota > Viridiplantae > Streptophyta > Pinopsida > Cupressales > Cupressaceae > Sequoiadendron > Sequoiadendron giganteum. The sequence goes on along the minus strand of CM021110.1, from coordinate 159,961,785 downwards.
TTGTGTCATTATGTTGAGGCCAAAAATAAATTGGACACCCCAATTATAGATGGAGAAAACATTGAATACCCTACAGGCTCAATTTTTGTTACTAGAACGTAGCTTAGAAGGTACCCACATAAGAGTGTTAAATTTTGGTTGTTTCAGAACTTTGACACGCATCAAAAATTATTCATTACTCAAACCTTGTCGTGGCATCTAATGTTTTTTTGACCAAATATGGGGGTAGACCTTTGAACAAGACCTCGTGGAAGGTGCGTGAGTCTAACCATGAGGAAATACTTGACACAATAAAGAGTAGAGCAGACCCAAATGGTTTGTTGGATTAATTTGTAAGTATGCACATTGGTTCTTATTAATTTGTATGATGCCAATGCTATCATCTAATGTTTATATCATGTATGTAGGTGATTGATGAATTTATCAAACTTGCAAATGTAGCACACTTTATGTTTAGAATTGTGGCAAAGGATACAGAGTTCAATGGTATTTTATTTTTTCTCAAAATATGCAAAAAAAAGTGATGTAAGATATTCTCTATCCATTAGTAAACTAAGTGGAAGATTAAATTGTGTTGTTTTTATAACAAGTTGCAAGTTTCCAAAAGGTTGGAAAGTAATTTAGTTTGGTTACGTTCTATTCATGAGAGGTTGTTGTGTACAATAGGTGTCTCGGAACTCCCAATGAAGATGTATGGCCAGGAGTGACTAAGTTGAGAGATAGTTATGCCTATCCTCAATGGAAGCATCAAGATTTAAGCCTTGTTGTTCCTAAATTGGAACCAAATAGTGTGGATTTGTTGTCTGTAAGTGCCTTCCATCTATTTTCATTTCATTTTTATTTTGGATGCTCTTTCTTTTTCTATTTTTTACTTTGCCTATTTGTAAGAGAAATACTAAAAATTTATTGGTGTCTCCTTGCAGAAAATACTAATTTATGAGCCATCCAAGAGAATTTCAGCCAAAAAAGCAATGCAACATCCTTATTTTGATGATCTTGACAAATCTCAATTCTGATTTTAAGCCATTATAAAAGTGTGTGTGAAGCTTAGTGAGCGAATTTCAAATTATTCATTTGAATTTAACCTCATCATGAGCACCTATGATGTAGACATTATAAGAGCATCTCGAATTTCAAGTTATTTTATTCATGAGAGGATGTTGTGTGCAATAGGTATCTTGGAACTCCCAATGAAGATGTATGGCCAGGAGTGACTAAGTTGAGAGATTGGCATGCCTATCCTCAATGGAAGCATCAAGATTTAAGCCTTGATGTTCATGAATTGGAACCAAATGGTGTGGATTTGTTGTCTGTAAGTGTCTTCCATCTATTTAATTTCATTTCCATTTTGGATGCTCTTTATTTTTCTTCTTCTAATTTTCCTATTTGTAAGTAAAATACTAAAAATTGATTGGTGTCTCCTTGCAGAAAATGCTGATTTATGAGCCATCCAAGAGAATCTCAACCAAAAAATCAATGCAACATCCTTATTTTGATGGTCTTGACAAATCTCAATTCTGATTTTAAGCCATTATAAAAGTGTGTGTGAAGCTTAGCGAGGGAATTTCAAGTTATTCATTTTAAGTTAACCTCATCATAAGCACCTATGATGTAGACATTATAAGGGCATCTCAAATGTATGAGTGACATTGTAAAATATCTATGAGAACGAAGTACGTAAGGAATCCTTGAATCATATTTTTGGTTATTATGAGAGAATCTTATAAGTTTTGTGTGCATGAAAATGGGGCACATTGATTCAATATTTGATTTAAGTGGGGTGTTGGAATTCATATAGTTTGATTTTTTTCTCATGATTTTGTATTACCACTTGATAGTTTTGAGAAAGCATTGTTCCTACAAGTACAAGCACTTGGGTTTCAGAATGGTGTATGAATCATATTAGATAATTGTAGCACAAACATAAGAATTAGGACTGCCAAATAAATCTCATTTTATTGTAAACATCATATTATTAATATAGTGAGTGTAATAATGATTTATGGTTACCAATCATTTTTTTTCTTCTTTTATTCTCTCCCTATTATAACTAGCACCAATTGACTAACTTATTATAAAAAATTCATTTATTAAAACAAATCAACCTAATGATTATATGTCAATATCAATATAGCATACCATCTATTCGCATAAATATTTTAAATGATATTTCATCAAATTTTGAAATTTATTGCTTCCCTCAAACATTTGTAATTCATGCAGTGTAATCCCTTAACAATCCAAATTGCAAAAGGACAACAATCTTTGATGACCTATTACTCAAAGATCGTGTTAGTTATGGGCGTTCCATCTAAGGCATCGAGATCACGTAAGGAACCTCAAAAACCACCTCTCTTGATTTTTTTTATCTCAAAGTCATTTTCCGGTGGTGTCCAATTTTCACTTGATGGAAAGAGTGTCAATTGCAAGCAGTGTAAAGTTGCAAAGTGGTGAAAATTTCATTCTACAACTCGTGTGACCAAATGGATTGTTCCAACGCATCTGGATTGGTACATTTATACTAGGAATGGTCCTCTTTTGTACCCAAACACACCAAATCACTCTGAGCTACACTCAATCGGCTCAATCCCTTAAGGGTCCAAATTGCAAAAGGGCAGCAATCTTTGAACAGCCTGTTACTCAGAAACCATGATGCTTAAGAAATCTTTTTCTAAGCCTATGGGATCATGTTGGACCCCTCTATAATAATCTCTCTTGGTTTCTTTTATCTCGGAGTTTTTTTCCCATGGTGTCTAGTTTTCATTTCATGGAAAAAGTGTCAAATGCAAGCAGTGTAAAGTTGCAAAGTGGTGCAACTTTCATTTTGCAACTTGTGTGACCAAAAAAACTATTACAATGCATCCGTATGGGTACTTTTATACTAGGAATGGTCCTCTTTTATACCAAAACATGCCAAATCATTCTAAGCTACGTTCAACCAACTAGACCCCTTAAGGGTCCAAATTGCAAAAGGGCAACAATCTTTGATAGTCTATTACTCAAAAATTGTGACACTTAAAAACTCTCCACCTAAGCCTATGGGATCACATTGGACCCCTCTACAATAACCTCTCTCTGTTTTTGTTATCTTGGAGTTGTTTTTCCCATGGTGTGTAATTTTCACTTGATGGAAAAAGTGTCAAATGCAAGCATTGTAAAGTTGCAAAGTGGTGCAAATTTCATTGTGTAACTTGTGTGACCAAACGAATTGTTCCAACACATCTGGATGGGTATGTTTATGATAGGAATGGTTCTATTTTGCACCCAAACATTCCAAATCACTTTGATGTACGTTCAACTGGCTCGATCCCTTAAGGGTCCAAATTGCAAAAGGGCAACAATCTTTGACAGTCTATTACTCAAAAATTGTGACACTTAAAAACTCTCCACCTAAGCCTATGGGATCACATTGGACCCCTCTACAATAACCTCTCTCTGTTTTTGTTATCTTGGAGTTGTTTTTCCCATGGTGTGTAGTTTTCACTTGATGGAAAAAGTGTCAAATGCATGCATTGTAAAGTTGCAAAGTGGTGCAAATTTCATTGTGTAACTTGTGTGACCAAACGAATTGTTCCAACACATCTGGATGGGTATGTTTATGCTAGGAATGGTTCTATTTTGCACCCAAACATTCCAAATCACTTTGATGTATGTTCAACTGGCTCGATCCCTTAAGGGTCCAAATTACAAAAGGGCAGTAATCTTTGATGGCCTGTTACTCAAAATCCATGATTCTTACCAACTCTCTATCTGATCCTATGGGATTGCATTGGGCCCCTCTATAATAACCTCTCTCAGTTTTTGTTATCTCAGAGTTGTTTTCCCATGGTGTCCAGTTTTCACTTGATGGAAAAGGTGTCAAATGAAAGCAATGTAAAGTTGCAAAGTGGTGCAACTTTCATTCTGTAACTCATGTGACCAAACAAACTATTCCAACACGCCCAGATGGGTATATTTACGCTAGGCATGTTTCCAAACATGATGAATCACTTTGAGTTATGTTCAACCGACTCGATCCCTTAAGGGTCCAAAGTGCAAAATGGCTGCAATATTTGACTAGCTATTACTCAGAAACCGTGATACTTATAAACTCTCGATCTGAGCCTACGGGATCACCTTGGGCCCCTCTATAATAACCTCTCTCATTTTTTTAAATCTCAGAGTCATTTTCCTGTGGTGATGACTTTTCAATTGATGGGAAAAGTGTAAAATGCAAGTAGTGTAAAGTTCCAAAGTGGTGCAACTTTCGTTTTGCAACTCGTGTGACCAAATGAACAATTCCAATGTGTTTTTGATAGGTACATTTATGCTAGGAATGGTCCTTTTTCACACCCAAACATGTTGAATCACTCTGAGCTACATTCAACCGACCTGGTCCCTTATGGTTGCATGCAAAACAATTGAAAAGAGAAACATTCACATGAAAGTTGAGAAGTTTGAGTTTTCCACACCAAGAACATATGATAATCCTAAAGTCTAGTAAAGGCAAGACATTTTTTAATTATCCTCCTTTCGCTTAGGAAATATATTGCTCAAGGATCTTAAATAAGCCTTCTTATCAAATATGAAAAAGCTTGATAATCCCATGGTTGACAATTTTGTAGTCATCAAAGTGGGAACTAATTCTATATTATATAGATCATATTTCTTCTTTATCTTTAAGATCTTATAAGTTTGGAAATGGTTTCACCAAGCTGTGAAGGGTGAATTGTTCTTTATTCAATCATGCCTATGTGGGTTCATTTTCCTTATCTCCAATTGTAATTTTGGGTGGATTATTGCTTTCAAAGTATTGGGAATGCTTTGGTTAGATTTATATCCATTGATCTTATGGAAATAGAAATATATCAAAGGGGTTTCTTGAAAAAATTTGGTTCACAGTTGAGGAGAGAGCATGGAAACAAGCCATTGATTATGAAAATGTTAGTGTAGAATTTTTTGCTTAAATTTTCTTTAGATAAGTTTGCTAGTTGTTAGATTTTTACGATAATGATTGTTTACTTATGCAATCTTGCATGGAGTTGCATGCCTATTTTCTAGTTGGCAGTTGCCATTCTAGAAGGCTCATCTCTTGATATATATATTATACTCATTCCTAATCAATTATCAAGTTAATAATAAGTGCATCTATTTACAATGAATCTTTTCTTTTCAATTTTTGCAATTTGTAATTTGTAACTCTACTAGTATTCCTAAAAATATTGAAGTTGTTTAGCAGCAATCAATAAATATTCAAGATAAACCATGAAGGATAGCAATGATCAATGCTAGGGCTAACCAATTAATAAGTATACATGAGAATATAAGTCAAGCATACATGTGAATAAGGGAAGCACAAGTACTCAAATACACGTAAGCCTTGAAGAATACACACGAATACATAGTATATGCAAATTAATACAAATATGCATGAATACAAGGTATACACATGAAAACACGTAAGTCATAAAGTATACATTGGAATACATGTAAGTCACAAAGTATACACGTAAGTTGTAAAGTATACACTTGAATACACGTAAATCATATCTATTGAACCATGGATTTATAATGCAAATATGGACACCATCGATAAAAAAGATTTGTATTAACCAAATATCCATGTAGGCATACATCAATATATGTCGATATAAGTATAAAATATATACAAAATAACTATATAGGCTTACAAGAATGCCATATAGGCATAAAATTTCAAATATATCCAATACAAAATATGTACAAAAATGCCATATAGGCATACAAGAAAGGGCTCTGGAATCAAAATTCATTGCTCTCCATGCTCTGGAAATAAATTCTTGTCCTTTATTGGTTGGCTAGATGTTGATAAGTTTGTCGCTCATTTACTCTAAGGTCGAGAAGTGCTCCTATTGCTCCTCCTAAGGTTTAGTTCTCGATCAAGCCTTATTTGTTACAATAACAAGTAAATAAATTAATATATAGAAATTATAGTATAAAAATATGTATTTAACAAAATAATCACTTATCGCCTCTAGACAATCACTCTCCTTGAGGGAAATATTTGTATGCCCATGTTGTGGTATGCTAAAGCCCTATAGAAACCATCCAAAGAGAAATTAAACTATGAATCAATAATGGTTTGATTTTTCACTAACTAATAGCTATAACAACGAATGCAAATTAAAATTTAGTAATCTGCCACATACCTTTGTGAGAGTCATCGAGGAGTCTATAGAAGATGAAACACCAAGATCCATTTCCCTATGAAAATTTGGAGGTGTATCTACTTCCAACATTTAAAAATAAAACAACAAATTATTCAATCATGAAAACTACAATAGTGATGCACGTCATGGCTTATAATGTATGAGATAATGAATAAAAAATTTAGTACTTATTAAACTATATATTTTTGACTATCATGCTTAGTATTTTCCCTATCCATAGCTTGTTTGAAAGCACATGTTTTAGGATTTTATTCATAGAAGCAAGGTGGTGAACCGTTTGATAAAATGCTTTGGTAGACATGTACAAAAATTGTGGTAGCATAGAGAAGGCAGTGAACTATTTAAAAAAATGCCTCAAAGAAATGTCGTTTCATGGTGATGGAATGCCATTAAAAAAAAATTTGTCATGGAATTCCATCACCATGAGACCACATTTCTTTGAGGCATTTTTTTAGACAGTTCATTGCCTTCTCTATGGTATTATGTTGGGATGGGGTGGATGGTATAGTGTGGTCTTGGTTATGAGATGGAGGGCGATCATGACATGAAGAGGGATGGGTGGGGATATGAACAAGTGGAATAAAAGGTGGAAGGTTCCATGGATTGGTAAATTGAGGATGATGATGATATTTCTTACTATTATGCTTTGATAGATTTTTTCCAAGCATCCATAGTTTTTTGGAAAGCACCTATTTTAGGCTTTTAGCAATAGCAGCAATGAAGTGAGTAGTTTGATAAAATTCTTTGGTAGAAATGTATGGAAAAGGTAGTAGCATAGAAAAGCGGCGAGCTATTTGAAAAAATGCCTCAAAGAAATGTGGTCTCATGGTGATGCAATGGCATTCCATCACCATGAGACTGCATTTCTTTGAGGCATTGTTTCAAACTATGCATTTCCTTGTCTATGCTATTGCTTACTATTACGCTTTGATAGAGTTTTTCCAAGCATCCATAGTTTGTTGCAAATCACCTTTTTAGGCTTTTAGCCATAGCAGTAAGGAAGTTCAAGTAGTTTGATAAAATGATTTGGTAGACATGTATGGAAAATGTAGTAGCGTATAAAAGGTGGTGAGCTATTTGAAAAGATACCTCAAAGAAATGTGGTCTCATGGTGATGGAATGCCATTCCATCACCATGAGACCACATTTCTTTGAGGAATTTTTTCAAACTACTCACTACCTTGTCTATGTTATTGCTTACTATTATTATTTGATAGATTTTTTCAAGCATCCATAGTTTGTTGGAAAGCACCTAATTTAGGCTTTTAGCCATAGCAGCAAGGAAGTGAGTAGATTGATTAAATGCTTTGGTAGACATGTATGGAAAATGTGGTAGCATAGAAAAGGTGATGAGTTGTTTGAAAGAATGCACCAAGGAAATGTGGTCTCATGGTGATGGAATGTCATTCCATCACCATGACACCACATTTCTTCGAGGAATTTTTTCAAACTACTCACTACCTTGTCTATGATATTGCTTACTATTATGCTTTGATAGATTTTTTTTCCAAGCATCCATAGTTTGTAGGAAAGAACCTTTTTTAGGATTTTAGCCATAGCAACAAGGAAATGAACTATTTGATAAAATGCTTTGGTAGACATGTATAAAAAATGTGGTAGCATAGAAAAGGTGGTGAGTTGTTTGAAAAAAATCCTCTAAGAAAAGTGGTCTCATGGTGATGGAATGGAATTCCCATCACCATGAGACCACATTTCTTTGAGGCATTTTTTTAAACTACTCACTGCCTTGTCTATGTAGTGCTGACTATTATTCTTTGATATAATTTTTTCCAAGAACCCATAGTTTGTTGGAAAGCACCTTTTTTTAGGCTTTTAGCCATAGCAGCAAGGAAGTGAATTGCTTGATAAAATGCTTTGGTATACATGTATGGAAAATGTGGTAGCGTAGAAAAGGCTGTGAGCTATTTGAAAAAATGCCTCAAAGAAATTGGGTCTCATGGTGATGTACATCACCATGAGACCACATTTCTTTGAGGCATTTTTTCAAACAACTCATTTCCTTGTCAATGCTATTGCTTACTATTATTCTTTCATATATTTCTTCCAAGCATCCATAACATAGACAAGGCAGTGAACTGTTTGAAAATATGTCTCAATAAAAAGTGATCTCATGGAATGCCATGACAAGAAAATGCAATTGGTAGCTACTCCTAGTTATTACTTATGCTATGTGAAGTAATTGCATCACTGCTTGTGTTGACTTTCTAAACAACTATATTGTAGTTGAAATTTTTTCATCTATCAACATCTAGTTATTAGTTATGGAATGTGAAGTAATGCTTTGAGTTTGAAAGATGTGCAATGAAATGTAATCAATGATATGAATATAAACTACACAAATCTATTAAGTACAATTCATTAGTTTAAACTCTTTATTCTATTAGTTGTGTGAAGTTTTGTCTAACTCCAATGGCACTGGGAGGTGTTCCCATGAAACCTCCAATATTAGCCTATTCAACATCCAAAATCAAATATTAGAATACCATTCATATAACAATGCTATTAACATGTAATAAATTTAGAATTTTTTACTAGTTACATACCTCAACAATAGATGCAGTGGAGTAATAAGCAGGTGTAGCACTAGTGTATCCAATATCAACACAGTGACCCTAAAATTTATTACAATCATAAAAATAAATTAGTTAATCTTGCATTTGAAAAATGAAATTTAATAAATTAAATTCAATGAACATGCTAGCATTTACCTGAGTATCAATACCATAAGCCTCATGTTGTGCCTATAGCACACACACCCCGTTCGAAACGGGGACCCTCCCTTTTCGCCTGTGTCGGGTCTCTTTTCACTGTCTTGTTTTGTGTACCCATATTTTGAAGTCTAAGTGACTGAGGAGCTCTTGAAAATCATCTCAGGTCAATCACATTTTTCCCCTCCCCCAAGAATTTTCTAAGTCCTAGTTTGCACCAAACATCTAAGGGATGGTCTGGGTCCGCCTTTGCGAGCCACCGTGTGCGGAAGTCCCTTGTGTCTTTGTTGTTCCAAACGGTGAATGCTTGTCGTCCTCCCGCCCTACGGGACCCACACCCTTGTCTACCCTTTTGGGGTCTTCGTCATTTCAAACAAAAATCACTTGACGTCCATCCACATGTTGAATTCCATTGGACTCGGTGTCATTTAGATGTGACCAATCAACCAACCCAACGGTCACCGCATGATCATTAATGCCTAGCATTAAATGCACAAAACCTTATATATACTCCGATCAACCTGTCATTTTCAACAAATTCTTTTGCAAAGGGAAGTCAGAGCACCATCCGTAGCCACCATCTCACCTGCAGCTCGTGTCCACCACCTAGCATCGATTCCGCGTGGAGTTCATCAGCTTTCATTACAGGATCATTGGGTATGTCCACCCTTTTTCCTGTGCCTCCATTTCTTTTTGAAAGTGGAAATGTAAATTAAGTGAAAACCAGTTAAACATCAAATATGAGTGAAGGGACATCCTCCCCATGAACTCTGTGATCTGAAACACCTTGAAAACCTTAACAATAGTGATTTCTCGACCTTTGGTGCTTGGCAGTTCCACCTTCGCTTAAAGTTCATGACCCTCGAGCCTGATTCCCTTCTTGGCCGCCCATTCTCAAATTATAAACCATTCTGAAGATGGCCACTGACCTCGGGGGATCCACCTCCATGGGGTGCCCAACCAACTTAGTTGTCAGAATCTTTGATCTCCCATCACATCGGCAGATCATCCATCATGCCTTACAGACCCATCAGTGCGGCATTCTGCATGACTTTTTCCCTTTTGGAAACGTTGTTTCGAACGGTCATCCCCTCGCATCGTTCTGCCTATCGGAACCTAACTGGGTCATAGCAATGACAAAACCTTAAGACCCCCAACCGATGATCTCAACTTTTAGGCCCAACTATATGCATATCCATGTGTCTTTTTTGTTCCTGATCGTCATTTCAAATGGTCGTTTCAACCCACCTTTCCGACCTAAAGATGTCACACATCCCTTCGCCATTCAAAAAAATTGCAAAATCCTAAGCGAGGGTATTCCCAGTCGTCACTTCTCTCGGGTCCACCGACGTGGACTTCCATTCACTCCAAGCTATTTCGCCTCGCCATTTCAAAAGGCCTCCTGATGACGTCCACCCGATCATCGGAGCCCGCTGCCCCAAATGTCATTGGCATTGTGCCAAAATGACTAACTCTCGAGCTCTGCAGGTGGATTCTTGCGGACAGGCACATGTGGGACTTTGTCTTTCCTTCGTCATTTTAAACGGACACCAACTATGTCCTCCTGCTTCGTGGATCCTACACCTTCGATTATCGTTCGGATAATAATCAAATGAAAATGAAAATAAATAGTGTTAACCGTCCGCGGGTCTGGAAACAAGGAGCTCCATGTGCAGTTTATCATGCCCTCTTCGCCATTTCAAATGGCTAACTCTTTGCGTCCTCCCGTGTTTCCCTATCCGCATGCCCCAACCATCCTTCACCTTCATGGATCTCGCATTACAGAACTTCGTCCTGCTAGTGTCATTCTAATGGAAAACACAAACAGTTGCCAGCCTAAGGAAGTTTGCACCCCTAGGCCCACATTACACCATTTCCCTCGAAGCAGAGGGTGAAGGTAATAAATAGTTAAAGAGATTTCATGCATGGACTATTTGATCTAATGTTGTTTTGTAGGATGTTCGCTAGCATTCCTTGTATTTCATGATTGTATCATTTACTGCCTCCATTGGTTGCAGGATATATGGAACCGGCTATTGGAACCTCGGGGGCGGCTGCAAAAAAGGATAAAGGAAATAATATTGCAAAGGCTCCTCAGGGCAAAGAAGACAAGGATCAAATGAAGTATAAATTCTAGTGGGAGCCCCTTCACTCCAAGGTCCTCACCGATTGGAAGGACATTTCAGATACAAACTTGGGGCATATTGACCTTGATGAGTTTAAGTGAAGGGTGAGGATAAATCTAAAGATAGAGAATGATAAGAAAATCAAAGCAAGTGGGTTGGCCAAGGTTGCATTATTTATGTCAGCCCTTATTGCCCCTGAACATGTAATGGCCTGCAAAGAGGCCTATCAGGCAAAAATGGGAGCCATCGTAGATAGGGATGGAAATATATTGGCTGACTAGTCTGCCAAATCCATTGGGCACACTTTCCACATCCCCACAGTTAGTAAAATGGAACAAGCTACCATAGATTACGGCAAGAAGATGTGGGATGAAAATCCCCTTAAATGCAGGCAATTGATCAACTAGTACTGGCTGAAGGATAAGAGGGGCAGTGCCAACAAAGTCCCCCAGGAACTGTTCCTAAGTGATTTCTTTCAAGATTACCATGATTTGTTAACTCTTCTAAATAAGGTCATGGGCCTTCCAACCTCTGCTTACTTTCAAGAATGGATGTTTTACTTCATTGAGGAAATCATTTAGGGAATACTTACTTCTACTGGGAAGGAATGATCAATGAGTGCCTGCATGAACAGTTCATGGTAGTAAAGAAGAACTCTAATTTTTATATGACATCTTATCTTGTGTATTTTCTCACTGACCGTGCTTAGTATTGAGGCCTATTTGTTGCACCGAATCCAGACTCACGAATGGAACTGAAAGTATATGAGAAGTAACCCCAGCTTCAATACAGGAACTTCAAGAGAGAGTATTGTAGAGTTAATGACACCTTCATAGGCCTTGTTATAAGATTGCTTGGAGGTGATCTGGAAACGAGGATTTCACACAGTGTCAGTGCCTTCATCCATTGATTCGGATTTCTATTCATCCAGTTTCTCAAGTTTACTTATATCCGAACTAAGGGCTTTTTAGATACACCATATAGGTTGCCTCGGTATCCCAATGACTGAATAATATTTCTTGAAGTCTCCTAACAGTTGCAATGATCACACACCCTCCTAAGAAAGAAGCATCAAGTAGGAGTTCCTTATCCTCTTGTCTTTGGGTAGGGACAATATGAGCTTCATACTTCTCAATGTGCAGAGAACTCTGACAAGGAACTCAATGCGTATAATCTGAAATTTTACAATACTCACCCATGAATGGATCCTTATGGTAAGCTAAGGAAGATGGTGGGAATGGAATATGCCCACTTGCACAACCTCGAATACTTCTAGGCAAACTATAAAGATGACAAGGAGGTTCGTATATGACAATATATGCGCATGACGGCCTACTTTGTCAAAATGGTTAAGTTATTTCCAGTGTCGGAGAAAGTGGTGGAGGAATAAAACACCGTGATAGACCCAAGATATAATGTTGTTGCCAACCTTCCATTGCCAGTGATAGATTGGAATGAAGAAGAGGTTGATGACCTAGATACTATCACTAAGCCTATTGAGGCAAGGACAAAGCAATGGGTTGACAGGCAAGTTGCCAACTAAAGCAGCAAGGAGTAGAACTCACTTTTGTAGAGCCTGAACATCTACACAAGGGTGAGGCTGAGGGTGTCGATGGAACTTCAATGGGAGAAACCTCAACATCTCCCCCATTACCAGATCAAATAAGAGAAAGGATGTGGTTGAAGATCAGCCTAATTCAATGAACTCTCCAGCAAACGGTGCAAAGGTTGGAACTTATAAGAGGCCAAAGAGGATAGGCAATTTTTCCACAATGCCCCCTATATAGGAGGATCCCCTTCACAATGGGGAGAAGCAACCAAATTCCCCTCCTATTGCATCCATTGTCGCAACCACCATTGTTGTTGCTACCACCCCGCTTATCCCACAAGGAGCAGTCACTACCTCTCTTCCTGCGGTGGACATCTTCGTCCACCTTGCCTCTACCTCTCCCGTGGAACAAGTCATTGTTGTCAATTCCTCTTCGGAAACCACCTCCCCGCTTTCCTCATCATCCTTGTCTCCATCATTCTCCCTTTTGTTGTGCATTTTTGCACACACGCCCCACTGAAAGTGGGGACCCTCTTTTTTCGCTTTTTGGTGTTTTGGCCCTTCTTTTTCGGGGGTTTTCGCTTGCTTGGGTTGTGCTTTGATGTCCATCTTTCCAATTGAAGTGGCATAATTTTGAATATTATTGAACATCTTGAGTTCTGACTGCATTTCAAAGTTTTCACTGCTTTCGGGAAAATTCACCTAGGCCGGATTCTCCCGATTTTCTTTCAGTGACCAGAGGTTATTTCCTTTTGAACCTGTTTTCAGGAAAATCCGTATGGTCCGGATTTCCCCGAGGTCCATCGCTGTGTCGAATCCTTGAGTTTTTGCGATCGTGGTTGTCTTGTCAATCGCATTAATGGCATTTGTGCGGATGTTTTGGGGCTTTGATATATTGGATTTTGGGAAGTAATTGAACATTTGAGTTTGTTCATTTGCTCATCATTTGAGCTTGAGTCTTGGAGCTTTTGGTGTTTTGCTGGATTGTGATTTTTGAAGCCGTTTTGATTGTGCACTTGAGTTTCATGTGCATGGATTGTATCCTGCTTGCGTTCGATGATTATTTGTTGGCATCACCATTTCCAGTCCTTTCACTCTCATGGTATGTAGAAATGCTCCTTTTCTCTATTGATTTTGAATTGCTTCGCTTCATTTACTTCTTGGTCCTTCATGGTTTCCTAATTTCCTTGGGTATGCCCATCATCACTGGGTATTTTGGGGGTTTTCGTTGCTATACCAGTCTGCTAGGTTGGTCATTGATGTTTATTCTTGGTCTGGTATTGTTTCTTTTGGGCATTTGCTTGCATTGGTCTTAAACTCTCCATTTTGGTGTGTGAGCAGGTCGTGTCTGGTTTTTCATGCTTTCATGGTGGATATTTTAGGGTTCTTAACCTAGGGCATAGCCATCCTCCTCAAATTGTTGTGAGGAGTGTTCTAAATTCATGTTTGATCCATTGGAGGTCTAGGTTAAGTGGTTAAAATACAGGCCTTAGATCCGGAATTGTTTGAATCATTTTGGTAAAAGTAAGGAAGATGTGGACGGGTTTGGGTTTTTGGCATTCTTGTAGAATTTCGCTTCCTCTGGATTTCCCTGGCCTATCCCGTTCTTTCCTTTTTTACTACCTTTTTCCCGGATTTCGTTTCTCTCGCCAAAATTCGCTTCCTCCGGATTTTCCCGATGTCCGTGGTTGGTTCGTTTTGCCAATTTCATGCTTTAGTGATGATATATCCAATTCTCACCAAAATCCATTCACTCCATATTTTCCTGGATGTTCCGTGTCTCCTCCATTTTCCCGGGTTAGTTGTAACTGTTGTTGTTTTCACCAAAATCCGTCTCTGGAGGATTCTTCCGGGTTTTCTGGGAAAATATTGAATTTGATGGTTATGATGGATTTGTTTATTGGTGGCATATTTGATAGATTAAATGAGCTTATGCTAAGTATCTCTTGGGATATTCCTTTGTTAGTTGATGGATTAAAATGATATTATGGGAGTTAGCATGCTTGGCGCTGGAGTCCGCCTGGTCTGTATTTTCTCGGAAATCCTCACCAGGGTGGAATCCGCGAGGGGGGTTAAATCCCGAACTTTGGGATACTGATTTCCTACACTTGTTGTTTCTTTTGGATCTGATTGTGGTCATCTTTATGTGTTTGCAGGTAGGATCAGGACAGGATGTTGCTAGTCGAGGCAAGGGGAAGGCAACAGATCCAAGTGCAGAGACTTCTGCCATCTCAGATGCAGAGAAAGTAAAATTAGACATAAAGAGCCAGATTCCTGAGAGCAAGCTAACCTCAATTTGGTCAGGAATCACAGATACCAATGTAGGTATGTGGGACTATGAGGAGTTTAAGGCTGAGATGTTTGCACCGAGCCCTCCTTTGTTGGCTAGAAGAATTATGGATTTTGGATTGGCTCATGTGGCAGGTTTCCCTTCCACAGTGCAGTGTTATGAGCTAGTGCTTGAGTGTGCCAGGAACTATGATAGAGGGACACAGAGGATAATTGGTTGGCTTTTGTCCTATGTCTATTGCTTCAACCTTTGACATGCCTGATAGGTCCCATGTGGTGGCCTTTGACATAGATGTTGCTAGAAAATATTATGAAGAGAATATAGTTAAGTCTTAGCAGGTGATTAACTCTTGGTTGGAGAAGCCTAAATCTCATTTCTCCAAGTTGCCTAAGCAACTATTCAGGCTTAAGTTCAAGAGAGAGTACTACAATGTCATCACTCTCCTCAATAGACTGGTGGGATTGAAGAGTGTAGGTGTGTTCAAGACTTGGATGTTCAATGTAATTGCTAGAATGGAGCAGGGAATTGACTATCACTGGGCAGGTGTCATTAGTGCAGTGATTCATGAGCAGTTATGCAATTTCTTGTAAACCAAGACTTTTACTATGACCTCTTACCTAGTGTATGCATTAGCGAGACTTCACCCATACAAGCGGTTAAGCACTAGGGTTACCTTTGGGCAAGATGCTATATATGAAGTCTATCCATAGCTACACCTAACTGGAGATCCAATGATGCTTTTACAATTTACATCACTAGAATTCTCCAAGGTGCAGAGCATCTGAGAATTTTCGATAAGGCTAAAGAATTGGTAAGGAGATATGGGGCATGGTTTATCCAATTCCCAACTTTCTCGTACATCAAAATTGATGGTTGTCAAAGGGCTCCCTATAGACTCCCTAGATACCCTACTGATCATATCATATTGTTGGAAGTCACTAGATAGATTTGTGACTTCGATAATGTTGTAAAGGGAGAAATGCACAAAATAGGTTTTGGGAATGACTTTTCCTTAAAGATAGGAATGGGTGAGGTTTGTCCTTCTATTCAGTCTACTCATGCTGTTGAGGAGGAGATGAGTACTTTTGGTCTCTCTTTCCATTCCAAGAGAGAAAGGTTTGACATCACTGGCAAAGCACAAAAGAAGGCCAGTAGGGAATATAGCCATAAGGATCATATTGAAGATTACTGGGTTAACCTTGCTGATGAGTTTGAGGTAAGGAAGAAGAAGTTCCCTAGATTGCCAGTGGATTTGGTAAGGCTATACAATGTGAAGGCCATCACTGACCAGGTGCAAGAGGATGGAAATTTAATCCAGGGTCATGTCTATGAGGCAGTGAAAGATAAGCCAGTGGGAGAAGTTGACTGGTTAGAGGAAGAAAAGACTAAGTTAGATCAAATCATGACCCCGGTGATCAAGTACACCAAGATGTGGTTGAAGCACAAGATGCTAGAGTTGGAAGGTGAAGGTGTCCCATGCACCTATGATCTGATGGGAGACTTAGAGTCTCACTCTGCTTCTGAGGAGTCACTCGAACTAGATCCTAAGGGCAAGGAAAAGGTCGATTCCCCTTTCAAAATCCAAGTAAGGGAGGTTCAAGCTGAGAAGGCTGTAGAGGTAAGCAAACACAGGAAGCCTATTTCTAAGAAGAGGAAACATGCCTCGAAGAAAGAAGTTGAAAAGAACAAGGAAGAAGAAGAGGAGGTGCAAACTACTCCTCCATTGATAAAGAGAAGAAGGATTACAAAGCTATCACAAAAGCAGGAGGAAGTTCCCAAGGCTGATAAGGAGGTTGAACCACTAGTGGTAAAGGTGGAAATCTCAGGGGAAAAAACACAAGTATACATGAGAAGGTCAAGGACTCCTTCCTCAAGGGATACTGCAATAAGGGAGGATGTTTCAATGAGTATTCTTGTGGTTGAACAAGTGAGTGTCTCCATTCCTCAGGATGCCGGTAGCACATAGGAGGAACCATAGAAGGATGAAGATCCTAAAGATAAGGGTGAGGAAGAGTTTTAGGAGGGAGACCTCTATAATGCAGAGGCATAAATTGACAAGGTAATACAGTCCCCCTTGGTGGCACATGCAGATTCACCTGTGAGGGAGCAATTGAACAAGTCTCCTCAAAAGGAGGAGGAGATACCAGTGAAGGTCCCTTCACTAGCACAGGTTGTGGTGGAAGAACAGGTACAAGAAAAATGGATTCCAATCATGGACATTCCTAATATGCTAGGTGTTGAAAAGGATGCAATTGATTATCAATAGGAACAGGAGCAAGATAGGCAAAATACAATGCCTGTTAGGTCTACTATTCCAAGATGGTTAGAGAAAGAATTGAAGAGTAAAATGGTGATAGTGGAGGATGCTCCTCCTAATTAGGATGTCCTTATGGCTAATGTGGAAAAGGAGAAAACTAAGAAGAAAGCAAGGGTTCTGTCTCAAATTGAAAGAGATGGGTTGGGCAATAGAGTGGCCCATATTGCTACCCCTATTCCAAACAAAGATAGAGACAATGTGACTGCCCAAGATTATCATGTGCAAACTGTTGACTTGGGGCATGCCACTATGGAGCAAGATATTGAAGAATATGAAGGATACAGTGCTGTGATTGTGGGCAGATTGAAGAAGGTTGTGCAAACTAGGCATGAGCTAGAGAGGGAGAATGAGAAACTAAAGAAGTACTTGCAAGAGTTGATGAAACCCATGCAAGCTATTGGTTCTTCCTCCTCTGCTACAGGTTTCTTTCCTCAAGAGACAATCTCTGAGCTTCAAAAGATGAAGGGCACCACACATGCTACAATTGCCTGGTTGTAGGGTGTCCAAACCAAAGGAGATGATGCTATTAAAATCATTTTATCAACTGGAGGAGATGCAATGAGATCGGTGGATTGGTTAAAGGTTGTATTAGCTCAGGATAATGTGGATACTGATCTCCTATTGCAGAAGGCCACAACAATCATGGAATTCACTAGGGATAAACTGGTAAAGTGTGGGATTCTTCTATTTCCAAGGGTTTCTGAACCTTGGGAATGGTTTGAAATCCTGCAAATGAGGCAGAAGGCCTTGAAAAAGATCCATAAATAGGCACGGTAGATTAAGGATACTTTGACCAGTATTTATGATAGATGTATCTCATTCTTTGAGGTCATGAATAGAAGGAAGAAGTTTGCTCTGAAACATCTTAATCTAGAGCAGCTTAGGAAGTGGTGGAGAGATGTTTATTCTCCAGTCAGTGAAGGACCAGTTACTGGACATCAGTTGGATGATGCTACAACTTATATTGCAGTCATGGACAGATATTTGAATAATAAGGCTTATTGGGATGGTGCAGTTAGGCAGGCGAGAGATGACATCAAGTCTCTTGAGAGAAGGATTAGGATTTTGCTTATGCCACTTGTTGCTGAGATGGATAGAGTTTTATTGGCCGTACATGGTGAAGAAGATCAAGCTAAAGACAAGGATGGGGAGTAGCTATATAGGGTTACATTGAGATTTGTGCTTCCCATTATTCACATGTATTGGGCTGACCTTTTTGGTATCTTGGCCATTTTCGATGAAATTGGTGCCAATGGCACATTTCATATTATGTTCGAATATCTTTGAGGCTGACCTCTTATAGGTCATGTTTTTATTGTAAGATATCTTTTGGGTTGACCTATCTTAGGGATTCTCTATAAAATAGGCATGTTGCCTCATTTGAAAATATAGGTAGGCATATAGAAGAATAGAGATAGAGAGAAAATAGATAAGTAATATTAGAACGACTTAGGGTTTATTTTCAAGCAAGTGTTGTAACAGAAAACTAGACTTGTTGCTATTTTGGATGGTTTAATATAAGAGAGATATTGTGTTTGGTATCTATCTTGTGGAATTTCATCTGGCATGGTTCTTGTTATTCTATCTTTCAGATTGCTTATAAGTTTATGGTTTAATAGTTTGGTAATGCTTAGGGTTTCATGTTTGGAATGTTTGCAGTGATCTCTAGTCCATACTTTTTGTAGTTAGCTGATTGTTAGCTGCTTTGCAAAGTTAGCCTGGACTTAAAATTGTGCTTAGTTCAATTATAAGGGTTTGTTCATCTCAATTGCAATAGGATTGGCTTAATGAATGTTTGTGATTTGAAAATCTTTAAATGCCTTAGAATATTGCACTATTTCTATGAAATTGCAGATTCATCTGGGTCAAGCAGAAAGTAGTTTATGAGAGATCGGTCCATTTTGAGCATTTTATCTTTTGACATTTTCAATATTAGGGTTAGAAGTAGTCTTACAATTATCTCTGAAACCTTTATCTTTTGTTGTTTCTTTATTATCTGTATTCAAATCAAGTTTCAAAGTATTAATTTATTGTTTAGATCTGATAAATCCGAAGTCTACTATTTGCTCGTAGTAAGGTCCCTTTGTGATTACCATCATTTTCACATTTATCACTAAGTTGTTTTATTGCATTCTTAAGACCTGACATTAGAGACCTTGGAGTTATCTCTTTTCCCATAGAGATTTACCTTTCAAGAGAGATAGGATATCATATTCTGTCTGAGTTGTTGTTGTGCAGAAAACACCATCAACACCTTCCAACTGCCACTACAACAACAACAATGCCTATGCTTACACTCCCAAAGTCCTTTACTAAATATATGCATAACATGCCAATAGAGCTATCTGGGATGTTTGTGAACCCCGCAGTGTAGGCTGCCATTGCCTAGACAATAGTGGGACTCCCAGTTCCTCCTCCTCCTACTGAGTTGCCTTCAGTGGAAGCCACCATGCAAATTTATGAGGATTTGGATAAAAAATAGAGGGAGGTCGCCAAGAAGCTGGAAGAGGAGGTGGATGACTATCATGAGCATCCTATGTTTGAGCACCAGGTAATTTATAAGGTCATCTATGAGCCCTCTAAGAATGATGATGAGGATTCCAGCACCAAGATTATCGAAGATACCTCTGATCTTGATCTTGAAGAGGAGCTATCTAAGAAACTCAAGGAAATTGAAGAGAAAGAGGTTGAAAGATAGCCTATCATCGAAGAGACGGTTTTTGGCATAGAGATGGTGGGCAATAGGTATCCAACAGGGGAAAATGACCAAATCCCTAAACATGATGAGGAGATGCCCCTTCATGGCGAATAGGATAAGGAGGAGGGCAGGTCTGGTAGAGTGATAGAAACAAGAAATGATTAGGAGATTGAGCATCATGAAGAGCACGAACATGAAGAAGAAAAGGAAGAAGAGGGAGCCTTTGAAAAGGAGGTTAGTCCTAAGAAGCATGCAGTTGTTGACTCCTCAAAGGTAACAATCGTAATACAAGATTCAAATGAGGAGGAAGGGGAAAGGCTGCAATAGGAAACTTCGGGTGATAAAACATCAAAAATGCAGCAAGCCAACAAAGAGGAGGGTGGCCATGAATCACCCAAGGGAGAAGCTTAGATGCTTGAGTGGCTTGGAAAACAATTAGAAAAGAATATCCCAGCCCCAACTAACCCTAAAGCAAGGTTGGAGGCCATCCTAGCTTGTACACAGATCAGCACTAAGAAGAAGAATAAATCGAGGGTCAAATCCAAGCTGACCATGGACGCCTCGGGGTCGAGGACTGTGCAAATTTCCACCCCAGTAGTGGGTGAGGAAGGGGTTACTTACAATATTTCCACTATTGATTTGGGGACAGCCACTAGGGAGTAGAAAATTCATCACCTCCAGGGATCCATTACCACCATAGTGCAACATATGAACAAATACAAGACCTCTAAGGAGGAATTGAAGGCACAAGTGGTAGATTTGACATCATACATCCAATAGTGGTCATCAACAGATGAGTTTCCTACCACATTGTTGGCTCCACCTTTGCTTCTCTCAGCAGAGCACATCAGCAAGTTAGAGAAAAGGAATAACTGGACTAAGGCCACAAAGGACTGGTTCCAAAGGGTCCTTTACAACGGAAATATGGGCATCGAGCGGGTTGTAAGAACAACAAACAAATTTTTGGATGTACAGAAATACCTCAAAGATATCAAGAAGACTTGGATGGATTTTCTAGAAATATATGAAATAATGCACCCTAAGGTTCAGGCGATCCTCAAGTTGCTCAAAAAAATTGTGAAGAAGGAGCTTGCAATGGCTGAGAAGGATCTTTGGCTCATCGAGAGTTGGAGGTTGGGCCTTGAGCATAGGAAAGATATATTGGAATGGGTGCTTCATGAAGAGGGGCAAGACCTTTATTGGTTGAAGGAAATCTGAGGGGCATGCAAAGAGTACTTGAAACTAATGACAGATTATGATATGCCCACCATTGAGATGGATCTTGAGAAAGTGAGGCCCCATTTCCATAGAAAAATGGAGGAAGGAACAAAGGTTGAGCTTATGGCAGATTTCATGAGCTTTGTTGCTCATGCATTCGCCCAATCAGAACAAGTGCTACAAAATATAGCCAAGTGTGATGGAGACTTGGAGACGATCACCCGCAAGTCCAAGAAGTTGAATTTCCAAGCGCTCCAGTCCGATATCTTGGAATGGGATAAACTTCATCCCTTGGTCAAAAAAATTGTGGAGTATGCCACACTACAAAAGGAAGAAGGAGCGCCTATTATAATTTCTCACTAAGTAGTTGTAGCCAAAAGGAAAATAAAAAGCAATCTACTAAATGACAAAAAGCTACAGTGTTGTCATAAAGAACAAGATAGGCTAAAAGACAAAATGTAATTTAAAATTGTAAAATATTTGGGGGTAGGTGAAACCCTAATGTAAAGTTAATATTGGCCACACAATGAGATCAAATATTGGCCACATGTTTTTCTTTTTGAAAACTATAAATAGGGGTCTCCTCCTCTCATTTTAGGAGAGTTGAGTTGTAAATGCATGTTGCAGAAATATTAATACAAGTTCATTGACTTTTGGTGGATTCTTGTGTTTCTATTGCATGTTACATGGTTCATCTCCCACAGTTAGCTGATTTAGAAGGATTTACTTTGTTTTTTAGACTATTTAGTTTGCTTTGATAGAGTAGTTAATGTTGTTTAATGGTTGTGTAGTTTTTTGTTGTGTTGATGCCTTTCTTGTCCATACTTTTGGTTGTTTACTAGTGGTGGACAGTTGTGCAAAGTTAGTCTAGACATAGATTTGAAGTTTCTCCAAACTTCTATTGTTTGTTCATGCATGTTTATGGTGAATTAATGGTTGAATATTCACAGTCCTTACGAGCTTGCACAAATTTCATGATACTATGCACAAATCTGGTTAAGTGAAATTTTGTTTTGAGGAAGTTGTCCATAGTAGAATCCTCCATGACCACTATTCATTGCTAGTTGCACATCTAGGAAACTCCTCCCTTCCCTGCATCTTTTCTCTTTTCTTTTAATAAACAGCCTATGCTAAGGTTCATTACACATTGTACATCCAAATTTTAAGTCAAGATAGGATTTTAAGATTGTTTTCTAAGCCTACAACAAATTGCATACCAACTTCCCACTTTACAAAATCTATTCTAAGATCCAACTTCCTTCCATCCTAACTTCCATAAGTTTGACTTGTGATTACCAAAAAAATCACATCAAATACCAACTAAAGAACTCCATGCATATCATGACCTGACACCTGAGAGACCTTGGGGTAATTTTCAGCAACTTGTTGTTAGAGATTGAATTTCAAGAGATGTGACGCACCTACACATTACCTGTGTTGAGAAAGTGCTAAAACACCCATCAACAGAACTGGCGCTAGAAGGAGGGCCCTTTTGGAGGTAAGCTGGATCGAATTTGGTATTTCTTCCCTAACAGATTTTATAGAATACTAAGGTCTACACCAAACAAAGGGGAATTCCAAGAGCTACCACCTCCTACTTGAGCTAAGAGAGTGAAGAAAGGAAAAACATCCACCTCCAACACATTCAACCAACCCATCTCGCTTTCACCATCATTCTCTTCTTCCATCCATTCACCTTCGAATTCTCCTTCATCTTTCGTAGTACATTATCCCTCTCATCCCCTCCAAATAGCCTTCCAGGCTACCACTTCCCAAGGGCTAGACGCTGCCTTCCAGCCCAATGCATTCCCATTTCCAGATGGAGTCGCATTGGCTACTACCCCTCTTCCACAACCCCAAGTCAATCTGGTGCACCCACCTCCACCGCCACCTCCCATAGCGTAGTTGGGAAATAATTTGTCACCTTTTTCCTTCAACCTTTACCATCACATACCAAAGAATCTGAAAAGCTTTTACATAAAGTTCAACCCTCAAGACCCGTAGAGGACAGCAGAAGAGCACGTAAAAATCTTCCAGATAGCCTTGAAGACCATGCAGATTATACATGAAGATGTTTCTTACCAAATTTTTCCTTACTCCTTGGGGAAAGAGGCCTTTTACTGGTACGTCAACTTGTCGATGGGATCAATCAACACGTGGGACCTTTTGAAGGACACTTTCCTACATAAATTTACAATCCTGATTAGCCCATCAGAATTGTATCAGCAGTTTATGTCTATCTGAAGGGAGATTAATGAACTGATTAGCTCCTTTAATGACCGGTTCCACAAGGTATACACTCGGTTACAATCCCCATATGCATTCAATGATGTTGCTTCTCTACTAGTTTATTATGCAGCATTGGTAAAAAGGATGCGACGACCTCCTATCAGACTAGTGGATGCTTATGCAGAGGCCATCATAACCAGCACCAATCTAGGAAAGAATATCTCAGGCCCGCTACCCTCCTTAGGGAAAGTTTCTCATCCCACATAGATTCAAGGGCTTACTCAAGCTCTACAGCATCAGGTGCCCCTCATGAATCTAGTACCACATCTACCCATAGTGTCATACCCTGAGCAGCCAATGAACCAAGTGCCTATGGTTCCTCACTACTTGTAGCCCCAACAACAACAAGTTCATGCTCATCTACCCTAGGTTTCGACATACCTCCAAAATTTTGAGTTCTCGCCTGCTCACCCAAATCAATCGGTGACACAACCGATTTTCCTTTAGAATTCAACCCCGCAACCAAATAATATAGAGAACGATCGGATCAATGAGCTCACGAAAATGATTAAGAAAATGTATATGGAGAT
This sequence comes from Sequoiadendron giganteum, assembly GCA_007115665.2. Classification (NCBI taxonomy): domain Eukaryota; kingdom Viridiplantae; phylum Streptophyta; class Pinopsida; order Cupressales; family Cupressaceae; genus Sequoiadendron; species Sequoiadendron giganteum. The sequence goes on along the minus strand of CM021110.1, from coordinate 159,937,851 downwards.
TACACACTTGAGGAATCAGAATAACCAGCTGCAGGCTTCACAAAGAAGTATTCAGGCCAACCTCAACCGTGACAGTCATGACGACTATGACAACTGAGACAATCGTGATGCTAGCACATCTTCTAGACAAAATTATGAGAGGAATTAGAATTCAGGGCAGAGCTTTGATAGAAGGCCCTCCCAAAGATAGAATCAGACGTGGAACACAAGGCCCAACAATGGTGGTGTTTCCACACCCCTCGATCAGCCCAACAATAATGACAAGACCACAAGCGGGGTATACCTGGCTAAGGTCGCCTTGTCTAGTTGGTTCCACATCCACAAAACCAGTTGACACTCTGAATTGGATTTTCCAAAATTCCAAACGGCCACTGAAACTTTTCAGATAGAAGTTGAGAATTTCATGGATAGCTCAGGAATGCAGAGACCTCATCCCTTTCAAGCCAAATGATTCTTTGGTGTTGGTGGTCAACCAGGCTCCTTTCCCGAAGGCTGAGAGCAACATACCGTAAAAGGAAGACACTGCCCCAAACAATGAGAAAGCAATGGAGGTAAGTTTTGAACGTCCTTTGGCTCAGCTTTTTAATTCTGTAGATAATGGTCCAGTGGATGAGGAAAAGCCTAGGGAAGACAAAGTCCATAGGTTTCACCAGAGGACTACCCTGTATGACCTTAGAAATAGATAGGCTAGTGGGCATGCTGGTGGTCCTTTTACTACCTCCACCCCACCTAAGAACTTTAGTACCCCTCCTGAACCACATCGTAGCAACAATCTGGGCTATCCCCATGTACCCACATGGTACTTTAACAAGAATAGGCAGTAGGGTCAAAACCAAAATCAGCCCACTAGCTCCTCCCAAAATAACACTTATGATGCAGAAATTGAACAAATGGGAGAATATGTTGCAGAGGAATTTAAGAAGGTTAAGCTAAGTGTTTCTGCCTTCAAATTGATTAAGGTCCTAGCTGTTAGAAACACTTTTTTCAAAATGATTAATGGAACTTCTTCATCCAAGTCAACTCAAGAACCACCCACCAAGAGGGTCTCCTTTGAGGATTCACAGAGTGAATCGGTCGTCCGACAAGATTTCAACAAGAAAGTGGACCCGCCTCCAAGTCAACCAACAAACAAGCCACCCACCAAGAACTTAGAATAGGTGTTAGCCCAAAAAAAGGGCAATTACAAAGATAAAGGCCAGGTTGCCCAGGTGGATGTCTCTAGAGGACTATTTCAAGGGAAATTTGAAACTCCTCCCTTCCTGACCACTATCAGAGTGTTTGGGAAGAATCTTCATAATTGTCTTCTCAACTTTGGAGCCTTTGCCAATGTCATTCCCTTAAGTGTGTGTAAGGCTTTGGGAATAGTCCAAACTCCTTCATGGTGCAAGGTAACACAACTTGATAAGACTAAGAGCAGCATAGTCAGTGAGATCAATCAAATAACCATGCAGATCGCTACTGATCCAAGGATACAACAAACCATTGGCATCCATGTGGCTGATATCCCCGACACCTATGGTATTATCTTAGGAAGAGATTTCACCTGAGCATTGAATGGATATGCCGCTACAGACTATTCCCACTTGTGGCTACCATGGAACTGAATACCAAACCAGATTCATATTGATCGGGAGCCACGCATGAAGTATATGATCACAGAATATAACAACACGAATGAAGTGTTGTTTGCTGAAACGAAATTGGGAAATTACTGCCCCATGTCATATTCAGATGAGTAGGAATTCTATGAGGATGAAGTGATCGGGGAGGTCCTTCTTGTATCCTTTAGTCCACCTACCAGCCTAGCCCACATTCCTTAAAGCATAGAAATGTTGATCGAATTAGAAGATGAGGATTCCTATGAGGACGAAAGCCTTGGATTGCTAGACGGCTTCCAAGACTTCATCGAAAAGTGTGTACAAGATCAAATCAGTTTGGGAGCCAGAATGAATTTTCAAGAACTCCTATTGCCCAGTTGGTGTCGGGTACATAATGTTTCCCATTCATAATTTGAGTGTTGTTTATGTCAAACAAAAATTGAGGACATCAAAGGATAAACAGCTCCAAGAGAGGAGATCCAGTCAATGCCACTTGATTAGAGTCACACGAAATCTACACCACCTCCTAAGGTGGATAAAATAGGGCTTCCATCAGAAGAAAAGATCTGATTTGTTGATTCTAGGATCAAGGACTCTCCCAAGTTCTTGACGCTACACTTTGACGGGTCCAAGTCCAAGTAGGGAGTCAGAGCCGGCTTCGAGCTGATTAGCCCCACAAGTAAATCATATTTTGTTGCTCATAGACTCCAATTTTATTGCACAAATAGTGTAGCGGGTTGGTCCTTGGCCTCCTTATGGCATTAAGAAAAGGGGTCAAAATGTTACAAGTCTTTAGGGACTCAAAGTTAGTCGTAGAACAAGTTAGAAAGCTCTATTCCTACTATGACCAGAGACTAATTAATTATAGGCATAAGGTATGGGGTCTGTTAGAATTTCTAGATGCGTTTAACAAGCAGCTAGCACATTGCAGCCCCTATCATTGTCTATCCTCAAAAGGTTTACCATTGAGATCACCTCCATTCCATCTGTGCCAGAAAATGTGTCAAATTTTCAAGTATTTAATGATGATAAACACATCTTGGATTTCATTACCAGCTCCGATGTGTTTGCTACTCAAATAATTGATGAGATTGAGCCTGAGGAGGCTGAACTAGAAATAGAGGGGGTCATCAACCTCAAGACCAACACTATTCCAAGGGGAATGATCCAATTGGAATGGATATTTGACTTGGATCAGATCAGAGGGCAAGATCAACAAGCAAAGGACTCCATTAGTGACCAATGTGACACCTATAAACTTGGAACAACCAAAGATGCAAAGAATGTGTTTATTGGCAAGGTGTGCAGACTTGAAGAAAGGAGAGGCATTGTGGATGCTTTGTGGAAGTACCACGATGTCATTTATTGGAGCTACAAATATCTAAAAACATATGAAACATCGATCATCATGCACATCATTCCTCTCAGACTGGATGTGAGGCCATTTCGACAGCGATAGTGCCTCATCAATGCTTTGCTAGAACTAATCATATATAAGGAAGTGTAGAAGTTTTTATCCACAAGGATTATTTTTCTAGTTAGACACTCCACGTGGGTGGCTAATCTGGTTCTGGTTAGGAAAAAGAATGGTGAAATCAGGTTGTGTGTTGATTTCTGCAATCTAAATAGAGCTTTGGAAAAAGACAACTATCTTGTGCCTTCATTGGATGAGGTATTGCAGATAGTTAATGGCTCCTAGATGATATCCTTCTTGGATGGGTATTCCAGATACAATCAATTCATGGTGTAGTAAGAAGACAAGCATAAGACAACATTCACCACCAAGTGGGGCACCTTTGCCTATAGACGAATTCCAGTTGGGCTTATCAACACCGGTGCTACCTTTCAACGCGTAATGTATATTGCCTTCAAAGAAATGATTGGGATTTGTATAATCATCTACATGGATGATTTGACTGTATTCTCAATGCAACAGAGTGATCACATGGCTGATCTATGCAAAGTTTTCCAGAGGTGCCGAGAATTTGGGGTTTCCCTCAATCCGAAGAAGTGCATCTTTGGCGTAACCGAAGGAAAGTTGCTTGGACATGTCTTATTAGAAAAAGGAATCTCAATCGACCTCGAGCAAATCTCGGCCATAATGAAGATTTAGCTGCCAGGAAGCAAAAAGGAGTTGAAATATTTCTTTGGAAAGATAAACTTTGTCAAAAAATTTATCATAGGCTTTTCTAAATTTGTCAAGCCACTCAATGCCATGTTAAAGCAAGATGCCAAGATCGATTGGATTCTAGAAGCGAAGTATGCATTCGAAGAGGGCAAGAAATAAATTTTTGATGCACCCATGTTAGTAAGCCTCAATTATCTTAATTCATTCTATATTTACTTGTTTGCTTCAGACCACTCATGTGCCAGTATATTGACTCAGAAGGACGATGATGGAAATGAGCACCCAATTGCCTTCATGAGTGCCCCATTAAAGGATGCTAAACTGAGATTTCATCATTGGAAAATCAAGAATATTCTCTCATCCGTGGAGTCAAAAATTTCAAGCATTACATCGTGAGAAATAAATTATTTTCCATCGTGCCCGACCCCGTAGTAAAGACATTGCTCATGCAAAATAATTTGGGAGAGCGAAGAGATAAATGGGTGACCCTGCTGCAAGAGTATCATATGGAAATCCAGGCCATGAAATTGGTCAAAGGACAGGCCCTCACTCGAACCATAGCTGAAGCAGCAGCTGAAGTAGGGCCTGAGCTCACATTTCAACAATATCATCTTGAAGATGTCTCTCTAGGGGAATGGTATGATGAAATTGTCTATTACTTGTTGAACCATAGATTCCCTTCTCAATTAAAAGGAGCCCAGAAATGCACACTCTGGCTAAAGAGAAGTAGCTACATGTTGCAGGGATCCATACTCTACAAGAGGAATCATGAAGGTGTCTATTTGAGATACCTTGGCAGAGAGGAAGCGGATCGGGTCTTGAGGGAGTTTCATGACAAGTTTGGCACCAGTCATGGTTCTAGTCCTTCCACTACACATCAAGTTCTGAGGGTAGATTACTACTAGCCTACAATCTTCAAGGATTCCAATAAATGTGTATGCACATGCCATGTATGCCAGACCACGACAACCAAAGAGAGGAATGTTATCCCGCTGCAACCAATCTTGAAGGTAAGACCATTCGCGCAATGGGGACTTGACTTCATTGGTCCGATAAGCCCACCATCCTTCGCGGGTCACAAGTACATTCTAACTGCCTCTGATTATTGTACTAGATGGATAGAAGCAATTGCATGTAGGAAATGTACCACAGAGGTAGTCACTGAATTTCTTGAAAGTTTTATTTAAATCATTTTGGTTTCCCATATGCATTGGTATGTGATAATGGCCCCGCCTTCTCCTCATAGATTTTCTAGTTGGGCCTTTGATTATGGCATCACCCTCAAATTCTCATCCAATTACTATCCTCAAGGAAATGGCCTTACTGAATCCACCAACAAGAACTTGATCACTGTGATTAAAAAGTTGCTTAATAGGAACCCCAAGGACTGGCATACCCAACTTCATTTTTCCCTTTGGGCATATCGCACATGCCACAAGGCTACCCTAGGTAATTCCTTGTATCACCTCATCTATGGTCTAGAGCCTGTATTTTGAATCCATCTCAAAATCCCCACCCCCCAGTTCATCAACGACTTTTACGAAGAAGGAGATCATAGGGAAGCTCGCCTGGCCGAGTTGTTACATTTAGAAGAAGTGCGTGATCATGCAATAGAATTTTTTTCCAAATATCAGGGCATCATCAAGAGATGGTTCAATCATCAAGCCAAGGTTAAAGCCTTTAGAATTGTTGATCTAGTCCTATGCTGGGACAAGGCCCATGAAAAGAAAAGGGGACATCACAAATTTGACAAGCTTTGGCTTGGACCCTTTCAGGTTTCTGAAATTCTTGGAGACAATGCCTTCCACCTGAAGAATTTAACTAGTGAAGATGTCCCATTTCCTGTCAACAGGAAACACCTAAAGCATTACTTCCAAGCCAGAGCTATCTCAGAGTTGTTCTTGTAAATACTTGTACATAGGTTAGGATATTTTTCCTTGCTTTTTTGTTTTTCTTTCATCATGTTTTGCTCATCCCCAACTGTTTTGCTTCTGACAAGGGTGTCCCTTCATTTCTATCATGGTAGCCATGCTTGGTTTGATGAATGGTCCATTCTGCTACCCGCCCTTGTTTGTTCTCTTGACAAGCTTTCATTCCCGACTATCAATTTTTGAACACTTCTAGAAGTCGGTTTCCTCTTGTGAACTATGAACTAACCTAGGATTGCATCCTTGTTTGAATAATTTTACATTTATCATGGATCATAAACAAAGCACACTTTAATTATTTTTGAACAATTGTGTAGTAATTACTAGGAGGTTTGGACAAGTGAAAAATCTTAAGTTTGCTCCAGTAACCACTGTGATTTCCAAACCCATAGTGAGCTTTGATGCTTGCACTGTTGAGCCAAAATGAAAGAAAGAATTATGAAAGAAATATCACAAGAAAAAGAAAATAAAATTCAAAAATTAAGCAACCATATAGGTGTACGAATATCTCTACCAGGGCTTTGGATGGCTACCTAACAGTAGAGCTATGTTCACAGGATCACAGCGACAACTCTGTCGAGGCTATGGACGCCTGACTGGCAATGGAGCAATGTCTAGGTTACTTTTAGAATTGGACAGTTTATGTAGCTTGTCCTAGCTCGATTAGTGGTCTCCTGTAAAGTATCTAAGGAAAGGAAAGGAACTCATCACACACACTTTCATGGTTACTTTATAATGTGATTCAACCTAGGATCCCATCCTCAACCTGCTTCTTAGTTCATCCTTGGAAACTGGCCTCTGGTCTGTGAAACCAGAGATTCTTGGTCCCGAATGAATGATTATCATTAGAACACCAAGAGTGTTCTCCTAGCAGAGTCACCATTTTTTGTGCCTATAGCACACACGCCCCATTCAAAATGGGGACCCTCCCTTTTTGTCTGTGTCGGGTCACTTTTTTCCACCTTGTTTTGCATACCCCTATGTTCAAGTCTGAGTGATTGAGGAGCTCTTGAAAATCATCTCAGGTCAATCAAATTTTTCCCCTCCCCCAAAAAATTTCTAAGTCCTAGTTTGCACCAAACATCTGAGGGATGGTCTGGGTCCGCCTTTGTGGGTTGTCATGTGCGTAAGTCCCTTATGTCTTCGTCGTTCCAAATGGCAAACACCTACTGTCCTCCTTCCATGCAAGACCCACACCCTTGTATTCCCTTTTGGGGTCTTCACCATTTCAAATGGCAATCACTTGATGTCCATCTACATGTTGGATTTTGCTAGACCCGACACCATTTGGATGTGACCAATCAACCAACCCAACGGTCACCGTACGAGCATTAATGGTTGGCATTAAATGCACAAAACCCTATATATACTCTAGTCGACCTATCATTTTCAACAAATTCTTTTGCAAAGGGAAGTCAGAGTGCCATCCATAGCCACCATCATGGCCACAGCGTTCTTCTGTCACCCAGTGTTCATTCTGCATGTTCATCATTTTTCATTGTGGGATCATCAGGTACGTCTGCCCTTTTTCTTGCGCCTCCATTTCTTTTTGAAAGTGGCTATGTAAATTAAGTGAAAACCACTTAAACATCAAATTTGAGTGAAGGGCCATCCTCCCCGTGAAATTTGTGATCTAAAACACCTTGAAAACCTTAACAACAGTGATTTCTCGACCTTTGAAAACTTGGCAGTTCCGCCTTCGCTTGGTGTTCATAACCCTCGGGCACGGTTCCCTTCTTGGCCACTCATTCTCAAATTACAAACCATTCTAAAGACACCCACTGACCTCGATGGATCTGCCTCCTCGGGGCACCTAGACAACTTAGCCATCAGAGTCTTCAATCTCCCATCACATCAGCAAATCATCCATCATGCCTTAAAGACCCATCGGTGTAGGCTTCTGCATGACTTTTTCCCTTTTGGAAACACTGTTTCGAATGGTCATCCCCTCGGATTGTTCCGTCTATCGAAACCCGACTGGGTCACAACAATGACAAAACCTTAAGACCCCCAACTAACCATCTCAACTCTCGGGCCTAACTATGTGAATATCTATGTTCCTTTTGTTGTTCATGATCACCATTTCAAAAATTCATTTCAACCCACCTTTCCGAACTGTGGATTTCGCACGTCCCTTCGCCATTCAAAAACTTGCAAAATCCTCAATAAAGGAATTCTCAGTTGTCGATTCTCTCGGGTCTGCTGACATGGACTTTCATTCACTCCAAGTTGTTTCACCTCATCATTTCAAACAGCCTCCTAATGGCATCCACATGACCATCAGAGTGCATTGCCCCAAACATCATTGGTGTTGTGCCAAAATGACTAACTCTCAGGCTCCGCGGGTGGAGTCTTGCGGACCGCCGCATGCAGGACTTTGTATTTCCTTCATCATTTTGAATGGTCACCAACTTGCATCCTCCTACTCTATAGATCCTGCACCTCTGATCACCATTCAACTAACAATCAAATGAAAATGAAAATAATGACGTTAACCCTTCGCAAGTTTGGCAACACAAAGCTCCATGTGCGGGTTGTCATGCCATTTTCACCATTTCAAATGGCCAACTCTTCATGTCCTCCCACATTTCCTAGCTTGCATGCCCCAACCATCCTTCACCTACGTGGATCCCATATTGCAGAACTCCATCCTTCCAGTGCCATTCTAATGGCAGACACAAACAATTGCCAGCCTAGGGAAGTTCACACCCCTGGGCCCACATTACACCATTTCCCTCGAAGCAAAGGGTGAAGGTAAGAAACAGTTAAAGATATTTCATGCATGGACTATCTAATCTAATGTTGTTTTATAGGATGTTGGTTGGCATTCCTTTTATTTCATGATTTTATCATTTACTGCCTCCTTTAGTTGTAGGATATCTGGAACTAGCTTCTGGAACCTCAGGGGTGGATACAAAAAAGGATAAAGGAAAGAAGATTGCAAAGGCTCCTCAGGGCAAAGAAGAAAAGGATCAAATGAAGTATAAATTCCAAGGGGAGCCCCTTAACTCCAAGGTCCTCACCAAGTGGAGGGACATTTTAGATACAAACTTGGGGAATATTGATGAGTTTAAGCGAAGGGTGAGGATAAATCCTAAGACAGAGAACCCTAAGAAAATTAGAGCAAGTGGGATGGCCAAGGCTGCAGGATTCACGTGATCCCTTATCGCCCTCGAACTTGTAATGGCCTACAAAGAGGCCTATCGGGCAGAAACCAGAACTATTGTAGATAGGAATGGAAACATATTGGCTTACTTGTCTGCCAAATCCATTGGGAACACTTTCCACATCCCCACAGTTAGTAAAATAAAATAGGCTACCATAGAGTACGACAAGCAGATGTGGGATGAAAATCCCCTTAAGTGCACGAAATTTATCAACCAATACTAGCTAAAGGATAAGAGGGGCAGTGCCAACAAAGTCCCCTAGGAACTATTCTGAAGTGATTTCTTTTAAGATTACCATGATTTGGTAACTCTTCTAAGTAGGGTCATGGGCCTTCCAACCTCTGCTTACTTTCAAGAATGGATGTTTTACTTCATTGAGGAAATCATCCAGGGGAATACTTACTTCTACTGGGAAGGAATGATCAATGAGTTCCTACATGAACAGTTCATGGCAGTAAAGAAGACCTCTAAGTTTTATATGGCATCTTGTAGATTGTGTATTTGCTCACCGATTGTGCCCAATACAGAGGCCTATTTGTTGCACCAAATCTAGACCCACGAATGGAACTTAAAGTATATGAGAAGTACCCCCAGCTTCAGTACAGGAACTTAAAGAGGGAGTATTGCAGAGTTAATGATCCCTTCATAGGCCATGTTATCAGATTGCTTGGAGGTGATCCAGAAAGAAGGATTTCACACAGTGCCAGTGCCTTCATCCATCGATTTAGATTTCTATTCATCCAGTTTTTGGAATTTACTTATATCCAAATAGAGGGGTTTTCAGATAAACCATATAGGCTGCCTCGGTATCCCAATGACCAAATAATATTTCTTGAAGTTTCCCGGCAAGTGCAACGATCACACACTCTCCTAAGCGAGAAGCATAGAGCAAGAGTTCCTTATCCTCTTGTCTTTGGGCAGGGACAATATGAGCTTCATACTTCTCAATGTGCAGAGTACTCTGACAAGGAACTCAATGAGTCCAATCTAAAATTTTACAATGCTCGCCCACAAATGGATCATTATGGTAAGATAAGGAAGATGGTGGGAGTGGAATATTCCCACTTGCACAACATTGAAGACTTCTATGCAAACTCTAAAGATGACAAGGAGGTCATATGCAGCAATATATGTGCATGACAGTCTACTTCATCAAAATGGTTAAGTTATTTCTGATGTCGGAGCAGGTGGTGGAGGAAGAAAACACTATGATAGACCCAAGATATAATGTTGTTGCCAACCTACCATTGTTGGTGATATATTGGAATGAAGAAGAGGTTGATGACCTAGATACTATCACTAAACCTATTGAGGCAAGGACAAAGCAATGGATTGATGGGTAAGTTGCCCAACTGAAGCAGCAAGGAGTGGAACTCACTTTTGCAGAGCCTAAACATCCACACAAGGGTGAGACTGAGGGTGCCAATGACACTTCAATGGGAGAAACCTCAACATCTTCCCCCATTACCATATCAAAGAAGAGAAAGGATGTAGTTGAAGATCAACCCGAATCAAGGGACTCTCCAATAAAGGCTGTGGAGGTTGGAACTTCTAAGAGGCCAAAGAGGTCAGGCAGTTTCACCACAATGCCCCCTATATAGGAGGACCCCCTTCATGAAGGGGAGGTGAAACCAAAGTCCCCTTCTATTGCATCCACTACCACAACCACCATTTTTCTTGCTACCACTCCGCTTATCCCACAAGCAGTAGTCGCTACCTCTCCACCTGCAGTGGACATCTCCGTCCACCTTGCCTCTACCTCTCTCGTGGCACAAGTCATATATTTGGATTCCTCTTCGGCAACCACCTCCCCACTTTCCTCATCATCCATGTCTCAATAATTCTCCCTTCCAACTGCCACCGTAACAACAACAATGCCTATGCTTACACTCCCAAAGTCCTTTACTAAATATATGCAGAACATGCCATCAGAGCTATCTGGGATGTTTGAAAACCTGGCAGTGCAAGCTGCCATTACCCAGACAATAACGGGACTCTTAGTTCCTCCTCCTCCTATCGAGCTGCCTTCAATGGAAGCCACCATGAAAATTTTTGATGAGTTGGATAGACAACAGAGGGAGGTTGCCAAGAAGATGGAAGAGGAGACAGATGACTATCATGAGCATCCTGTGTTTGAGCACTAGGTAATTGATAAGGTCATCTATGAGTCCTCTGAGAATGATGATGAGGATTATAGTGCCAATATTATTGAAGAGACCTCCAATCTTGATCTTGAAGAGGAGCTATCTAAGAAACTCAAGGAAATTGAAGAGAAATAGGTTGAAAGATAGCCTATCATCGAAGAGAGGGTTGTTGGCACAGAGATGGAAAGCAATAGGTCTCTAGCAGGGGAACATGACCAAAGCCCTAAACATGATGAGGAGATGCCCCTTCATGGTGAATAGGAGAAGGAGGAGGGAAGGTCTAGTAGAGGGACAAAAACAAGAAATGACCAGGAGATTGAGCATCATGAAGAGCATGAACATGAAGAAGAAAAGGAAGAAGAGAAATCCTCTCAAAATGAGGTCAGTCCCAAGAAGCATGCAGCTGCTGACTCCCCAAAGGTAACAGTCATAATATAGGATTCAGATGAGGAAGAAGGGGAAAGGCTGCAATAGGAAACTTTGGGCGATAAAACGTCACAAATGTAGCAAGCCCATGAAGTGGAGGGTGGCCATGAATCACCCAAGGGATAAGCTCAAATGCCCGAGTGGCTTGGAAAACAATTAGAAAAGAAGATCCCAGCCCCAACGGACCCTAAAGCAAGGTTGGAGGCCATCCTGGCTTGTGCACATATCAGCACTAAGAAGAAGAAGAAGTCAATGGCCAGATCCCAGCTGACCATGGATGCCTAAGGGTCGAGGACTATACAAATTGTCACCCCAGTAGTGGGTGAGGAAGGAGTTATTTACAATATTTCCACTATTGATTTGGGGATAGCCACTAGGGAGTAGAAAATCGATCACCTCCAGGGATCCATTGCCACCATAGTGCAACAAATGAACAAAGACAAGACCTCTAAGGAGGAATTGATGGCATAAGTGGCAAATTTGACAACATACATCCAACAGTGGTCATCAATGGATGAGATGCCTACCACATCATCAACTCCACCTTTGCTTCTCTCAGCAGAGCACATTAGCAAGTTAGAGAAAAGGAAAAACTAGACTAAGGCCACAGAGGATTGGTTCCAAAGGGTCCTTTACAATGGAAATATGGGCATCGGGCATGTTGTTAGAACAACAAAAAAAATTTTGGATGTGCAGAAATACCTTGAAGACGTAAAGAGGACTTGCATGGATTTTCCAGAAATATATGAAATAATGCACACTAAGGTTCAGGTGATCCTCAAGATTCCTAAAAAAGTAGTGAAGAAGGAGCTTCCAATGGCTGAGAAGGATCTCTAGCTCATCGAGAATTGGAGGTTGGGCCTTGAGCATAGGAAAGAGATATTGGAATGGGTGTTTCACGAAGCGGAGCAAGACCTCGATTGGGTGAAGGAAATCTAAGGGGCATGCGAAGAGTACTTGAAACTAATGACAGATTATGATATGCCCACTGTTGAGATGGATCCTATGAAAGTGAGGCCCCATTTCCATAGAAAAATGAAGGAAGGAACAAATTTTGATCTTACGGCGGATTTCATGAGCTTTTCTACTCATGCATTCAACCAATCAGAACAAGTGCTGCAAAATACAGCCAAGTGTGATGGAGATTGGGAGAGGATCACCCGTAGGTCCAAGAAGTTGAATTTCCAAGTGCTCCAGTCCGATATCTTGGAATGGGATAAACTTCATCCCTTGGTCAAAAATTTGAGTACGCCACACTGCAAAAGGAAGTAGGAACGCCTATTATAGATGATGAATTTCTCACTAAATCGTTGTAGCCAAAAGGAAAAAAAATAGCAATCTGCTAAATGACAAAAATCTACAGTGTTGTCATAAAGGACAAGATAGGCTAAAAGACAATATGTAATTTAAAATTGTAAAATATTTGGGGGTGGGTGAAACCCTAATGTAAAGTGAATATTGGCCACACAATGAGATCAAATCTTGGCCACATGTTTTCCTTTTTGAAAACTATAAATAGGGGTCCCCTCCTCTCATTTTAGGAGAGTTGAGTTATTGTAAAGGCATGCTACAGAAATATTAATAGAACTTCATGGACTTTTGGTGGATTCTTGTGTTTCTATTGCATGTTACATGGTTCATCTCCCATACTTAGCTGATTTAGAAGGATTTACTTTGTTGTTTAGACAGTTTTAGTTTTCTTTAATAGAGTAGTTAATGTTGTTTAATGGTTGTGTAGTTTTCTATTGTGTTGATGCCTTTCTTTTCCATGCTTTTGGTTGTTTACTAATGCTAGACAACTATGCAAAGTTAGTCTGGACATAGATTTGAAGTTGCTCCAAACTTCTATTGTTTGTTCATGCATGTTTATGGTGAATGAATGGTTGAATATTCACAATCCTTAGAAGCTTGCACAAATTTCATGATACTGTGCACAAATCTGGTTAAGTGAAATTTTGTTTTGTGGAAGTTGTCCATAGTAGAACCCTCCATGACCATTGTTCATTACTAGTTGCAGATCTAGGAAACTCTTCCCTTCCCTGCACCTTTTCTCTTTTCTTTTAATAAACAACCTATGCTAAGGTTCATTGCACATTGTAAAGCCAAATCTCAAGTCAAGATAGGAGTTTAAGATTGTTGTCTGAGCCTGCAAAAAATTGCATACCAACTTCCCACTTTAAGAACTTCGTTCTAAGATCCAACTTCCCTCTAGCCTAACTTCCGTAAGTCTTCCATGCGATTACTAGAAAAATCACATCAAATATCAACTGAAGAACTCCATGCATGTCATGACCTGACACACGAGAGACCTTGGGGTAATTTTTAGCAACTTGTTGTTGGAGGTTTCCTTTCAAGAGACGTGATGCACCTACGCATTACCTGTGTTGAGAAAGTGCTAAAACACCCATCAATGCCTCATTCAAAATTTCAACTACCCTCGCCATCTCCGTAGTTGCAAACGTATCTTGTGTAGTAGCCTCCTGAGTGTCAGTGGGGTCATATGTACAAGTCGCCCCACAAACCTGACATGAATGTGGTAGAATCCTACCACTCGAAGACTCCCCTGGATGGAGTTTTACTATAGGACTAGCATGTTGGATGACACTCTAGGTCAAAGAGCTGATAGCCTACAAATTTTCTACCTCGGCACTCTCCTTCGTGATGGAAGGGATAACGATGTGCTCATGAGCTGGCCTAGCAAGAGGTCATCTCACTTGCCACCTAGGATCCTATCATGCATTGGGTCTATCTTGAGCATACCCCCCACCTCTCCCATAGAAGTCCCTCATATCAAAATAATTCAAGATTTTGTTCAGGATGAACTCACAGTAGAGTTTTCTCAGGGAATATTGTGGGACTTCGCAATTGTTGCAGGGTGGGTAATCAAAATCCATGTACCATCTATCCTAAAAAAAGTTCCTAACCCCTTGGTGGTGGCACCAATGGATAGGAAACCTCTTCGCATTGAGGTCAATATTTTGATTTGTGCATGGGTCGGTGAATAATGAGCACAAATCATATTTTGTAATTTTTTCATCTTTTACATCTGTATATGATAATTTGTCTACGTAAAAATTCATAGCCACCTACCTCCTATCTTGCCAACCATTTAATTGTTTGTTGATTGCATATACATGTTTTAGCATTTCTTTAAGTCAATTTGCAAGTGTTCTTCTTTCCATGGTTGAACCTAAAGGATCATTCAATCTCGTGATTAAATCCTAAATATGTTTTTTATTGTTTTCAATTACCCCCATTAAATTTTGTTGAGTGCTAGGAGGATGTTGAGGGATTGGTGAAGGATATTTTTGTTGTGGTTGTTGAGGATTTTGTTCATGTTGTTATTGCTCTAGTTTTTGAGGATTTTTAGGAGGGTTTTCAAGATCATTATCATTTCCTACAAATTAAATAAATGAATATAAAAAATAACCTAAAACTAACTAATTCACAAAAAAAACATAACAAAAACAAAAAAATCCTTACTTATTTGACTTCCTCATCGATGTGGCAGCATCCTAGTGATGAACTTGCAACAAATCAATGATGAAAATGCAGAAAAAACTCCCTCCAAAATGTGAGCACACAAGAAGGGTTTTTGGCCACGGGCTACTAAAAAATAGTGAGAGTAAAAACTAATTCAATTTTTTTTTTTTTTAATAACCTATAACACGCTCGCGTTATAATGCGAGCACGTAATAGGCTCGATGTGGCTGATCCTTATCCTCGATCACACCAAGCCATAATGCGCTCGTGTTATAGCCTATCAAAAGTTTTTTTTAATTTTGGCCACAATTCGGCCCCCCATATTTTTGCACCCACCCATTAATAAATCAAACACTTTATATTTTTGAGAATTGGACATGGGGACTTCATCTTAACAATTACATAAATAAATCCTTAAAGATTAAGCAATGTTCTTGACACTTGACTCATGATGGGAATTCCTTTTTACATTACTAAAAGTAATTATTGGGTATGGGAAATTGGGTGTATTCCTTAACCATTAAAGTTTCAAAAGAGTAAGAAATAAGTGTTACCCCTAAACTCTAATCCCTAACAAAAATTCATCTTACTTTGTTAAAAAAAAATTTGGATATCGACTAGTGGGTAGTTATCCTAACAGTTGTGGTCTAATAAGAAATAAAGTATAAGATACATTCCCAAACCTTGAATCTCAAGAATTCAACATAATGGACATACCTTTTGTAAAATCGATGTATATAGTAGGTTTATTTAGGATGCCTAAGACTTTTGGTAAGCAAAAAAAGGTATAATCGAGACCCAACACTAGACACATTAGGACTTTGGTTAACTAAGGATTTAAAATCCTTCCATTGTAATACAACTTAAAGTGGCTTATCTTTTGAGCCCAATAAAGGGTGCTGGTTCACTCCTTCCAATTATTTCGTTCAATATTATGATAGATGATGCTTTCATGTGTAGGTAGCATACCAAAAGAAGGTGTTGAAATGAAGTACCAATACAAATGGTACCACCCTACATCCAAGATGTTTTCTCCCTACTTAGACATCAAAGTTACTAATCTATGAAATATAGATATGAATGAGTTCCATAGGAGAATCTATAATGAAGAAGAAAGATCAATCAAAGCCACTTCACTAGCTTTTTGGGTTGGTGGAGGCAGCTACCTTCCTAGTTTCAGTGCAGTTTCTTGAGCTAGTATTGACATGTGCTCAATACTATGACTATAAAAGGAAGATATTAGCATCATATGGAGAGGTAGTCCTTGATATAAGTCCAGATATGATCAAGAAAGTATTCAAGATCCATGCCTTGTCCAAATATGAAACCATTGATATGAACAAAGAAACCACTTATTTTGAGAAGAATAATGCAACATTTCTCAATGTTATCAATAATGAAATGTCACTAAACGAAGTTGGCCCTCAAAATGGCTGAGGCACAACACAAGAGTGAATTTCAATATGTTAAGGATCATAACATAATCCTTGGTAGAGTTTATAATTATCCAAATGCTAGGGATTTCTACCCATGGATGTTTCACTTCATTTTGACCATCATAAAAGACAAGAAGATTGACTAGGATACCATAATAAAAAACAATCTCTATGCACAACTCAAAGATTTCATGAACATTAGTAAATTTTATATGACTTCTTATTTGGTATATTTGTAGGTTTATAAAGCCACATTCCTAGGACTTTGCAGGATAGGGTCCCTTCAACTTGGAGAGGTCAATATATATGAGAATTACCCACATTTGGAGCTAAATGCTAGCAACATGAACTACTATGTAGTAAATGGTGATTTCATCAATGCATTATCAAAGGGTTGGATAATGATTTTTCCAAGAGAATATCCTTGGAAGCAATGGAAGAGCTAAAGAATTAGGGTAATCTATATATCAAATTTAATACCTTCTCATGCATCAAACTAGTAGGTTTCCACAAGGCTCCCCTCAAGTTGCCAAGATACCCCACTAATAGGATAATCCTATTGGAATTATATAGGTAGGTGACTAAGATTCACAAGTTGTGTAATGCCCCGCCACACAACCCTAGAGGAAGTTTCAATTCACAATAAAAGCATACTAATTTTTTTTTAATAAAGTGAATTAAACATACATGTTCATATACAATCGACAACATCCCTTAAGGCTACGTAACTGCGATTACTTAAACCCGAATATCATACATCATTAAAACCACTGCATTTAATTACTCGTGTAGTAATCATTAATTCAACATACATAAACAACATAAGATAAGAAGATAAACATCCATAACATAAATTCATTACTTGAACATCTAGTTACATCTCTCATTCCAAGAATGAGGCAATAATATAAAAGTGTCACAATTACATAATTCTACCTCGTAAATGCAAGAGGGGTAAAATAACTTATTACATTTTGAAATACAACAATGCTTGAATTAAAACAAGAACCGTGAGCTGTCCAATAGAATGTCTCGCCACCAAGTACTGAAGATAAATGGGGACCCAACGGTGTATGGTGCATGTTCCACCCAACCAAGTGGTACCCGAAGGCCCACCCCCCATGCTAGGAGATAGTAACAACGTAACATGGACAAAGATCAATAGCCTCTAACCAAAGGCTGACTCATACTGACTCATACTGACATAATCAAATAAATGCACAACACAAGTACAACTCAAGTACAACTTTCACATCACTGACATAGGTCACATTGCTTCCAGACATAAAATAGATCAAGTATGTTCAGAGAACCATACACATAAAATAATTTACAACTATAGTCCTAGATAGGGTTTCATCGCATAGTTAGTCATGAGATCTCCTTTGGGCATTCTTCATAGGCTCTGGATTTCCTGGTGACCTCAACCAAACCCTAACCCTCATGCTCACTCATGTGGAATCAAATACCTCTCGTAAGGACAAGATAGATGACCATGCCATCTCAGGCCTTCCCACTCATCCCAAGTCTAAATGAGCCTTTGTGTCTATGAGTGAGGCTAAATTATCTTAATTAGTGTGAAATGCATTCTAATCATCTAAGTACATTAATTTAGTTATCACTTGATTAAACTACTTTCAAAGGTTACCCTGTCTTACCTCTTTGGGCTCCGGCCCCTAATGGAAGCCACTCTTCTACTTGACAACACACAAACAAACTAATCACCAAGGGAATCACAAGTGCATACAACCTAGGTATCATAACCACTCCAACTCAAGGAGGAAACAAATAATAGAACTCACTCCAAATATCTTGGAGGCAACAAAACACATAGTCCACTCCTTTCACAGGAGGTACAAAACATCATTGTTTGTGGAAACCGGGTAAATTACTGAAAAGACACCATGCACTACCCAAGGGAAAAATAATTGGTTGACATAAAGAATCGACAACCCTCATCCTCTAAGATCATTTGGAAGACTTACAATTTTGGACTAACACTTAATCCCATATCCCAAAATGGAACTTGACGACATAGCTACAAAAAGCATTCAAGTCATAATTCAAATCTAATATTTGGATTTCCTAAATCCATACTCATTCAATAGGTCACGTTGACAAAGTCAAAGACACGATAACTGGATTATCTGAAATAATCATATAACCAAATTTCCTCTTTCATTATTAGAACATCTAAAACAATTAAACTCACTTCCCTTTACGATATACGGAGAAAATAAAACATTTAAGGCAATCATGAGGAAATTACTATTTTTGGATACTCTAAATCCATATCCCTTAAATATTCTATTCACAATAATATAATTTCTCTAATAGAAAATAAATAAATTAAAGTAATTAATTGCCTCTTCAATATAATCAATTCCTAAATTTAATTTTTAAAACAACATAGATCTATGCAAGGAAATCCTTTCAACTTCCCTAACCAAATTCTATATCTCTATCAATTTTCCATTTAAAAGCATGCAATTTCTTCAATGTATAAAAATATCTTTTTCCATATCTATTTGACCATGCATTCAAATCTTATCTTTCTTTTTTTTTAAACTCCACTCAAAACTAGATTACATGCATCCTATTAAAATAAAATACAATATTAAATATACCCTTAAAATATCTATTTATATATATATATGCTATATTGTATATACATTAAATATTATAACAAATGACAAAAATCTAAAATAAAAGAACAGGCCCATTTTTTTCATCTGTGGATTCCTTCCATCCATCCGCAGATTGTTCCAAGCACGGAAACCAAAATTTAAAAAGAATCCATAAGCAAGAAGAGCGTCGTCGGACTGTACTAAGTACAGCTGGCCTCAGTACCCTAGGTGTCGATTTGTACTTAGTATAGTCGACCACCCCTATAAGGGACGATGGGGGGCAGCGCTCCCTGTGGGCAGTGCTTTCCCCACCATAGGTATGTAAGCAGTGGGGATTGACCTCCCCACCAACCACCGAATACTCAAAAGATTTTTATTCCAAAATTTTATTTTATTTTTCATATGAATTTTCATTCCTTTCACACAGGAATCCGTCAGCCGTACGACAATTTAATAAACTTAAAATAAATTAAATCTTCAGCACTAGTAATGAATATATATATATATATATATATATATATATATATTATATGTATATATACATAATTATAGTACATATAATGTATATATATATATTTACACAGAATTTCCTTTACTGGTAAAATTGGGAAAATTGAATAAAAATAACCATCTACACGAAGAGGAAATAAAATTTTACAGAGATAATTCCTAAATTTCGCAGAGGTTGAAATGGATTCTTTCAATCAATTTTCTAAGATTCCAACAATTTAAGAATGAGAAACATTAAAAGGAATCAAGTTTAAAACTAGAAATAATTAAATCTTCTAAGTTTCTTCACCGTAAATTTTCTATAGAGGTTTTTCTTTTGGAATATATTTATTTATTTTCTACAGAGATTTAAATTTCCTATAACAATCTAAATGTGATATTCAATCTCTAGGTTTGATTTAACAACCAAACTACAATTTCCTCCGCAGAAATTAAATCCTACATAATATTTTACAATTTCCCTTGAGGAATTTTCATAGGAAAAATAAAACTTCCAAAATCTAAATAATTAACTTTCTATTCTCAAATAGTATTCTCTATTCCTAAATGAATTTAACAAGTAATTCTTTAATCACTACCAATTTAATTTAAACAATTCAAGAACAATAAACCACAGAATAAAACCTGGTGTTGAAGCTACAGGAAAAGAAGATTTTTGATGCAGAGCCTCCTCCAAAGATCTCACAATTTCTCTTCAACCATGCAGTGATTCCAAGCAAGCAAACAATCCAAAAGCACAACCAAACTTCAACAGAATTTTCCAAATCAATTCTACAACCAAAAATTTCTTCAAACCATCCTCTGTGCAATTTTTTTCAAAAATATCCTCTCACACTTGAAGAAGCTTTTTCCTCTCCAAAATTCTCTCGTGAATGAATTTGCAACCAACTCTTCTAATTAATTAAACATGCACTTGTGGCATAAATCAAAAATATCTTCAACAACCAAATCTAATTTGCATTTAATTTAAAAATTAAATATAATAAATTAATTTCAAAATTGAAACTAATTCCCCAAATACAAATTTAATTCCCACTTAATTGAAATAAAATTCCAAAATTAATTTTAATTATTTCTTTCTTTTAATTTTCTCAATCACACAATTAATTAATTAATTTAATTATTTAATAACTAAATTCAACCCTTTGGATTAAATTTAATTAATTAATTTAAATATAAACTTCTATCAACAATGTATAATTTTAATTAAATAACCATCAACATGATTTAATGCAATCATTCTAAGTATTTATTTCCAAATCAAGAATCCTTTCAGAATTAAATAAGATTAAAGCAAGGCAATAAACGACTCGAAACACACGACTGACGACACACTATGGCTAGGGTGTAGACTTGACACAAGTTACCTAGCTACTATCTCCCGTTCAACTTAACCATTGGATCGACATGCTCAAACCTATGAAACCAGGTGGAATCGATGTCATGTACCTGCAAACCTGAAAATATAGTAACCAACATCATATAATATAAACAGCATAAAATACACACTGTGAAAAGGAAATCACGGAATCGTAGGGCGCTCGCAAGTGAGTGATGTGAACCTGTCCCCTTCACCAATACACTCATCATAACTGACACTTCCATCGTAATCCAATAATCTCATATGCAAACACATGTTATATATACTAACATTATTACACCAATTAAAGCATGTAAAATAAAACATCAGATAAACCACATCACATCAAATAGTTCATTGCTCTATAAATAGCGATCAAATAACACACACACAAGATATAGTATCTGAATATCCAGAAACATAAATCAAATAAAAACAAGGACACACTGTCCAGTCCATAAAGCAAAACAGAGGGGTGTTACAAGTTGATTACTAGAAAACACATGTTAGGATTCCTTCCCTATAAACATGGGTGTACTCTTATAAAAATATGCAAAATATTGATGCAGGAGCACTCGGGTGTAATTGCAATCATGCATCACAAAAAAATGATTAATTTATTTTTTTCATTTTTTTGTGTTGCTCTTGTTGTGTCTTGGTAGAGCATGCAAGCAAAGCATTTAAATAAATTATTATTATTTTTCAATTGATTATCTAGTGATCTTGATTTGGGATCATGTCTTAATTTTATTTAAAGCTCATTTTATTCCTTTTGTCAAAGGCACACTTTATTTGATAATTGCATTCCTATAAATGAATGGTCATAGCCACCGAAGGGAGACACGGCAAGAGAAATTCCAGACAATTGACACTAAAATTATTAAATTTTCTTGAAATATCAAAACCCATGATTGGGCAATGGGCAAGCTGGCGTTTCATATTTTGGTGTGTAAAAATTCATATTCTCAACATTGTGTGGGCCATAGATATTGTTGTTTTGTCAATTAAGAAGACAAAAAAATGTGAAATGAATGATGATTGGCAGCACAAGGGATATTGGAAGAGGTCGATTCATGTTAAGGGGTGAGTAGCCACTTTGGTGTGGGTTTGAAACAATAAAAAAATTACTTGAATATTTTTATTTGCAATAGATAATTGGTTGAGAGGCATCGACTGAATGTGGAAGACCAATCGATGGTGTTTGGGGAGTCTTTGGATAGCATAAAATGGAGAAAATGCAACAAGAAAAAGGTTCAGCCAACAAAGGAAAAGAAAGAGAGAAGTCTAAAAGTTGCAGATAAAAATACAAAAACATGGACATTGTGAATAGGGGAATAGCAAGCATATGAGGAAGAGTTATTGGAATTGAATGGCTATGACAATGTAATTGTAAAATGAATTGTTGTTAATAAAACAATTTGGAGTTTGATACATTTAATATTTCTTGTGAACTATTTTATTGCCTGATACAAATTGTGAACAATAAAATTATAATTAAGGCTATGAGAATAAATTTTAATTTGAAACTTGAAGTTATATACATAGGAGAGTATTGAATTGAGATTCTCACTACTGGAATTGGAAGTCCCATAGGACTCCTAATTCTTGTTTTCACAAAATTGGTATCAAAGCAAGTATAGTGTTGTGTTGGGAGAAGAACCCTAAGGATATCATTGTGGGTGTGTGAGAGGACAGCGAGACCTGCAATTGTAGAGGGTTATGAATATGGTGCAAAGAGGGCATGGGAAAAGAGGACCATGGAATATAGACCCTGAGATCTTTAGAGAGATGATAAGAGGCCTTGAAGCCAAAATAGGAGGAAGGTTGGAGGCAATATAATTGATGCAATGAAGAGGAATCCTAGTGGTGGATATCAACGAGGATGGAGCTGAAGAAGAAGTACTAGAATTTGAATTGAAATATGATCATAGAGATGAGGTGGAAGGTATATTATTGAAAGCAATGGCTAGGCTTTGTAGCAAGCCTAGGTTGGACCCCCTAAGTTTCAATGGTACTTTGAATCTGGAAGAGTTGTTGGACTAGATATCAGACAATGAAAAAAAAAATTGACGTGGAGTCAATTGAGGATCCAAAACGGGTCAAACACGCAGGCTTAAAGCTAAAAGGAAATTCTTCCATGTGGTAGGAGCATGTGTAGCTTGAAATAAGGAAAAGAGGTAAAGAGAGAATTAAAACATGGGAGAGGATGGTAATGAAATTGAAGGAAAAATTTATGCCTATAGATTACCAACATGATTTGTTTAAGAGGCTGCAAAATTTGAAGCAAAGAGAGAAGAATGTATGGCAGTACACCAAGGAGTTCTATCAGTTGAGCATTCCGGCTAGACATGTGGATGATGATGTAGAAAAGGTATCAAGATATGTAAATGCCCTTCATAATTCCATTCAGAATTGTTTTTAAAAAGGTCTTCTTGCTCTTTCTATAAATTTTAATTTCTAAGAATGACCATGAGTTCTTTCTTCACCTAAGGACAAAAATATTTGGAAAGATGGTTCTAAGGATGAAAAACCTCTTAGCCATTATGAGAAATTTTACATAAGGATTTCCATTGTGGTCCAACTAATTATGATTTCTAATTTTTAAATTTGATTTTTGGTTTGAAGATTCCAGTCTTGGATTGAAAAGATGATATTAAGATATTGTTGCACATTAATTAGATGTTTGGGTAAGTGCAAGAAGATGGGTCCACAAAGAGGATAAATTTCATGCAAATAAAATATTGAAAGGAATGGGGACCAAAGCCTTAGATTGAGATATTGTTCCTAAGCAAGTACCCGTTCTAAAAAAATGAAATTTTAACTTGCTTTTTTATTTGGTTTTAGGCTCAGGAAAGGCATGGTAACCTAACCCTGAGCCTTGGACTTGCAAGTACAAGGTCATGGCAATGTCAAGACAAATAACTGACTTTGGCAATACGGTTGACGATTTTTTTAGAATTATTTTGTGAAATTAAAACCCATTATAGATCACAATGTCTATTTTTTAAATATGTAATTTTTTATATTATTAGATTTTTTTATTTTTAATTAATTTCTAAGGAAACTAGTCCATAAACTTGAAATGTCAAGTTTTGTATTTTTTAATAACTTTTAATTTGTTAATTTTCTTATAATTTTTTTATGTTAAATAAATCTACAAACAATTCTTTAAACAATGAAAAAACAATAAAAAATGATTTGTTTAGGTCAAATTATGACATTCGTACATAAGGGTTTTCAAAAACAACAATTAGGGCCAATAAAAAATTAATTAAAAAATATTTAGAAAAATTATAAAAAAATATCCTCATCAATCTTTAATTTATTACAGATCTTTTGACAAAAGGAATTACAAAATTACTTTTATTTAGGTCAAATTATGGTATCCATAGATGTGCATGGTATGGTCTTAAAAAAATGACTTTTAAAAAGTGGTTTTTATACATGCCTATTAAAAAATAATTTGTATCATCTGGGTATTAGAATAAATTACATATTTGGAAACTAGACTTGAAATACTAAATTAATATTATGGGACCTTTTTAAGACTCAAAGTGTAAGTACTTCAAATTTTCAGTCTAACTATGATAAATTTTGAAAATTAGGAAAAACACTTCCACTTTTTGAACATTTTGTGGACCCAACTTCTTGCACTTACCCATTTTTGTGGGTGAGATTAATGTCCTTGTGTAGTTTGTATAATTTATATTTAGGCCATACCATTTGTAGTTGAATCAGGTTGTAGATCAATCCCCTTGATAAGTAGTATAGTTCAAATTGGTCATATAGGTTTCAAACTAGCCACTTAGTACCTGGAAGATAGTAATAGTACATAAAGTGATGTTTTGGGGTGTTGTACATGTGTGAATATGTTGCATAGGATTGATTGAAAATTAATTAATGTGTGCAATATGGTTTTGAGGGTCGAATATGAATGTGTTGGAAGGTGATTCCAAGGGTATATTATTATAATTTACTTCATAATAATAATAATTTTCCAATCATACCATCTATTGTGCTAGTTCAAGCTTGGTCATTCCCTTTTAGTGATTTGATGTATTTTTCTAGGCATAAATAATTTTCTAGTCAAAATTATTTTTAGAGGTGATTAATTATAATTTTCTTTTGCATTTTTATAATTATCAACTACTTTTAATCAATACAACACTGGTGTGTTGAATATTATGTCATTTTTCATCATTCATAAGTTTATATTTTCTATAACAGTCATATTATTATTTTCTCTTGATATTATAGTTCAAAATTGTCATTCTAGGTAACTTTGATATGTATATCTATAAAAAAAATTACAGTGTAGAAAATAGAGAAAAACAATAAGAACAACTTTAACATAGTATTTATGTGGAACACTTGGTAAAAATTATACCAAGAAAAAACCATGAGCAAAGATCTTTCATATTTTATTTATCAAGAAATTTAAATTACAACAATCTTCAAAAGTTACAGAAAGCATGACTTCAATAGAGTATAAGAAATTTGAGTTGCAAAGTCCTTGTCAAACAAAACTTTTCAAGAATAGAAAGTGTGACTCATACAACTGCATGTCGAGCATTTTTCAAAACTACCAAAAATAGAAAGTCCCAAAAAAAAATTGGCTTCACCAAAAACACCTTCGGCGGGAACACTTTTGATGTGAATGCCATTCAACATCCAAGGGGGCTATGAAAACCCCCTGGTACCCCCTATCATTTCAACCTTCAAAAGAAGATTACAATCTTCGGTTGTATAGTATGATTTTGGCTACGTCGAGCGTGTACTTGAAGCACTAGAGAGATATCAATGACAACTATTTGTCACTATTGGAATAACAATAAAATTGACTTCATAATCCAATAATCTCCCACTTGAAGTCAAATTCTTCTCTTGCAATTAAATCCTCGTACTAAAAGACCAATGCCTCTACTACCAATCATCAAGTAACATACAAGGCTAGACAAGTTCTCCACCAGATGAACTTCTCTCTACAAATGGGCTTCATCAAAAGATTTGTTGGGTTTACATTAGTGTTTAGCTTGGCCAAATAAATTTGTCCTCCTTCCACCACCTCACGTACAAAGTGATATTGAATATCAATATGATTTTTTTTGGTGTGATATGTTGAGTTTTGTGCTAAGTGTAAAGCACCTTGGCTATCACAATGCAACACCATGTTTACCTTCTTTACCTACAATTCACCCAAGAGTCTATGAAGCCAGATTTCCTCCTTGCTAGCTTGCATTGCTACCATATATTCAACTTCAGTAGTAGATAATGCCACCATTGTCTACAACTTTGATACCCAACTAACTGCACCTTCAACTAAGGAGAAAGCATAACCTATAGTGGAATTTCTCTTATCTTTGTCTCCACCAAAATTTGGATCCACATACCCATTAAGCTTAAGACTACTCTCATTGTAACAGATAGATACATTAGAAGTTCCTCTCAAATATCTAAGAATCCAATTCATAATTGTCTAATGCTTAGTAGCTATATTTTCCATGTAATGACTGACTACTCCCACTGCTTGTGCAATGTTTGGTCTAGTGCACACCATGGAAAACATAAGACTACTAACTGATAATGAGTATGGTACATGAGACATCTGTGTCTTCTCTGCTTCTATGCTAGGGTACCGTTCTGAAGATAATTTAATATGAATAGGAAATGGAGTACTAATTGGTTGTGCATTTTGCATATTGAAGCGCTACAAAACCTTCTCCACATAAGTTTTTTGTGATAGCCATATTTTCCTATTATTTCCATCTTTGTGTATCCTCATACCAAGAATATGATTTTCTCTATCTAAGTCCAACTCAAACTCCCTAGAAAGCTAAGATTTCAAATGGATGATTTTATTCATGTTGGGACCTGTTACCAACATATCATCAACATACAGAAGAAAAATAATAAAATTGTCATCATACCTTTAAAAATAGACATGATGATTATCCTCACATCTACTAAAACTCAAACTCATCATGAAGGAATCAAACCACTTATACCAACACCTCAGTACCTGTTTCAAACCATACAATGATTTTCTCAACCTGATATAGGTTAACTTAGAGGCTCCCAGGTCAAACTACCCACAGATAGGCTAACTTAATATTCTACCTTGAGAAGGAAAACTTTCAAGGGAAGATATCAAACTAGAAAGGATATGAATGTAAGATCTAGGTGGACTTAATGAATTTGATTTTGAATGACCAAAAATATGGTAATAATAGAGATGTTGTAGATCAAACTTAAATTTGAATCTAGAATTTGATTGAAAAGATGTGAAGGATGTAAAATGGATGAGATGAATGATCAAATATAGGTTCTGACTTTGTGTAAACCAGTAGGTATCAGTTTGGTTTGATGAAGGTATGTGTATAAGACAGTAAGCTCTAGTGACAATAAGTAGCCTGATTGATAGAATAATTGTGTCAAGAGATATAGAGTGATTGTGCCACAATATAGGACAAATGTTGCAATTGATGGTTCAAATGTGGTACTCTAGGCAAAAACAAATGACAATTTAGTTTTTGAAACAGAATTGGATTTTTGAAGGTCTCGGGTAATTGTGCCACTTTGTGTCACAAATGTACCTATATAAGCCACAATTGCACCCATCTACGCCACAATTTCACCCATCTAAGCCACAATTTCACCCATCTAAGCCATAATTGTGCAAATAAAGAAAATAAACAAATTGAATCAAATGAAATATAAACCTGCAGACACAAAAACACACAATCTTCCCTACCATAGCTCCATTGTTCTCCTCTATTCACCTTGGAGAATGGTGTTATAGTAATTGCTCTCATATTTTTAGTAGCACAATAGCCTAAAGCATTGTAATAATTCTAGTTTCTTTGTATGATTTGGAAGAGAGATATTGATGATTGATAGGTTTGTTTTATAGATTTGGAGATATCGATCAATGGTTAAGATCTGATGAGAGATTGAGCATATCAATGGCTTAGAACTTTTAAGAGGATTTGATTGGATGGTTAACTAGTTGCATGAGTTAGTTAAGAGATTTGATTGGAGAGATAAGTGAGACTGAGTGGGAGTGAAACAGAATAAGTGGATTAGTGGATTGAATTGATTGATCAGTGAACTTGGAGTGAGTAGAAATTGATTGGATTGATTGATGAGTGGACTTGACATCAGTCACAGTTAACTAGTGAGGTGGAAATGCATGGCTAATGAATAAATAATTAAATAAATTATTTATTAATTACATTTGCAAGGTGGATAAATAAATAAAATAAATGGTTTTATTTATTTTATTGGGAATGAATAATTTAAATAATTGATAACAATTATTTAATTTAGAGAAGTGGGAAATTAACAAAATAATAAAAAATATTTAATTAATGGTAGAATAATTATTAAATTAATTAAATAACTAAAATTATTTAATTAATAGATGAAAATTGGTGAAATAAGGTAATTTAATTAAATACAGAAGATAGATCAATGGTACTAATGATGGAAAATAACTATGTTTTGGTAAGAATATGTTAGTAAAATTTGAGTGTCTACAATAAGTAGTGATAGTTCAAGTAGCCAAACTATTGATGCCATAAGAAGCTCACCTCATCTAAGTGAGAATTTTCTTTGAAGGATAGTTTGGAATAAAATGAGAAAAGTGAAAGAGCTAGACTAGTGAGTTTCTTTCCCATGGAAACTATAAAACCACTATGTATTTTGCTAATTACCATTGAGTCTAGTGTGAACTCAACTCACTTTCTAGATCTAGTGTGGGTGATTTAATATTAGTTGAGAAATATGGTATACAAATAACATCATAAAAAATTTCTTCACCCACATAAATAGACCCTCTCCCATGAACTTGAACAAGTGTGTCAATACCATTACTATTACTAGCATAAAACATGGCTTTAAGGAGGTGAAACCATCTTTTGATGAGGCCCTGTGGTGCAAAGAACCCAAGTTAATAATTCAAGTATTATATGATGAAGAAAATACAACTATGATAGTTCCCTTTCCTTTCCCCTTACTATGATCTATGTCCTTAGAAGACCCTTTTTATAAACGTTAGTTGATAGAGTTAGACATCTTGATATTATTTTCTAAAAAATGAGTTAGTTGATCTATCTACTTCTTTAAATATTTGTGTTCATCATGTCGAGGACTTCTACAAAAGGCACATTCGACCTTCTCCTTCTTAGTCTTGTCCCCTTTGGAAGAATAAGTCGCATTAGCTACTTTGAAGGTGAAATATTTCTTCTATCCCTGATTCTTTTATTTCTTATCCTATTTTTCTAAGCCTTTTAGTTCTTATGTGCCTTGATTTGCAACCAAGGAATTTGATTTTGAGGTTTTATTTGTACCCAAATGAACCAACTTATCTTTCTCTCTAGTGATTTTTATAACAAAGTCATCCAGAGAAGTAATTTTGTAGGTGAATTTGAGGACACATTTTGTGGCATGAAATGTTGAAACAAATATAGAAGAGTTCAGAAAAAACTTAGAGATGATACTCAAAATAATTTTTCTATATTTATTTACTATCCAGCACTGATATTTATGTAATTTAATGGCTTTGAGTCTTGTGAAGAAATATTTAATAGTGTCAAATTTTCTTAGACTTAACCCTGTGTGTTTGTTTCTCCAATTGATGAACCCTCACTTCATCTTGCTTACCAAAGAGGCTCTCCAACATGTTCTAGACCTCAATTGGAGTAGTAGAAGAGCCAATGCTAAAGAGTAAATTAGGAGACAAAGATACATAAACTACCATATGCTTCATCATAATTTATTAAAATATTTTATATTTTTTATACATTTGTAGACACCTAAAATATTCTCTAGGTCTATTCATCATCACTAAACCTATCACCTAATCCCAATTGATCAATTTCATCATCACCTATTCCTACTTAATTGGGGACATGTCCATTTCAACTAAAGTCTCACACTTAAATTAAATAATCATATTATTTAATTTATAACATTTTACATCTCCTCACAAATAAATAAATAAATAAATATTCATTTCCACCTATTATCCACCTCACCCTTGTGGCTAAAATAATTGAATATTATTACTATTTAATAAAGCCTATATTCCCTCACCACTTTTCAAGAATAATGGAACCTAGGAAAACTTATCCTTGTGCTCCTATTATTCTCTCAACACAAAATTAAATCAATTTTTGGAAGAATGATAATTTGATTTCTAAAAGAGATGTTAATTTAATTTCATAATGTCATGTACAAAATGAGGTATGTGGAGATGCACAAATACACACTTATTTTTGATAGAGTGTTAGGCTAAATAAAGTAGCATAAAGGAAATAATTATATATAGTCACTAAAACAATCATCTTTTTCATTTCTTAACAAAATTCAAGATCTCAAAATGATATGAAAAGTTGACATTAAGAACAATAAACCAAAAAAATTTAGAGAAAAATGTTGACATGAATGACGAGTCTTATGTGAATAACACTTAAATTGAACTAATATTAAATAAAAAACATGCAATCCACATATCACATTCATTAATATTCAATTATAATATGAATATACCTAATAATTATTTAAGAAACTTTCACCAACCTCCACATAACAAGCATCACCATGCATGCTTCAAGATTAAAGAAGCGGCAATTTAATTACCACCCAAGATAAAAGTGGGTGTTTTCCCTGATTTTCAAAAACTAACACATTTGACCTTAAAATTTGAAGCACTTAGAGATGGAATCTTGAAAAAATTCACTGATCATAAAATGTAGTACTCAGAGTCTAGTTTCCAAATATGTAATTTATTTCAATACCCAGATGCTACAAATTGATTTTCAATAGGCGTTTCTAAAAACCATTGTTTAAAAGCCACTTTTTTTTACCATACCATGCATGTGTACATCATCCATATTTTGACCTAAATAATAGCATTTTTCTAAATCCTTTTGGAAAAAGATTTGTAACTCACTAAAGCACGTTTTCGATATTTTCTTGTAATTTTTTATTGAATTATTTTTTTGTTAAATTTTTACCAGCCATATTTTTCGTTTTGAAAAATCATCATGTATGTCACGCATAAGATGACCTAAACTTATCATTTTTTGATTTTTTTTAAATTGAAAAGAATTGTCTGAAGTATGTTTTTCGTCCAATTCGTTTGACAAAAAAATATTTTAATAAAAAGTTATTAAAATAGTAAAAAACCCTAATATTTCAAGTTTATGGACCAGTTTCATCAAAAATTAATTGAAAAATAGAAAAAATAATAATCCAATTGTAAAAAAATTATATATTTGGAATTTGCACTGTCTCGTCTATAATGGGTTTTAATTTTGTAAAAAAATCTGCAAAAAAAGTCTTCACATATGTCCAAAGTCACTATTTTTTTGTGACATTGTTAGGACCTTCAACTTGCAAGTCAAACTAGGTCCAAAGCTTAGGTTTGGGTCCCCGAGCCTTTTCCCAAACCGAAAAATAAAGCAAAAAACCAACCAAAATTTAAAAAAAAAAAACGGGATCCCGTTTCTTAAAAGTATAAAAAAATATTTTTTATGAAATAGGTCGTTAATAAATGGGATCTCATTTTTTAATGGGGTCTCATTTTTTAACAAGATCTCATTTTTTAACGAGCCATTAAAAAATAGTTTTAACTACTCGTTTTAAAATGGGATCCCATTTTTTAATGGCCCATTAAAAAATTAGATCCCATTTTTTTTAAAACGGGATCCAGTTTCTTAAAAACGAGATCCTGCTTTTTAAGAAACGAGATCCCATTTTTTAACGGGTCATTTTAAAATGGGATCTCATTTTTGACTCGAGACCCCGAACCTAAACGGGATCCTGTTTTCTTGAAGCCGATTTTGAGTTTTTATCAAAGGAAAAAACTTCCACGTTCCATGGACTCATCTTCTTGCATTTACCCATAGGAAGAGCTAGACCCACTAAAAAACCAACCATTTATACCCACTAACAAACCATATCCTCAAGTATCAACCTACCTAATTTTTATGATTCATCCCAAGATAATTTCTCCCAATCATCCACCCTCCAATCCCTCATTTTCTCTTATTCTCATTTAACCACACAATCAACCACACTATTCCACTCCCTTGGGATATGGAGAAAGGAAGCACCATCCAACAAGGTACTCAATTGAAGAATCTATCAAGCCATCGAAGCCAACTTCCAATTGACTCCATCCAACTTTTGTTCATTCAACATATTAATCACAATATGAGAATTAGACTCAATTAATCTTGTGTCAACCAAGAGCACAAGCCCTTTCAAGAGCTATAAGGATAGAAAGGCCTTCCATAAGATTTTTAGTGTGTTTACCTTTATAGATGGAAAAGATAAAGAGGACAACAGTATTGTCCCTCTCAAATCCTCCAACTCTAGCATGCCCAAGGTTTCCCTTGGAAGAACCATCAATATTAATCTTTAAGACACCAATAGGAGGTAGAGACCATCTACCATCTCATTGTGTTTTCCTTTTGAAATGATGACTCCCCTTCATCAATGGAGGCCCAAGACCATTCTCATATAAACCTAGCCTCCTCATTATTTGTTCCTCACTAGTCTCCAATGGGATAGACAACTTGCATTCAGTATTCACCATCTCATAAATCATGTCAAGAATTATTTACTAAAGTTGTTGAACCACAAAAATCCTTCCTTGAAATATTTTGTGATTCCTTTCTAGCCATATCTTCCATGGGATGAACAAGGGTTCAATGCTCCACACCACCTAAAGAAATAAATACTTAGCTAGAGGGCTCTCAAAAATCCTCCAAAACTGACCAAAGAGGAAGCTTGAACACAATATTTCTTCCATACTCCCCACCATAAGTGTTAGATGTCTCTATAAAATGAGCATTGAAAAAATAAATGATAAGAGCATTCATCATTGTTACCACATAGGACACAAATAGACAACCCCTAAAAACCTCTCTTTTGGAGGTTATCCCAAGTGAGATACATATTCCAAGCTACCAACCATAGTAAGAAGTTGTATTTAGTCCAAGCATACATATTCCACACATTCTTCCACCATGTTCAATCCCCCCATATTTCTAAAAATTCAACTCTTGGTATCCAGAGGCCACCAAATACACCCCCTAGGATTTGGGCTCCAAGCTAGGGTATCTCTCCCCCTCAAATAACTATGAACTCTACCTAACAAAATCATTTTTAACTCTTCTCTATCCTCATTTGAGCCCCCTGATGGCCACTCCAAAGGATCATTCCACCTAAACACATCCACTTGCCCCAAGCTCTGGGAAAATTTGAAGTCCTCCACTTGGGTCCACCTTCCCTTCATGAAACAATTACAAAGGTCTTATAAATTTGGATACATGGAAATTATTGGTGGAAATCCATCCTAAGAATCATACCATAAAAGAGTTTCAAAAACCGTATTAGAAATCCATAACAAGCCTTGCTTAATTAAATTAGCACCCCTTTTAAGAGTGTCCCAAATTATAAAACCCTTACTCGTCGGGCATATCCTAGGCACATCCTCATTCACCACTCCCCTTACATACTTGAAAGTGAGGATCTCAACTTAAGTGTGATCTTGATTATTGCACTACTACCAATAAAGCTTAGCAACCAAGGCCTAACTAATGAGGTTATTCTATCATAGCCCAAGACCGCCCTCCTACATCAATCTACATATAGTTTCCCACTTTACCTAACTTCACTTTGATGAATCCAAAGTACCAACACATAATAATTTCCTTGCAAGATAATCCAAATCCTTAATGAAATTTAAAGGAGCAACCTGGACCAAGCACTTATAGATGGGAAGAGCTTAAACCACAAATTTCAATAGAAGCAATCAACCAAAAAAGGAGAGCCACCTATGGATCTAATGGCTAACCTTCTTACGAAACTTATCTAGCACATTTTTCCAAGTCCCCATAGGTAAGGATCCAATTGAGAGGGGAGTACCAAGATACACCAAGGGGATAGCTCCAATTTTAAATCTAAGAATGTGGGAAATTCGATGTTGAATAAGAGGAGGATTGTTGAAGAAATAAATGGAGGATTTTCCTTCATTAATTAGTTATCTCAAGGCTGCAAGATAGATATCCAATGTCCATTTAATGTTAGTCACTTCTTTGATTTTGGCAACTTCCATCAATGTGGTGTCATCTACAAACTATAAATGAGACTAATAAGCTAGGAAACTACCCCAATTCCAACCTTGAATATAACCTTATCTCATATGAGAATGATCTTCCTAGACCCTCAACCAATAAGATAAATAAATAGGGTGACAGCGGGTCTCCCTATTAGAGACCACGAGAGGATCCAAACAATGTTGAAGGCTCACTATTGACAAGTTTTGAATAAGAAGTTGATGTAATACAACTCATCACCTAGTTAACCCAATCAACTCCAAACCCAAATGCTAGGAGCACTTTTTGTAGGAATAATCATTTGACCCAATCATAAGCAAGATAGCCATATATATTTTGATAATAGCCATCTCCTTTGAATTCTCCACGGAATGAATATCCTCACCAAAAATGATCACCCCATCCAAAAAATTTATGCCTACCACAGATTCATCATGCTCTTTAAATATGAGTGTGTTCATCCATGGCTTAAGCCTCTCTACAATAAGCTCAGATCTAAAGTATTATATACCACCTTGTATAGAGATATGGGTCTAAAAAAATTCAAAAAAAATTCCCCTTCTATTGTGAGAATATGGACAAGAAACATATAATTCATTGCTCTCAACATTTGTTTATTCTTTTGTGATTCTTGCACAAGCTCTAATAGGTCAAATTTTATAATCTCCTGAGATTATTGAAATAATTATACTAGGAAGCTATCAGGTCTCGGGACTTTCCCTTTATTCATTTAAAACATAATTCCCTCCAATTCATCTAGAGAAATGGGACTAATAAGCATAGCATTCATTTGCAAAGATACTAATGAGGGGATACAAGCCAAAATAAGATTTTTTTCATCTATCGCAAGGGATGAATCTTCCATGAATAAAATATAGAAGTATTGAGAAGCCTCCTTAGATATATCATGAAATAAAGTTAATTGGACTCCCAAGGAATAAATAAGAGAAGAGATCATATTGTCATGCCTTATATCCTTGATAGAGTTATAGAAGAAAGTCGTATTTCTATCACCCTCTTGAATCCATTCAATTTGGGCCTTTTATTTCCAATAAATATCCTCGCCCAATTACCATTCTTTTTTTATCATGTAAAGCAATAGATTCTTCCCTAAGGGAATCATATGTAAGACCATATTCCCTAATATGTTGGGTGATAGCATCCAAATGAGATTGAGTTGCTAGAAAGATATTACCAAAACACTGCCTATTCTACTTCTTGAGTTGATACTTCACAAGTTGTAACCTTTTGACAAAGGAATACATCATCTTTCCATAGGTTGGTCTACCTCTACTCTACTAATCTATTATAAGGTCCTACAGTAGAGGATCATGCAACCACATAAGAACTTAAACTTAAAATATAGATTCTTTGTGACCCCCACTAAGGTAGCTATAGAATTTGATAGGCCAATGATTTGAACCCCTCCACTCCAAAATCTTAGAATTGGAAGCCTATTTTTTGCCAAGATAAAAACTAGACACCAAAATTGTGTCCAGTCTCTCCAAGATAAAGTACTTACCACATCTTTTGTTACTCCAAGTATATAAACCATTACTAGGATTCATGTCCACCAAATTCATGGATAAAATATTAACTTTGAGTACCATGGAAGATGAATCCAGCCTTCCGACACCCCCCTATTTTCCTCTAAACTAGAAATAACATTAAATTCCCTAGCCAATATCTAAGGTTATAATGGAGCTAAGGATTGAATATATCAAATATGAGACCAGAGTCTAGTTTTACCAAGAAAACATGTCAAGGCATAGACATTAGAGAACAAGATAATCTCTTTGGTCTCCAAGCTAGATGCAACCATTGAGATTGAAGATCTACTAGAGATCCACCAAAGAGGAGTAATCTTCAATGGGTTTCATAAGCAAGCTAAACCTTCTACATTGCTCTGAGCACCAATACACTAACAATGACATCTCTACCACAATTTGGAATCCTTGTTGTGCATACTTTCCATTGGAAACTTTGTATCCTAAATAAATATAATATACGACAAATGAGCTCTAACCAAATCTCAAATAAATTTTTATCTAGGGACGATGATCAAGCCCCTTACATTCTGAGAGTGTGATCATTTTTTAGAATTGGAGAAGTTTGATTCAATGATTTTAATTGACCATGATTCCACCAAAGTCTCTCATATTAATTTTATTTTATTTTTATCCTTCTTTCACCCTACCTTGGGAGGTTTCTATGGGGTTCCCTTCTTTAGGTTCTTTTGTTGCAGCCCTAAATTGGGAAAGGTTCTACTTCCTTTCCTTGTATCCAAATGCACCTTCTCCAATAGGGGTGCAATCACAACCAAGGTCAATCCATCAAGCCTCTCATTATTTTCAATTGATACCAATGCACAAGAAGCCACAAGATCTGAATTTGTATCCATCTGAATGGAAAGAAGCCCATCCCATCGAAATTCTTGATTAATATCCTCTCTAGGTACCTCTTGGTTCACCCATAAATTTATAACTCTAAAATGCAACCCTTATTTATTTACCTCTTGCTGGTCCAAATCATCCAATATGTCAAAAGAGTTAAAAACTACATCATCCTATCTATCTTTAAGAGTTATTTTTTGTCCTCTAGCCTTCTTGTGAAGCTTTATTAGAATAAAGCCATCCTTATCTTCATAGTGCACTAAAAAAAAGAGGCACATTAGATGGGACCCTTGTAGGGTTAATCCTAGGGAAATTCCTCTGCAAGTACCCATATTCATGGAAAACCCAACACCAAAATGGAAGAGCTTTGTAATCTAGCTGTTGAATCCATGATGTAGATCCAAGATGAATTTCTAAAGAATTTGGAAAGGATTTATTTAAATAAAATATAATACAAATGTGAGAAAATGAAATTGCCTTTTTATCCAACATTAGTTGTCATCAACCCACAAACTTGCCTAGCAACAAAGCGATCATATGCATAATATCATTCCTTTAGAACTCTAATAAGAACCAAGGGAGTCTCACCCAGACATGAACTCTTTTTGGAAGCTCCTCTGCAAGATTAAAGCCAACATGCCATGGCTTGATAAATATCCAAATTTGGTTGTAAAAGTACCACCCCCCTCAAAGGCCTTATCTCTATTATCTAAATAATTAAAAATCACCATAAAATATTTATTCACCACCAACATCACCTCCATCTCACCCTCAAGGTTCTAGGTTTGACAAGTATAGGATTCCAAAAAGGGGAGAGATAATCAGATCCCCATAAGCTTGCAAATTAATGCATGAATACACAATTAATTAACATCTTCCTCTACATAGTCCGATTGAATCACCAAAATTGGTCATTCTAGGCTCCTCTCTAGATATCCATTTACTGAGATATGAGGGTGACCATTTTGTGATGAGCCCTCCCCACTTGATTTTTTTTTAAATTTAATCGCACTCGCATGCAAGGATGAAGAAGGATCATTCCATGTTAAAACCTCCTAAAAGGTACATTTTACTTAAATATTGAACCTCCAATTGAGTCCATCTCCATGAAAGAAGAAAAAAAGAAAGAATTAACACACACACTCATAGACTATTGCAACCCTAGATATTCCATGAAAAAACCCCACAATGAAATACCCTAGATCCAACACCCAAATACCCAACTCAAACCAAGAAACCACCCAACACACCTCCTACTCACACTCTAGGTGGAGAAAACAATCAAATGATTGCGACTAGGGCCCAGAACCCCAACCCACACCACATCACTCCCAGCCACTCTCGATGCTATTCAACTTCCCAAGGTATAAGACACTTTTTGCATTAGTCTAATATTATCTTATTTTAGGATTTTTGAGATTCAAACCATATTAGTAAATATATTTATAATTATATTTATATGTTGCCAAATATTTGTGTTTAAAAGTGTGTTTGCAATCCATGTGCCTATTCTCTTAGCATGGTGGGGTATACCTATTGGTTTCATGTAACTGGGTGGTAAAATCATTCACCAATAGTTTATAATAATCCCATTCAAATTGGAGAATTACTACTTTAATTTCAATATTTGTATTCATATTGTGTATATGATCACTCATTATATCAAGAGTAATTATCCCTTATGTGTTATTATAATTGATTTATACATATTAATCCATCTGCTCTATGCATTTATATAATTATTTATAAACGTATTCATGTTGTGCATTATCTATGAAAATGGACATTAAACTAAGTAAACTCATCAGAGTGGAAAACATGGTTTTATGAGTATTGCTTTCATTTTTTCTGTTTCATATCTAAGTAGTTGTAAAGTTATTGAATTCAATGGATATAAGTGTGTATTTCCATAATTTATGTTTTAAAATGTGATGAAATATGCTTTTAAGCCATATTCTTGAAAATATTAGTTATCATGTATGTGCTAGAGTTTGATCTAGTAAATTTTCTTTATAAAAAAATTATAGAAATTATTTACTTATATGGGAATATTATAGGAAGCCATATTCCTTAATGTCTTAGAAGAAAATTTTCTTATATGGGAATACTATAGGAAACCATATTCCTTAATGGCTTAGATGAAACTTTATAAATTATAGTCAAAATCTATGCTTATTGTTTTGCAATAGGCTTATTTGTTAATTAGAAACCATTTTCTAGGGAATATGAATTATTTGTTAGGGTAAAATTGATTATGGTAAGGGGTGAATGATTATCTATAAGGATGAAAACAAAATGATTAAACATTATATTTATAAAAAAAATATAAAAATAAAATTGATCCTTGATCTTTATTGATATTTTATCTATATCTTGGGATGGTTATAATATAATGTTGAATTTTTTTCTATTATGTTTTATCACATTTTATTATTTTATGTTAGATGAATGTAATTGTGTTAGTTGGTGAGCTAGAGGGGCTACCTTTTAGTTACCTAGTGTTGCTTTTTACTACAGTTTCAAATTATGTTAAAGAATGATATATGTTCTTGTTCATTTAAATTTATGCTTGTGGGATTGGAAATGGAGATATTTTTAGTTAATTAATTTACTTCCTTGTTGTGATTGAACTAAGTAACTGGTAAATAAATCATTTTTTCATAGTCATTTTAGTTTCTTGTTTTGCATGATCTGGTGTATATGCATACCTATTCACTTGGTATTGGATGAGATCCTATCTAGACCGTATTTTTTGATGTTGGGATCAATTGATCATGTGTCAATATACTACTTGTACTCACATGGTGTGTCACAATATTTTTCTAGTTCTTGTGTGTGTGTACCACCTTTCAGGGATCGAGATGATGACACCTTTCTACTTGTGTGTGCCTCTTTGTTTGTGAGGAAATTTTTGTGTGCATTATTATCAATAGTGATTAAAATTTTTGTGTGCATTTTTGTACATGAATTATTACTTAATTATGTTCTAAGTTTTAATGTGAACAAATTTATTAACTTTGTTTTCACCCATTTTATCCTTAATGACATTTTTTTGCATTACTCTATCTCTTTCACATATTGGTGTTTACATCGCAACTAACACTAGTAGAATTTGGCAAATAAATGATTATGTGACAAAAATTTAGTCACATGACTAACACTATTAGTATTTTGAAAATAAATGACTAATTTGGTCATTTATAAGTGATTAATTTGTTAATTGGGTAAAATCACAACTAAATGACTAAATAAATGACTAATATCAAACAAATAAAAATGACTAAATAAATGACTACATATATGGCTAAATTAATGACTAAATAAATGACTATTACTCCTCTATTCTTTTTTCTTTCGAATTTGATCATAATCCATAGAAATAATGTGAAATAGAAATAACAATTATGATCACTTTTGGTATGCAAAAATTTTCTCTTTCAGGCTTTATATTGTTAATTATTTTTTAAAAATAGAATTATTTTATAATCTATGAAATCAGTTGTGTGTGGATAGTCTTTCTTTTGTCCAAATTAAAACTCATGTAAAAAGGAGGGAATTCATTCCAATTTCATTTGTCCTAATTGCTATTATAATCCAAATCAAGTCTCACCTAATTTGTTATTTTGCAAATCCTTATTATTATCTTAAGGTGTCATAAAGTATTCTTTTTTGCAAAGGTTTTCAGTATTTAGAAACTTAAAATCATTTGATCTTAAACCCCTAGGTTTGTATAGGGAATTGGTTTACATTAAATTTTATTTCATTGAGTCCATTTTATGTTGTATAAGGTTTTTAAGTCTTTGGTTTCTTTGCAAAATTAAAAAGGGGTGATATTCTTATAGAAAAACATTATAAAAGGTATTTTATCCTTTTAAATGGCCTTTTCATCAAAAACCATGTGAAAATGAGCAAGAGATAAGTTTAAAAAATTATTATTGGAAGAAAGGAGGGAAACTTGCTCGGGTTTCATGAATGCAAAGAGTTTTCACTTATTTTGGCAAAATAGACTGGAGATAGCATGAGCTCTGTAGAGAAAGATTCAGATTTTGAGGGGAAACTATGTTTGTGGCTTCTAACATCCCTTAATGGATGCCATCTCTTAAGGTGCTTCTAACATTGATGTTCCACTGTTAGCAGATAATAAAGTCTTGTCACCAGAAGTAGATGCATATATCTAATATGTTGAAGATCTCCCTCCGTTCATGAGCACCACACAAATTTTCTTGAGTCACCCAGGTATTACTGACTATATTCATTATACATTGAACCATTTTTTGGAGTGGATAGGTACCATCATACCTGATATAACTTGAATGCAACATCAAAGAGATAATGATAACATTGTCCTTTTGTTTTTTATTAAGGTAAAAGCAGGTTTTGAAGGGGCCCCGAAACCCTTTAATAGTAGAAATAGAAAGGATAAAGCATTAAAATCTCAACAAAAGATGAAAAGATGCCAGCAAAGAAAAACCAGAGACTAGTGTTGAGGTAGCACAGAATAAAAAACCAGCAAAACACCTGCAGGAAACCAGCCACTAGGCCAGATTTCTCAGGATTTCAGCAACCTCCTTTTCTAGGTTGTCCATGTTAATAGCAGCTTGTTTCATGTCATGTATATCCGCAAGGGGCTTGTCTGACTTCCTTTTTAGATTGGCTCTAGTGCATTTGCTTAGCCCGACCCCTTCAGCCTGACCTGGATCTTTAACCTCCTCCACATCCACCACAGATTTTACCTGATGATCCCTTTCCAGATTTTCGACCATCATGTTCATGGTACTGGCAGTGGACTTAAGAATATTGTGGCTCATTTCCAAAACTTTCTGAATAGATTCTCTAACATTTTTTAGCATCCCCTCAATATCAAAAAGTTTTCCATCGTGATTGTTCTTGAAATGCTCCAAATCCTCCATAGTTTTCTTCAGGCACTCAACCATATATTTATTTTCACCTTTCGTCTATAGGTCCTTAACTCTTCCTTTGTCCTTGCTCATTTTATCAGCCCCCTCCACCTTTTCCAACCTACTATTATAACCCCTTTGATTAAGATTTATCTCCTTGATCTCGAAGAAGGCCCACCTGATCAGATGAAAGAAATCAAGAGAACCATTATGAGCTATAGCAAGGATGTCAGTGGGATACTCACGCTAAGCTTTGAAGTAGTGGTCATCTTCCTTAAGGTGACTGGGGTATCATGGCCTATCCTCCTTGTACGTAGCCAAATAGTTGGACGTCTTAGAAGAATTGGTGTGTTGGGTTTCCCCTTGATCAATGTGGTAGGAAGGGTCCTCCTCCAATTTTCTTTTACCTTTCCCCTGATGAGAAACCCTGGGTGTACCTTTCGATTTCATATCAGACCCAGGATAAATAATTTTGGCCCTTCCAGTAGACGTCATTGCAATGGGTTTAGGGAGGGCATAGGACTTAGTCTTTCTTTTGACATTTCCCTTCTTCTTAGCTTCCATAGGGTTCTCTTCCTCCCCCTCCATTTCAGTATCCCACTCATCTTTGTTTGTATAACTATCACCCAGCTCCTCCTTATTAGAAGCAGAGTGAGGAGAAGGGGTATGATGGATGGTTGGTAAGGCTTTAAAGTGTTCATAGATGAGAACAAGTAAACCCTCATGAATTATGGGATATCTAACCGGATTAGACACATGGTCCTGAAGATTCAAGTTTAAAGAAGAAGAAAGGTAAAAAGGAAGGGAAACCCTGACTTGGTGCCTAAAATGGTTCAGGACCACAAAGTGATACCCAAAAATTATGTTGTATCTCCCATCCAATGTGATATACTCAATGATAATCCTCAACACCTCCCTCCACAACAACTTGATTTTTGTAGCATCATAGCTACTCTTAGTAGCCCACAATAGGTCCCCCCTTTCCTTGTCAGTGCGAGGGAAATTCTTGACCGCTTGGCCGGAGAGCTTCCTATCTCTATGAAACTTGAGACCCTCCACCAGCATCCCTTTTAACTCAGAAATTAATTTCTCGTTGATCTTCACTTTCCTTCCAAACTGATTAATTCTTCTTTATTCCAATCCTTCGTGAAAATCTTGGTAACCTCTTGATCCCTACCATGGAGCTTCTCCATATAGCTCATGATGTCGTCCTTCTCCAGCACCCTCCATAATTTTTCATTGGTCTTCAGCTCATTGCATTCAACCGGTTCCAACCTGCAACACTTGCCTCCCATTCTATCTGCAATGCAACTTTTCTTAGAAGACTCCAGAATTCCTCTATTCGTGAGTGCAAAAATACCCAGAAAGCGTGCGAAGCACCAAAGATTAATAAGGCCATAAAATCCATGGTACTCCACCCCTTGAAGAAAAATGATGAAACAGCAGTACTAAGACTGCTTAAGAAAACCCGCCTTCACCTTAATCATTATTCAGAGAGGGAAATTGAACCTTCCCATGGGTTCGATCAAACATAATTAAGGTCGTGATGTCAGCCTCAAGACCATCACTCCTCTGCCATGTCACTTTATTATTCGCCTTCACCCCTATGTTAGTGAAATAATCCATCGTCGTATTGATTTCCCTATAGACATGGGTGACAAAGCAGTTCTCAAACGAATTAATAATTTCCTTAGATAAATTAACCCAATTCTCTATAGTCCAGGACAGCTTTTGAGACCCTTTAATACATTGGATTGTATTGTTAGAATCTCCTTCAACCCAAACATTTTTGTACTCCAACTTCCTAGCAAGGTTAAGGACTTGGTAAGCCCCTATGGCTTCAACAAGGTGATTAGTCTATGAGAATGTCCTTTTGTTAAGTCTATGAGAATTTTTCTTTTTCAAGTTCTATTGTGTTCCACTATGAACTACTCTTTGGGTCCTCATTGATTACCTTGTGATCATTACCTGTAGCATACACATGATGTTCTCTCCTTTTAAATCCATCTGATCTTTCAAGAAACTGAGTTGCCTTTATTGCTTGAGAATTCTCCACCTGTATTCATCAACTTTAGAGATTTTTGAAATTTGAAAGTAGTATGATAGTTGATGTGTTTGTATTCAAAAATACTGTGCAAGGGTTCCTTTCCATCCTAAAAATAGATCCAACAATTTCCCCATCATGCACATTAGATGTAAACAATGACCCAATGACTAAATCATGCAAGAGAATCTAACCCTTTACATGATGAATTGCCTAATTCTCTTTATATCAATCAACGTCCCCACTGAAATAATCATTGGTAAATCAATAAAATATCACATACAACCTTGGCCCATTCAAATGAGCTTCTAGCTATCATTACATGCCTAGGCTATCCTTAAAACCTTTATCTCTTTGTCCATTTTCAACTGCCCTAAAAAGAGTATTTAACTATTCATGACCTAGAACCTTTCTTTGACCTTGTAGACTATCCTTGGGGAAATCACACCTTCACTATTGTACTTCTTGATGATGCATAGATGTTGGAATTTGAATTAAATAAATTGGACAATACAAGATCTAAGGAAAATGACATAAGTTGTGCATTTGAGGGGCTAGGAAATTACATAAGCATCAAAACATGGTATATCATTTTGAGTTGTTGCACTTTCTCTTTATTATTGTCCTCT
The DNA here is from genome assembly GCA_007115665.2 of Sequoiadendron giganteum. Classification (NCBI taxonomy): domain Eukaryota; kingdom Viridiplantae; phylum Streptophyta; class Pinopsida; order Cupressales; family Cupressaceae; genus Sequoiadendron; species Sequoiadendron giganteum. Next base: position 159,893,953 of record CM021110.1, on the reverse strand, counting down.
AGAAATAAGGCCACAATGTGTCCCTTTAATGGATTGATCTTCTTTATGCAAGTTGTCCTATGAAATGAGGCTATATACATGCTAAGGACCTTATCTTGAATATCATATATTCAATCCTATACTTCAATCATTTGTATGTTTCTCTTATCTATCCTTTACACATCAAGCATTGATGAGTGTATCATAGGTCCTAACATAAGGTTTTATACTTTTTGAATGAACTATTAGCTATATAACCTTAATGTTACTACTTGATACTCTTTAGGCTGCATTTAAACCTATATGTTTCTCTTATCTATCCTTTACACATCAAGCGTTGATGAGTGTATCATAGATCCTAACATGAGGTTTTATACTTGTTGAATGAACTATTAGCTATAGAACCTTAATGTTACTACTTGATACTCTTTAGGCTGCATTTAAACTCTGCTACTTCATTCATATAGACTTATTTGCACTATATGTCAACTCTTCATAGGACTGTCCATTTTGTGCATTAGGGTAAAGCTCTAGCAAAGTTAATGAGAAAAGTAGGAATCAATTCTATAAAGCCTCTTCAAATTTATAATTGTTGTGACATACTTCTTCATTGTGCTTACAAGCTTTTCTTGAAAATTTTACCTCCATCTAGGTATGTTAAAGGAGCTTCACCTTCAAGTGAAAAGGAACCACTAACCTCATTTATAGAATTCACTTCCCTTGATCTTTGTTATGGAATGATTGTCATGTATGACAGTGTTCTTTTGTGACTGCCCTTTTCTTGTTGTTTGGTTCTTGGCTTTCAATGCTCTATACTCTTTTCTTTGCACTACAAACTGCCCCTTTATGACTGTGTTATTTTGCATGTTATGGCCATTATGTCACTTATTTCCATGACTGTCATTAAGGTGATGTGGGTGATAAGTCTGCTTCTTATCATGCAAACCTCATGTTGATCTTCATCCTTTATGATAGTGATCCTGATGTTGCATATACTGTTCTTGCTTTCTATTGCTTTATTATTGCTACAATCTTGTGCTTTCACTAATATAATGATAATTCTCTTTGACATTGAATTAATCTCATTGAATTTGACCCCTTTTCACTTTGTTCCATGGTCTTTTACATCTTCTTTTTGCATGATATCAGGTCACATGGCATTCAAAACAATTGCTATTATCTCCTTCATTTTCTATGATCCTCTGACACTCATATGCTTTGATATAACAGTGATCATTTGCAACTATTTTCCCTCTATATATTGTCTTTCATTCCTATCCCTTGCATTCCTTGGACTACTGTTATCATGCATTGAAAATTGGAACTCTTTATTCACTATCAATAACTCTTTATTCACTATATTGATAACTTATTGGCACTATCATTATTTGTATTCAGTGTTATATTATGATGATTGTTCTTCATAGTCAATCCTTAAAATCATTGTTCTGATAAAAACTTGTTTTTCTCTTTTGTTTTTACATTATGATCTCATTGCTTTGAACCTTGTGCTTTTTGATTATCACATCTTTGTTACAATCTCTTCAAGGATTGGCATTCTTTCTCTATTGACTACTAGATACCCCTTTGATCTTATAACCCCAAGCCTCTTAAAGAAAACTTAGAATCAATTGGCAACAGTGAACAAAAAACCATCATAGCTAATTTTATTTATTTTCCAAGAGAATTCAATGAAAATATAATGGAAAACACACATTACTCTATGGGGTAGGTTTTATTTGATTTGAAAACCTACCTTCAACGTCCAAGTAAAAAAGTCAGCCTACCAAGTTTGTGTCGGGTCCTCCAAGTCTTAAGTCAAAAATCAGCATGCCAAGACTGTTTTACATCCAAGTCTTGTATCTATGATACAAGTATGATAAATATTTGAAAATATTGTACACAACTGTATGATACAATGCATAAATTTGTAAGCTTTCTCATTATATCAAAGCCTTCAAACTACAACTCACAGAAATTAGAAATGAGTTATAAAAAAAACTTATTGTCAAGTACAATTTGCTCCAAATCAAAATTGCATTATCCAATTTACATAATTTTATGTTTAACTAATTTTTGTGGGAAAAAACACTTAGTGTTCAAAGTAAAGCAAGATTTTTTTTCCAGGATTTCAAAGGCCTGTTGTTCACAAGGCCAATAAGATCATTATTGACCATAGCATAAACCACCTGCACTAATAGTGTTAAGTGAGAAAATATTCCATAGAAAGAAATATATTTTAGATAAACAGAGCCAGTTAGCCTTCTAAAATCTAGATAGTTGAATACAAGAAGGAGGGTAAAACATAAAACATTAAAAGACTTTAAGATGTTGCAAATGCCATGAAATTAGTATAAAAGCATAACATTAAGATAGGAACAATTCATTTTTCTTAAATATTCATCATGAGTTTTCTCCTGTAAAGAACTCCCCTCAACATGAGCAATGAGAAGTGCATCTGCCATCTTGTTTGCTAACATGCATTGCATGACTGCTCCCTTATAACCACCAACAACTAAAGAACTTTGAATGGCTTCATCGCATTCTTAGTATTCAGTCGAATCTTTAGTAGCTTCATGTTGCACCTCTTCTCCATTGTCGAGGGTATCCTTCCCAACAACAAAATCATTTTCAATGAGAGGAAGTGAGGAATCTTCTTTCGGACTATGCAAATTATCAAAAAAATCCTCGCCATTGTCTCTGGGAATCAATGTAAATTGTTATTAATCCCATTCAAATAGTATCCACAAATAACTAGCCAAGAATCTTGAGACTTCTTATTGCACAAATCTCAATGATGTTTTTTCACCATATGCTATTTCAGCTTCAAAATTTATTGAATGAAGCACCAGAATGTCCTCGGTAACGAGATTGTGTATATATACCTATGAAAATAGAAAAAAATAAGACCATATATCATCTTAATGACATGTACCAAAGAATAAATTGAACTCTACCTCAGAAGAGACAAAATCACTCTATGATGTTGTATCAGGCCGAAATGTAGCAAGCTTTCCTCCAAATCCAAAACTGACACCAACTAGTCTCTTCAACCACTTAGGATCTTTCAAGAGTGCACTTGAAAAGGGCAAAATGAAAAGATAGACATCATTTATTTGTATACAGGATCCCAATTCATTGGGGGATGTAACATCTTGTCCACCTTTTGACCGAACTGATGGATCTAATTGTGTTGTATCTTCAAGAGTGACATTGTTGATTATTTCACTGCTAATATCATCAATGTTGGTAGATTGAGCTTCCTATAAGTCTTGATTCTCTGTTGACTGCACTTGAAATCCAAGGTGCTCAAGTATCTTTTTCCTAGCATTGCCTTCATCTTCAAACATGACTCTTAGTAAATTCCATGTCTCCCTCTCTTCTTCCAAACTAAATCAATGCAGAAACCAAAAATTTGCAAGTGAAACAATACAAATCAATGTAAATTGTCATTAATCCCATTCAAAAATTATCCACAAATAAGTAACTAAGAATATTGATACTTCTTTTTGCACAAATCTCAATGATGATTTCTCACCATCTGCTATTATAGCTTCAAACTCTGTTGAACGAAGCACCAAACTATCCTTGGTAATGAGATTATGTATATATACCTATAAAAATAGTAGAAAAATAAGACCATGTATCATCTTAATGACATGTACCAAAGAATAAATTGAACTCTACCTCAGAAGATCCAAAAGCACTCGATGATGTTGTACCAAGCCAAAATGTAGCAAGCTTTCCTCCAAATCCAAAACTGACACCAACTGGTCTCTTCAACCACTTAGGAGCTTTCAAGAGTGCACCTGAAAAGGGAAAAATGAAAAGATAGACATCACATATTTGCATATAGGATCCCAATTCATTGGGGGATGTTACATCTTGTCCACCTTTTGACCAAACTGATGGATCTAATTATGTTGTATCATCAAGAGTGACATTGTTGATTATTTCACTGCTAATATCATCAATGTTGGCAGATTGAGCTTCTTGTAAGTCTTGATTCTTTGTTGATTGCACTTGAAATCCAAGGTGCTCAAGTAGCTTTGTCCTAGCATTTCCTTCATCTTCAAACATGACTCTTAGGAAATTTCATGTCTCCCTCTCTTCTTCCAAACTAAATCAATGCAGAAACCAAAAATTTGCAAGTGAAACAATACAAATCAATGTAAATTGTTATTAATCCCATTCAAAAAGTATCCACAAATAAGTAACTAAGAGTCCTAAGACTTCTTGTCACACAAAGCTCAATGATGATTTCTCACCATCTATTATTGCAGCTTCAAACTTTGTTAAACGAAGCACCAGATTGGTCTCGGTAATGAGATTGTGTATATATACCTATGAAAATAGCAAAAAAATAAGACCATATATCATCTTAATGACATGTACCAAAGAATAAATTGTACTCTACCTCAGAAGATCCAACAGCACTCTGTGATGTTGTATTGGGCCAAAATGTAGCAAGCTTTCCTCCAAATCCAAAACTGATACCAACTGGTCTCTTCAACCACTTAGGAGCTTTCAAGAGTGCACCTGAAAAGGGAAAACAAAAAGATAGACATAATGTATTTGCATACAGGATCCCAATTCATTGGGGGATGTAACATCTTGTCCACTTTTTGATCGAACTAATGGATCTAATTGTGTTGTATCATCAAGAGTGGCATTGTTGATTATTTCACTACTAATATCATCAATGTTGGTAGATTGAGCTTCATGTAAGTCTTGATTCTCTGTTGACTGCACTTGAAATCCAAGGTTCTCAAGTAGCTTTGTCCTAGCATTTCCTTCATCTTCAAACATGACTCTTAGTAAATTCCATGTCTCCCTCTCTTCTTCCAAACTAAATCAATGCAGAAACCAAAAATTTGCAAGTGAAACAATACAAATCAATGTAAATTGTTATTAATCCCATTCAAAAATTATCCACAAATAATTAACTGAGAATCCTGAGACTTCTTTTCACACAAAGTGCAATGATGATTTCTCACCATCTGCTATTGCAGCTTCAAACTCTATTGAACGAAGCACCAGATTGTCCTTGGTAACAAGATTGTGTATATATACCTATGAAAATGGTAGAAAAATAAGACCATATATCATCTTAATGACATGTACCAAAGAATAAATTGTACTCTACCTCAAAAGAGCCAACAGCACTCTGTGACATTGTACCGAGCTGAAATGAAGCAAGCTTTCCTCCAAATCCAAAACTAACACCAACTGGTCTCTTCATCCACTTAGGAGATTTCAAGAGTGGAATTTTCAAGATCCACATTAATCTAGATAAGCATCTGGACTTATATATTAAGACTCAAAATTCAAATATCACAAAAACAAGTAAACAACTAAAGACTCAAATCTTATCAGCAGGGGCACTTTCAAGTTTTACTTTCATAACATAGCCAATGCAGAAGAAAGAAATACATAAAGAAGATCAAAGGGATATGAAAGTACAAGTTACATGAGTAACAACCATGAAAACAAACCAGAAAAACCAATTGTATTAGCTGAACTCAAAAACAGATTATAAGTCAGAGACGACAAACCTTTAAATGTTATTTATCTAGTGGTTTACATAACTTTTCTATGCTTATAAGTCAGACAACTTGTAAAATGTATAATTTTTGGCATGGGAATGAAATTGGATTGTTGTTGACGTTTTTTATTCTCATGGGTGATAAAGCTTGTTTGGATAGGACCTAGAGACTTTTGAAAAGGTGGGCAAGGAATTTGGAGTTTGTTGCAACGAATTTGAAGTCAGCGAGGCCCTCTGCAGTGAATTTGGATGTAATTCAAAACCTCATTGCCGAAAGTAAGTTGATAGGAAACACAGGCATATTCCATTCTCAGTAGGTAAAATTCAATGAATGTAAGATAGATCTCAGAACAATGACTCATTATATCCTCTTCTTTATGTTATAATTTATACTAAAAGTGACTACTTTCAACAATGTTTTGGCATCTTTGTTTTCATATTTATGTTTTTTTCTTTAAATCAGAAACTAAATTAAAATAGGAATGCACAATATTATAGATGGATGAGCATCAAGTTTGACTATAGATCAATATCATGCATATGATGAGAGAGTAGCTGATGAGAAGGACATTGACAAATATCCATGTCCATGTAAAAATTGTCTTGGTGGAAAGGTGAAAAAAAGAAATATGATTTATCGAAATATGATAAGATATGGGCATAGTGGTATAAGCCCTTGGGCTTACAATTATTATGAAGATATGATAGAATTTCAGACTGTGAGAGATGAAGAGGAAACAAACATAGATGAAGTGGCACCAAACATAGATGAAGAGGCAACAAACATAGATGAAGTGGCACCAAACATAGATGAAGAGGCATAAATGTTTGACGAAGGGTTTGAAGTTGATAGAATGTTGAATGAGGGTCTAAACTATGATTGGACCAAGTCAATGGATGATGCTTTAAAGCCTGTGTATGCTAATTGCAAGTTAATTCATTTGAAAATAATCCTTCAAATTCTTAACTTGCAAGTGGTGCATGGTTGCACAAATGAGAGTGTAGATCAGTTATTGGCATTATTAAGTTCATTGTTACCAACTGACTCCACATTGCCAACAAAATGAAGTCAATATAAAAATAAAATCAGCAAGCTCGGCTTGGGGTATGAAAACATCCACACATGTGTGAATGGTTGTGTATTATTTCAAAAAAATCTTGCAAATGAGAGTGAATGTCTGAAATGTCATGAACTGAGGTATAGACAAGGGTTGAAATTAGTTGTGGTTCCTAGAAAGGTTCTTCGCCAGTTTCCAATAATCCCATGATTACTCTAAATGTATAGGTGCAGAGACATTGTTGAACTTATGCAGTGGCATGCCCAAAATAAGAGCACTGATGGAAAACAACGACATGTGCCTGATTTTAAGACGTGGATGGAGTTTGATAATAGATGGCCCCATTTTTCTCAAGATCCTCCTAATATAAGGTTGGGTTTGTCTCTAGATGGGGTGAACCCATTCTCATATCAAAGTACTAAATGGTCAACTTGGCCAGTGTTTCTAATAAATTATAACATGCCTCCATGGTTAGCAACTAAACCATTTTTCTTAATATTATCATTGATTATACCAGGAAAGAAAAGTGTGACTTCAGATACAATAGATGCTTATCTAGAGCCATTATATGATGAGCTAATGGAATTTTGGAAAGGAATTAAATCAATTCAATCTTTAAGGGACGGTCATTTAATCAAATTCACTTTAAGAGCTTCCTTATTGTTTATGATTCATGATCTTCCTGCATATGGCACATTGTCTAGTCTCTTTGTTCATGGATACCATAGATGTCCTGCTTACAAATTTAAGGATTTTGTGAGGCACTCAAGAAGTTTTCATATGTGTATTTATTGTGGACATCGTTCTTACCTTAAAATGGATCATTCATATTGTCGATAAAAAACATGTTTCAATGGTCAAGAAGAGAATCGTGAAGCGCCATTGATAATAACAAGTGATTACATTGTTGACAATGGATAAAAAAGAATGTCATTTATTGAAAATGATGGGATTGCTGGCAGTAGATATGATCCATGTAATGAAAGCGGTGTAAAATGGTTGTGCATATTGTATAAGTTGTCATACTTTAAGGATATAGCCATCAGGCATATTGTTGACTTTATGCATACTGAGAAAAATATAGCTTATTCTATTATAGAAACTCTTTTTGGTGCTCTTGAGAATATTTCATCACATGAAGACTTTCAAGAAATAAAGATTCGTCAAAATCTTTGGGTTGAAAAATACGATAATGAAAAATATAGAAAGCCTAGTGCTCCTTATGTCTGGGCAAAGGAACAACATGCACAATTCTTAAAGTTGATGTCTCAGACTCACTTTCCCACTGGATATGTAAGTAGCAGCATCAGAAGACAAACTGACATTAATATCTTAAGACGCCTCAAGACCCATGACTATCATGTCATAATCGAGAATATTTTACCTATTGTGGTAAATATATCAAGTTTGGCAAAGGGGCCAAGATTGGAAATTATAAGGTTGGGCCTAATATTAAAGAGAATGAGTTTACATGTATTAGATCCTTTGAACTTTGATAGTTTGAGGGAGGAGGTTGTTGAATTCCTTTATCCATTGGAATGATAATTTCCACCAGCAATCTTTAACATTTCTATGCATCTTTTGATACATCTAGAATATGAACTAGAGCATTGTGGCCCAGTAAGAACGAGATGGATGTATCCTATAGAACGATAGATGAAGGTTTTGAAAAACATTGTATGTACTAGGGAAAAACCAGAAGGCAGCATTTCTGAGGGATATTCAATGCAAGAGGCCATGGGATTTTGCACAGAATATATGAAGGATTTTAAAAATGTCAATCAACATGTATGGGATGATGACGAAGATGAGAGAGTTGCAGGTGAAGTATTAGAAGGCAATGGATGTCACTTCAAGCTATCATATCAAGAAAGAAGTGCAATACATGCTTTTATTCTTCAAAACACATCTTCATTCGATAAGTGGCACGGGTAAAAAAAATTACACAATAATTTATTTACTCAATTGCATTTACACATTTATATTATTAATCTTACTATTTGTAAGTCATTATTCTATGTAGAAAGTATGAAGAAGAGAATCAAACTTGGATGCAACATCGACCTCAAAGGCGCATACATCATGATTTGATTGGAGGTGATTCTTTTCGAAAATTTGAAGAATGGATTGCTAATGCAATCAGTGATGCAAAAGAAGAAGGTCAAGATATAACAATAGGGGAAAGTGAGCTTTCATGACCTCCACATTTATGGGCCTATGGTAGTCATTTAAGATTGGAAGAAAAGGACAAAGGAAAGACAAATTGTGATTGTGTTGTTAGTGTTGAATTTCTTCATGAAATTGAGAAGATATTTTATGTTGGATTCATCCAAGAAATTATTCAAGTGGATTTTGGTGAAAATAGTCCTATATTATTGAAATTTAAGTGGATCCGACCATCCACAGTACAATTTGATGAGTATGGATTTGTACGTGCAAATACATGACAATTTTAATCAGAGACAGATGAGCCATATGTTTCCCCTCTTCAAATTAACCAATCATTTCTAATTGATGATGTAAGAAGCCCAGATTGGTCATATGTCATTCAAAAAGAGTCTCGTTCGAGATGAAATTCATGGAATTTGTTGATGTAATTCCTGATGGCCAATATGTTAATTTACAAGAAACATTTGAAGAAGTGGATGAAGAGAATGAGGGACTGTTTGAAGAAGATATTTTGATTACCAATGAAGAAATTGGGAGAGATATTGTATTGCATGTCACAAATGAGGATGAGGAAGAAAATCAAGTAGATGTAGACATGAGTGATCAGGATTCTGATCTTGCTAGAAATGCAAATGATTATTGATGAGCCCCATTTTATGACCTTTTATGTAATACTTTTATGTTGTTTTAAGACTGTTTTATGTTTTAAGGACACGAACCTTTAGACTAATACCTATTTCAAAGCTTTAATGTTGAAAAAAGTTGCTAAATGAATGCAATATGGATATGTTTTCATATATAAATGAGGATGCAATATGAATATGTTTTCATATATGAATGTAATATGAATATTTTTTCATATATAAATCTTGTATGCAATATGAATATGTATACCATCATTGCTTTACTTTGACAATGATCTTTTCTTCATAGCTCCTCTGAACTATTTACTGCTTTTATATATGTTCTTTATCACTGTCATTGTTCTAGAATCCTTTATAAAATCCATCATTGAAGCATTGTTAAACATTGTTTATATATTTTCTTTTACACTTTTTTACTAAAATAGCATTGTCTTCCCTACATATGGCATTATCTTTAGCCCTATTTTGTAATATTATTGTATACCATTGCCTTGTGAACTGCTTTAACACTTTCAGATTACTATAATAGATTAAAATGGTTTTAATTCTCTAAAAGAAGCCAATTAATCACATCACACAAGAACATAAAATGTGTTTTGATAAATCAAAAATATCCTTGATATATCAACTTAAATAATAAGGAAATATTATGCTAGAGACAACCATATAACTGAATATATTTAACAAATAGTTGATACCAATATGAAGCCACAGACTCAAATTTCTTTCATTGATCTCCTCAAATCATACTTGCAACATAGTCTTTTGAAATGTAAACACCATAGAATTTTTTTACTGTCTATTTATCCCTATTCACCTATCCCTTTTGTCACTATGTAACAGATTTATATATATCAAAACTTTGAAGGGACACAGCCCTTCATGAAATATCTTTTGATAATAACAACTAAAAATGATTAAACATAAATAATTAGGCTCTAGTTATCCATAAGTGAACTTTTAACAGATGGTCCAGAGAATCTCGTCTTTTGTGAGTATCAGCATCTCCTAACGCATTCCTAACTGCTATCTTTGTTGAGTCTTTACCTGTAGCCACTTCCAAAGTCTTTTGTAGTATCAACTCGCATTCTTCAATCCATTTAGTCTTCTTTTGTTTTTCCATCATTTTCAAATAGTGTTGGTATTCCTTCATTTGTGGCATCAATTAATCCTTTTGCATCTCCTTGAAGTTCCTCATAGTAATCTCCATGCTTTCTTATAATTTCCTTAGTAGTAGTGATAGCCTGATTATCAAGAGTATCTCTCTTCTGTATTTCTTGATATTTCTCTTGGATTTTTTCACTAATTATTTTATGCTCCTGCTTTGCAACATAATTCTTTGAGTGAGTTCCCTAGAGTTTTCTCAGCCAAACCATCAAGTTAGCATGTCTTTTTCTAATCACTGCATAAAGTGTATTAAATTTTGCTTGAGAATATACATCTGATCCTTCCCACTTGTCCTTTTTTTGAGAGATTTATCCTTGAGTCAGAAACCTAGTGGATCCTTTCAATGTGTTTTCAATCATATCCTTTAGGTGATCATTTTCCCTAAGTATCCTTTCATTGTTTGTTTTATACATTTCCTTTTCTTTGATCAATGTTTGGATCTAGGCTTTATTTAGCTTGGAAACATTGATGCAAATCTCAGTTGTAGCCACAGGATCAGCTTCTCCAACTTTCAGTGTCAGGATGTCCAAAATCCTTTCCAATGTCAATAATAATAGACTTCTTATGTGGTGGATACATGGCCCAGATCATAAGGGAACCTTCATCAAGGTTATGCTTTGATCTTGTATACACTTGTGTCACTCCCTCAGGGCTAAGCTTATGTGTAGCATTGTTATCCTTCAAGAAACTATCAAAAAAAAGGGCAAAGTTTAGATCCAATCTTGGGAAAATCATGACACCTGAATCTTCTAACAATTTTCTCCCTCTCTCTAGGGTCATATATTTCATTTCCTTTTCCACACTTAGCTTCAAATTATTCAATAATTGATCCTCATTATTTGGTGTTACATTTTCAACATATTCTCTTATTGATTTTCCCTTTTGTTTGTACAAGAAGGCTCTGAATTTTGGATATTTCACAAACTCGTCATCTGCTACAAAGGATCTATAAGCCATTTTCCTCGTGTCTGTATCTGAACCCTCTTTAATTTCTAGTTCTCTAGGAGGAAGCTTATAATACTTAGTTTTCAATCTAGATATTTTATCAGTTGGACCTTGAGACCCCTCATCACCAGGTGACTCCTCACTAGAAGATAACAACTCCACATCTTGTATCTCTTTTATTCTTTGTTCTACTCCCTTGTTATATTCATCAACAACCCTCTCAGCTTCATTGAAATCCAAATTTCTAATCAAATCATCATACTGATAAGGTATATGATTATACCCACCTAAGTTCATCTTTTTCTTAGCAAATTCAATGTATCCCTCCAGATCAAACCCTTTTTGTGGTGGAGCTTTCTTCAAATTAAAATGCAATAACTTATCCACAATCAAATCATACCCTTCCTTTGACAATATAGTGAGATCTCCAAAGCACAAAGTTCTTGGAATGAATGCAAGTTTTCCAAAGGAACTTAAATTCATTACACTTGAGAAATCCATTTGCCTAACAATTTCCAAGTAGGCAATTCTATCAGGCATTGTTTTAGACAAGATGAATGGTGTATCTTCAAAACCATACACTCTGATCATAGTAGCATCTTCAAAACAATACCAATCTCTCCAGTTGTGGCCAATAGGTCCATTGAAATATTTTGGTATGAGGAACCTCTTAATCTCATCATACAATGCATAGTCACAAGGATGATTAACGAATTTGTACAATGGTTTAACAAAGTATTCTTCAAAATGCACAAAACTTGAATTGGAAAACCTGTTAGCCCAAATAGCAATCCATAACTAAATTGGTAACAATTTACCCTCCCTATCAAAATATTTAATCCTTAGCTCTTCTAGCCACATTCCCAATTATTGTCCATAATATGATATTATATGCATAAAAATAGAGTATTGCTTGAAATGTAAAACAAGGGATCTATTCTTTATTGTCATTATCCCTTAATCAATTGCTTTGAAGATGTATGAAGCATAATCAAAGGGTTTAGCATTGTGATACTGAACATCAGCTGCAATTATCATTGGTACAATTGACATAAGCTCGGGAGCTTCCATCCCTAACACCTGACATATTGATAAGTATGTATATTTCAAATAGGACTCGAATAAGTCTACATGAAATGGAGGCCCATCATTGTCATCCAATGGAACCAGATTTCCATCCCTTTTAGGTCTATGCAATGGTAATCTCCACTCCCTATAGGTGGTATCCATTCTCTAGAATTCTTTCTCCAAATTCACATGCACAATAGCTTCGTCACATGTGCCTTCTAGGTTAAAAATTTGCAAATTGCAGCTTCTAACACATGTATGATAGGTTTACCCAATGAATTGTAGATAGCTTTGATTTTTGGATTGTAATGGGAAGCTAAGAGTTTTATTAATTCCACATCCACAAATATGTTTGGGACAACCAATTTTCCTAGGTTGAATTTCCAGGGATTGCATACTGGCTGGAACATATCCCTTCAATGATAGTGAAACATAAATAGTTCGTATCCTTGAATTGAAGTCCACACATCCCCTATATGTTTGAATTTGTCCTCAAATGTATCCAAATCTTCCCTAAGTTGTGCAAAACATTTGGCTTTAGGTCCCAAGCCAGGTAGTTGCTCAATAAGATCTTGATTCAATTTCCTTTTAGTTGTTTATGGTTCATCCCTAGTCTCAATCTTTTTCTTTTTTCCCCTAGGATGACTACCCTCACCCTGCTTTTTTCTACCTTTTGATTTTCCAAAGCTCGAACCCTCCATTTTATTTTCTCAAATTAACAGAATTGAAAATACAATTGCAGAGAATTCACAAGCTTACTTTAAAATCTTCAACTACACAAAATTCTTTGGCTTTTGTTCGTTCTCACGTTCCTTTTGCTGCCAACCCTGTAAATTCTCCTCAATTATTCTCGTTTCACTTAGAGAATTATCTATACAGTGTGTATCTATGCGGCCATTAATGTCCAACTTTGAACACAAGTGTAGAATTTTTTTCAAATTTCCCTCTATCAACCGAATGATTATATTGGCAAGAACTATTTAAACTCTAGTCGATCTATGAGTTTGAATCAAGCAGAGTGTTCATTAGACACCTTATATGGTCAGGGAGACCAAATATCATTCTTACCGATGTTAAATAGTTCATCTTTTGATTGATATCACCTTCAGAAAGAGATTTATTAAGTCACTTAGATATCAGAATTGTCACCAAGTGTTACTCTGATGAGATTTGATCCATTCATATTACCATCAGCAAGAGAATAAGTATCACTGAAAGATCTGAAAGTTACTCTGACGTTATAAGTCTCCCCGATGTATCATCTTCCTCCTTCTGATGAATCGGAAAGACTCTCTCCGATATTACTTTCATCGGTCTAACATATGGAATCGGGAAGACATTTGAAACTCATTCTGATAGCACATGTCTCCCTGACATGTTTCTTTTTGCTTTATTGGTGAAACAGAGTGAACATCTTACCAATGAAATTCCATCAGCATGACATGTATGCTCGGGCTGACTTGAGGATCTCACTTTGATGGTATTGTTCTTGTCAATAACCTTTTCGTTGGTGAAACAATAGGCTTTGTCTTCCCGAATATGTATCCTCCTCAAGTGTTGATCGAAGTGACAATGTTGACCTTTCGTCGATATGCCAAAAATGCCTGAATTGAAAGGTTATAACTTATGGGTCAAAGAGACATGGACATAGTCATGTCAATATGGATTATTTATTCAGAGGCTATTGGTCAATGATGATCAGAGGGATTTTTGTGTGTCAAAAGGTCAAGTCTTATGGGATCACTAGTGGATATGATATGTAAAGAGGATTATAGCAATTTTTCACTCAAGATGTGGCTACCTTGTGGAGTTTACGAATGTAAGCTACTATAAAATTTTGAAAATTTTATAGTCCCAACACATTACATGTTGCTCACATCCTTTGTTGTCTTCACATTCTTTTTAACAGTGATATCACTATTATCAGCATTTGTGCTTTTGACTTTATGCACTAGGAATCACTGTCTCATATGTATCTTTATATACTATAAGTTCATTGCTTTTTTTTTTCTTTGATCAAATGTTCTTCACTATTTTGCATATATCTTGAAGTTCACTATTGTTTGACTACTTATTCCTCAAATCATGGTGTTCCTTTCTTGTAACTCACTATCCACTCCAACATATCTATTCTTTTTCATGACATCTACCCCTTCATGAATGTATCTAGATGTTATGAAAAAATTATTACGTAACAGAACAACAGAAGTAAGAATCATCAAATACCATAGACATTTCTTAGTGATGGTGCTATCACCTAAGGAAAGCATTGGTTTAGTTGTACAAAATGGTTGCCATGCTACAAGTTCATGTCTAGTTAAAATTTGGTAATACAAATTTTTTTACTAAACCATGAATGAAAACATTATTGCTAAAGATTTGATGGATTGATTCAAATACATTGCTAAGTTTTTTATGCAACTGGCATTTCTGCATGGCGACATTATTTAATATCCATTGACTGAAATACCCACAACATCTAATGACTGTTGTTGTTTGCAGTGCTTTAGACTTCATATGTTTTTTAATGATTGTTCATTAAAATTGATACCTCATAAACTTGTATTTATGCAATTTATGTTATGGTTAATTATCTTTGTATCAAGTTACTAGTTTATAGATTATTTTTTTTTGGACATCAGGAAATGAAGAAAAATAATGAAAGGCGCAAATTAGATGATAGTGATCACAATGTTGAAATTCCAGTGACAGATTATGAGCGCTTTCGTGAAGAATATGTGGCCAAGAATAATGAATATTTATCACGTCTTGGTTTGCCAAATAGGTAAGTTGTAAATCCACTAAGTAGTAAATTATTTGTTCAATACTGTTTAATGAAATTTTATAGGCAAGAGCTTTATGTATATAAGACATGATATGATTTTTGTTTGTTTTACAGGAAAGAAAATAGAGCAAAGAAAATGCAGAGAAAGAACAAAAAGAAAGTAAAGGTATAGTGCTGCCAGCTCATAGAAGCCAACGCTTTCATGATTCAACAAATGAAGTTGGTGCAAAAAATAGTTGTGATGAAGTGAAATCTGTGGAGACCACTACTGATCTACCTACTCATGCCACACGTTATGTGTCCAAGGCGCATGAATTTCCAGTTAATCAAAGTCATGAAGAGAGTCTGCTTGCATTTGATGTGCCTAAGAACCTATCGCATCTAGAAATTTTGAAGGAATTAGTGGATCAGCCAAAAATATTTGTAGTGGTGAAACAAAAGATGTGTCTACTTATCTTAAAATACAAAGATTGAGTCAAGATTTATACAGATCTACAGAGAGGAATGTAAAAGAAAGAATATTAGAAGGGACGAATCCATTTTTGGTTGAGGTATCAAGAGACGGTGAACCCATTAGGAAAAATGTTGCAAGGTGGGCCTCTAAGTTGGGCATAAGATGTAGGGCCCATTTGAATGTCTGCAAATCAAATTTTGCAAAGCAAGATCCATGAAATGTGGAATATGTTATACAAAAAATGGAAAATTCCTTTGACACTGTTGGTGGAAAAATATCTAGAAAATATTACAAGCACAAGATGAGACTTCTGATGAACACTTTTAGATACAATTACAGAAAAAGAATCATGGAGGGAAAAGAGATGTTTGACAAAACTCTATCTCCCAAAGAGTGGGAGGCATTGAAAGAAAGTATGTGTTCTGAAGAATATTTGACAAAGAGTAACAGAGGCAAGAGAGCAAGAGATAATGTGAGGACTAAATATACATTTGGCCGAGGCGGTTTGTAGGCCAAAATGGACAAATGTGGAGTAAGTGTATGGATTTTTGGTTCAATTTACATTGTGTTATTTATTTCAATTTTTTATTGAACTGACTATATGTTGAAATTGGCATTGTATTTTAGGTGGAAAAAAATAATAGTGAAGCAAGTGTAGAAGATGTTTTCAATTATATGGCAGCACTCGATCATACTAAATCTAATACTAGTATCGTGAGGAAATCTAGTTCGTCAACAGAGATTTCACAACAATCTGTTGAACGCACAGTAAGAGCCTCTCCAAATCATGTCAACTCAAATGAAGAGTACCAACATATAATGAGTTGCTTAAACTATCTCACTGAGAAAGTTTCGTAGTTGGCTACCTCTGTTAAGCCTATAGTTTATGCATGGAATGACCATAATTCCACAGGTTCGGATCAGGTAAGAGGCTATCCCTCAATATTTTGATTCTCAACTATATCATCTTTATATTGTATTATAAAGATGTCTGCAAATTTCATATATCTTTTTCACAACATTTCTTTATAAAGTTACTCTTGTGATCTCCAGGCAAAGTATTACGATCAATAGAACAGTGAATCTATGAAATTTTTCCTTTTGTTTCATTGAAATTCATTGTGACTATCTGAAATATTGTGATTGTGAGTTTTATGACAATAACTATGAGATCAATGAATGATTTGTTAGGTCTCAAAAGTGCAGGTTTTAAACCATAAGGTTGTTCCAATCCCTTAATACACCTTTGGCCCACGAACAACGTAAACAAGACTAATTCCCCCGATTTCTTTATGTTTTCTCTGTTTTCTCCAAATTTTCTTCTTTTGTACACACTATACGGGCTCATAAATGTTCTAAATTCCATTATTTAGTGTAGTATATTGTGTTATCTTTAAAATGAACTCCTTTTGAGAGTCTAACTCCATTTTTTGTAAAAGATCTCCTTGGTTTTCTAGAACTGCCTATGTGAGGGCAACAAAGGCTTTGTTTGGGAACTTAATGATGTAAATTTCCATTCCATCTACCTCTTTCACCTTTGTCTCAATGGAATGGCATAATAAAGTGTAAGGATAGGTTATCTTTTGGTTTGAGTGCAGGGAATGTAAGTTGGAGTGTAACCCCAAGGTCTTAAAAGGGTGTTTTCATGGTGAAAAGGAGGGTACAGACCTATAGAGTGGTGGTGCAGAATTTCCAAAGGGCATGTGAGAGTTTCTAAAGCTTTAGGGGGTCTAACTTAAATTTTTTGAGCATTTTTTGTTGCTTGGAGGGGTTGGCAATATGCATTTTCAATAAGGGTCCTTTAAAACCCTAGGTTCCTAGGCTACAAGGAGGGTTTTTGAGTAGGAGATCAAATTAAGTTTTGGGGGTCCTAAGACCTGGTGAATCTTTTATTTTAAAGCATAAATCAAGACTGTTTCAAGTTTTTTTGGTTTGGGGTTGAAATCTTGGAGGGGTTCCTTTGTAAATTTGACCTATTTGGAGGCCTAAATCGGTGGAAAAGTCAAATTTCTCAAATTTGTTCCAAAGGAGTCATATGGGGGGATAAGATATGTTTTGTAACTCTATAATGGGTGTCTTAATCATCCATTTTTTTGGTAATTTTTTTTGGAAGATATTGAGAAAAGTGCCTAAAACCGGGTTTGGAGTGCTACTAGGGCAGGCTTAAGCAAATGTTGAAAAATTGAAGAGTTAAAGTGCTTTGTCTTTGAAGATTATTTGGTGATCATTCATATGAGTTCATTTTGAATATAACACAGTATACTACACTAAATAATGCAATTCAGAACATTTATGAGCCTGTACAGTCCGTACAAAAGAAGAAAATATGGAGAGAACAGAGAAAATGTTATCTTTTTATTGACAATTCGTATAAAAGAAGAAAATCTAGAGCCTCTATGACATGATGTTGGACATGCTCCATTTTATGCTTCTTCAATTTATCAATTTCATTTTTCATTTGTTGTATCTATGGATCCTATGCTTGGACAGGTGGGTGATAGACAATTACTTCATCTCCTCTCACTTTGGTGGCTTGCTGCAATTGTTGCTTTAGCTTTACATTTTCAATAAACAATTTGTTCACCTCATCATTTGACAATTTCAATATTTTCTCATATTCATTAATCTTCTTTTCCATGTTTTCTACTACATCCTTGGTGAACATTGTAGAATGCATAGTCATAGTGGCAGCTTTTGTAGGAGTTGTGTCTCTCGTTGTTTTAACCATAGCTGACCATCTCAATTCCTGTACTAAATCCAAAAGTCGAGGCGTTCTTGTATTCTTCTACTTTTTCCTTAGAGCAAGTGTTTGGGTAGTAGGATTTGATAAAATATTTAGAGAATTCCTGGTCTTAACACATATCTTGTTTGAAAGCACCTATTTTAGGCTTTTAGCCATAGCAGCAAGGCAATGAACTGTTTGATAAAATGCTTTGATAGACATGTATGAAAAATGTGCTAGCATAGACAAGGCAATGAACTCTTTGAAAAAATGCCTAAAATGAATGAGGTCTCATGGTGATGGAATGCCATGACAATCAAAAGCAATTTGATTGTCATGGCATTCCATCACCATGAGACCTCATTTCTTTGAGGCATTTTTTCAAAGAGTTCACCGCTTTGTCTATGATATTGCTTACTATTATGCTTTTGATAGATTTTTTCCAAGCATCCATAGCTTGTTTGAAAGAACTTGTTTTAGGTTTTTAGCCATAGCAACAAGGCAGTGAACTATTTGACAAAATGCTTTGGTAGACATGTATGAAAAATGTGGTAGCATAGACAAGGCAGTGAACTGTTTGAAAAAATGCCTCAAAGAAATGTGGTCTCATAGAATGCCATGACAAGCAAATGCAATTGGCAGCTGCTCCTAGTTATTAGTTATACAATGTGAAGTAATTGCATAACTCCTTAGGTTGACTTTCTAAAAACTATATTGTAATTGTAATTTTCTCATCTATCGGCATCTAGTTATTAGTTATGCAATGTGAAGTAATGCTTTACGTTTGAAAGATGTGCAATGCAATGTAATCAACGATATGAATATAAACTACAAAATTATATTTTTTACAATTCATTAGTTAAACTCTTTATTTTATTTTCTCCCTATCTCTCTATGCTATGAAAATGCCTTTCAATTTCAAAAAAAATAGTTTTTATCTCTTGTTCTACAATTTTTACCTTTTTTTTTAAATCCGATTTTTCTTGATTTTTTCCAAACTTTTTCCCAATTTTTTCAAAAAATATTATACTTTTAGTTTTTCGATCTTTTCCCCAAAATATTTTTGCTTCTATGGATCATAAATCAATAATAAAACTCTTGAAATTATGTTCAAGATTTCTCAGAAATTTATGATTATTTGCAGTTCCAAGCTTTTGTACTTGCTCATACAAGGTTTCCTTGTTTTCTTTTGCATTGAATTAGGTGGCTGGGTGAGTTAACTTTAATTTGTTTCTGATTTGGTGGATTCTTGAAGAATTTTGTGCATTTTGTAGTCAAATTGCTGAAACAGGTCTGTAAAGACAGAGTTGAGGGTTTGTGAGTCTACAAAAATGGATTTTCACCCATTCCACCTATTGTGACTTTTATGCTTGGAAAGGCTCTATTGACTTTTTTTTACATGAATTACTCATCTGGATATATTTTTTTGCTTGATGGTTAAACTACATGCAGAGCAATTTTATCAAAGCAAAACGAAAACAACAATGCCTTGATGTCAATCATAGTTGTGTTGAAGTTGAGGTAATATAATAGTTGTTGTGGACAAAAATTTATAGCTTTTGCATTCTTTACTTGACTTATATTAACTTTGCATGATGCTTAAACCACATGTAGGGAAATTATATGAAAGTAGAACAAAAAGGAAAAGACCTCATCAATAGAGCTCTCGGCAAAGCTACACAACTTCAGGACAATAATGACAATGATTATGCTGAATTTGAGGAGTATATGCATGATATTGATAGTACTACTAGTGCTGAACTTGAGGTGCGTGCTACGAAACATTACTTTTCCTTGATTCTGAAACCCTTCATGTATTAATGATTATTAAGATCCCAAACAGTGAACAAGCTTATAGAAAAGTGAATAGACAACTTAAACATTGAATGTAACCCATAGAATAATCATTGTACCTACTTTGTCACTTTTCAATGGGGATTGTTGGCACCTCAATACTTTATGATGCTTGAATGTGTTTTAGGGCATTGTAATTGACCTTGTCAACATCTTGAACTTAGTGTGTTGCTTCTTTCATTGGATGATAACTATTGTTCTTTCTTTCACGGATCTACTGTTAACTCTTCATTATGGTTGTTGTTATTAAAAAAAAAAAAATTGATATTCTTGACGCTTTCTCTTAATGTCTTCTTATTGTTTAGTAATGATATTTGTTGCTCGATCCATTAAACTCGTTGTTACAACCATAAAACTCATTGCCCTTGCACTAAACTCACTGCTACAACCATGAAACTCACTGCTACTACTACTTGTTCATTGGACATCATTCCTTACTTGTTTTTGCATACTCTATTATTTATGTGACCTCTACATCCAACCTTATTTGTTACTCCTTCAGTGCTGCTATGAAAGCCACAGAGAAAGACTGCATTGTTTCCTCAATGACTGCTCTTAATGGTTGTCACATGTTGCCTTGATACATTTTGTTCTTTGTTCTTCTTTTATATGTCATCATTGATAGGGTTATGTTGACTGCATGGGGTTATGTTTCAGAGCTTTAATGCCACTATTTTTGTACATCCCAATGTATTTCACCTTCACCTTGCAGTAGTAGTAGTAGTGCTCTCATATTGCATTCTTTTTTTTTGTGCATTAGCTACCTTTTTTATGCGTAATAGTGTTGTCATAACCTTATGTGTCTAGTATTCATGCATGGTAATGTAGTGTTTATATTTGTGGCTTTTATATTGATTAGCATGAAGCTAATAGTAACATTGTAAGCACTGCTATGAGTGTTGTTTTTTTAGTAAATTAGATTGATCATTGCAATTATTTTTGAAATTTTCCTTTTGCAATTATTTTAACACACACATGCAAGTACTATTTAAGTAATGGTTGTTTTATTATGCAAACAAGGGTAATCATTACCTATCTAATATAATGTGTTATTTTTTTTCTTTTTGTAGAAATGTATCGATAAACTCAAAGAAGGGGATAAAGTTAGGGTGTTGGATCCGTTTGATAGTGATGTTGTGAGCATTGGGCAGATTCACTCCCTATCTATTGTACATGGAGTCAACTTGAAAGGAACGGGAGATGCAAAAGTAAACATTTTAAAGGTCACAAGTAACATACCCCTTGTTTATGAAGACAAAATAGATGGAGTTGTTTGTCTGAAAGAGAAAGAGGGAACCTTCACACGATGGCCACTAAAATACTTGCAAAAAATGGCATAGTTGAACATGTTTATCATGTACTATTTAATGTTAGACATCTTGGCTCACTGTTTTATGCAATATTTTGAATGTGTTGTTCAGGGATCTTAATTATCATGGTGTATTTGAAAGAGTTGGAAACTCTTAGACAGCTTTGACATTTTTCATTATATTTACATATATACTCTTAGACAGCAATATATATATATATATATATATTTGCATTAATTTTTTTATTGCAGATTACCTTTATTTATCATGATGTTGAATCAATCTTTTAATTCTAGCATGTTGTAGCTTGTTTGTATATGTAATATTTTTATTTGCTTTTATGTTTTAGTTCAAGTTTAATATTATGTTAGTTTTGCATTATAAAGTTTATGGTATTTAATAAACTATTCATTTCATGACTATATTTACTACCAATTAATGCAAACCAGTAAATAAAAATGACTAAATATATGACTAAAGTAATGACTAAATTAATTACTAAACATATGACTAAATTAATGACTAAATATATCACTAAAGTAATGACTAAATATATCACTAAAGTAATGACTACCATGACTAAATAAATGACCAGTTAACAACAATCAATGACTAAATTAGTGACTAAATATATGAATAAATTAATGACTAAATAAATCACTACCATGACTAAATTAGTGACTAAATCAATGACTAAATCAATGACCAAATCAATGACCAAATTAATGACTAAAATCAATGACTAAATAAATGACTAAAATTGTTTAGTCATAAATTTAGTGGTGTTATAAATGACTACAAATAAACCACTAATAGTCACGTGACTAAAGTTAGTCATTTATATGCAAATTTTAGTAGTTTATTTAGTCATATATTGTTGTTTGTGTACTAGTGCAAACATTTCCAAGGTGAATCATCATTATAAATTATGCTCTTGGGATCATCTACAACACCTATGTTTCCTTTTCTTTCTTTCATTGAGATCCTTTATAGACCCCACAACTAATTGGTACATCTATCTCAAATAACTTAGTCTTGACAATATATAATAATGTTTCTATTTCCTATGTTTCATTTTCATGTCTATCTTATCATGTCTCTTCTATTTTCTTTCAATAAAATACTTTCTTCCAAATTAAATATTGATTTTTTTAGATCATGGGAAATTTATAGGAAAGGACTACACCAAAGTGAAGGAGATAGTTAGAGGAGAAGTGGGCATTGAATACTATCATATATTTATATCCTTCAAATTTATAGCTCATGATATATTTCTATAATTTTTAATTTAATGTATTATTTCACCTAGTTCTATCAACTAGCTAAAATAGAACAAAGTCCTTACTTAATCAATGATAATAACTAATCATGTGTTTTTATGGGTTGTTTGGGGGTCCACATGCTTGTCATTTGGGCTATGAGGATGGGTGTAAATGTTGAGGTGTCCTACAAGTGGCAGGATTTGAATACTATTTGGGGGATCCACATGCTTGTCGTTTGGGCTATGAGGATGGGTGTAAATACTAAGGTGTCCTACAAGTGGCAGAATTTGAATAGTGTGGTGGAGTCCGTTTTTGAAAAAAAGGGCATCATGCAAAATTATGGTGGGTACTTTTTGATCAAGGCTGGGTAGGTTCGTACCTTACGTTATCTCCTTCTAGGGATTATGCTAAGCCTTCGCATTTTCATGAAGTCTTTTGATTGTAATATTGATGTGACTAATCATTATGTGGAAAATCTCCTCTTTGGCTATATCATTTCTGCTAATTTATCTCCTCTTTGGCTATATCATTTCTGCTAATTTATCTCCTCTTCTAAAGGCCAGGTTCATTGATGTCTCTAAATTTGGCCCCACGTCCATCTTGCCTAGGTTTCTGTGCAATAACAACATGGCTGGAAAACCTCCATTTCTCATCATGTCCTTCTTACCTATCCGCAAGTGCTTGAAGATGCTCATTTATGATTCTTCCAAGATTGCATTTAGAGATTTAGCTCCTCACGTGTGTGTCCTGTACATTGCTTTGATTACCCATGGCCGCTATGTTTGGCTTAAAATCCTAAGTGTGTGAGTGACCTTTCACTTAAACATTTTCTCTAACCTTTTACTCTCACAAGACTTCTATTTTTTTCGTGTGTAGAGAGGCATTGTGGGTGGTGATAGAGTGTGAACTAAGCCTAACAACTGTGGTGAATTCTGCAAAGATCCGCTTGTGTAGCATATATGTGTTGAGGGCAGTTTGGCTCCTCTGATGGAGAGTTTGGTGGGTCACGACCCCAATTTATCTGCACAATTTGCTAACTCTTGGAACGACCGAACAGTGACTCTGGGCGGTATTTCCTTTGAAGTGAATGAGGAAGTGATAGTGCAGGTGATGGGGCTACTAAGTACTAGTAAAAAGTACCTGAAGCATACCAAGACACAAGAAAATGATAGTATGAATTCTTTCTTTGTGGGGAATGAGAAGTTGGTATGTAACCAGTTGAGATTTGAGAGAGAGGCCCTTTTGCAGCCATGGGACCAAGTCTGTCTAGCCATTATGAAGTACATGACTCTTGAAGGTAGATACAAAACTTACTACTTCTACCATTTCCCTCTTTTAAATGACCTTAGCCATAAAAAAAAAAATTAAGCTTTCCTTTCTTCCTTCTTAAGGATTTAGAGAGCTCTGTTGAAAAATGAATTGAAGTCATTGGCCTTAACCCTAATGATATCCCTCCTTTGTCGCTACACCAAGGTCTCATTATGAGACTCTACCACTTCCATCTTGTGTTATGCCCACCCAAACCCATATCTATTGTTCGTGTGGAGGAAATTGAACCGCTTGATGTGACCAAAATTTCCCCGGCTGAGTCCAAAGGTCCCATCAGGAAAACCCATTTGGTTACTGTTGATACCCACAAGCCTAAACCTGCTACTAAGAAGCTTAAGGGAAATACGAGAAATTCCCAGACTAGTGTTGCAGCTAGTTTCTGTGAACTCATGTCAACCCCTACCAAGACCACTAGCAAACCCACCTAGAAGATGAAAGGTAAGGTTGAGGTGAAAGGTTTGATGGAGGCTCTGACCAGGGACAACAAAGGTAAAAATGTGGTGGGTATGGATTCTAAGGGGGACATGGTGGTCGCGGCTACGGTGGTAACTGGTGGTGAAACCATTATCAGAAGGTCTAGTAGACTTGCTAAGCATAACAAGAAAGAGCAGGTTAATGACTTGGATTCAAAGGAGGAGCGGTCTGACAGCAAGGATTACAGGGATTAGGAGGAGTATGCTAGAAGGCCCTACACCATTACTGATACTAGCAAAGTGTAGAAGGACAACTTGGCTTCCCAGTCTTCGGACCCGCTAGGCGTGGACCATGTTGATACTATGAAGACTAAGAATCATGGGGAGGAGTTATGTGTGCTGCGGGAAAGAATGGATAAGATGGACAAGAAATTCAGTGGCTTGACTCGCTTCACTATCAAGCTTGTCCACTATGTTACCAGCACCCTGTTTGCGGTTATGAAGGATGAAATGGATGAGAAGAATGTTGATGATGGCCAAGAATGGGTTGGGGATGATGTTGTTAATCTCCTGTCAAAGAACTGGGAAAATACCGGTTAGTCTTTGTTGTGTCTGTTTTTTGTCTATATGTTGTTGGTCTGCGGTGTATTTTTTTGGCTTAGTCTCTAATGTTTTTTGGACTTGAACTTTTTGGCCCTAGTGGCTCTCTTTGTTAAGGGTACAACACCCTGTAAATGTTGCTTACCGTATCAAAAACATTTATGAATATCAATGGGTCTTATATCTAAGATGATGAAGTGAATGGGTTGGTACACAAGGAAGGTATCGTGCTTCCTTATTTGAATAAATATGTTTTTTGGGTTGGATCTTTGAGCTACTTCTCAAAAAACCACCTTGTTAGCCATTATAACTATAGAACCTACACACTTAATTACACACATCAAATCCAAGAATAAATATCATAGCTAAAGCAAATTAGGCCAACATATATATCAACATGTTACCTACATGGAAATATAGGTATATATAATATATTAAAGCATGATAATTATATGTATCATCTCTATACATAATCATAATTATGAAGTAACACAAAATATTACTTTTTAAAATGGTATCACATAAAAAAGCACAATATTGAACCATATTTATCAATGCATAGACCAATAAAATATTTCACCTACCAACTAGATCCTAAAAATGTGTCAACACACAAGCATTAATAAGAAAATCAGGACATGGAAAGATCATAGGTGGGGTGGCCTTACACAATGCCTAACATGCCAAACATGTGTTGAAACACATGTTTGGCATTGCAACCAATAAATTTGATGACATGATAATGCTTGAAGTACTATGCATCATTCCACCAATCTAGAGGTGGTTGATGAACAAGTTAATCGAGATAAGGAAAGAGGATAAGCCATCTAAAATTCTTCATAATAACATCTTTGCAAGCCTTATAGTTCCCTCTTGTCAATTCAATAACTGGAGGATGAGATAAAATCTCCCCCTCCATGAATAAAAGTTATATTCTCCTCAAATCAGTAAATAAATAGACTAATCCAACAACATAGGAACACCCCTCAAATTACTCAATCAAAGAATCTACCCAAAAATATGATTTCAATGCTTTGCAAGTGCTAAAATAAGGATATAATGCTAAATATATATTTTTTAATCATAATGAGTACAAATTACTAGCACACTATGAAATACACAAAAAACATACACTCAAAAAAATCACACCTAAAAAGGAATCCATAGGATCCCAAATGGAATCTTAGAAGGTCTCAAAGTGAGAATAATATAACATCACCTATGATAAATTATAAATTGTAGAAAATCCAAACATTAAAATTTGAAATTGTCTACACCATCATATCAAGCATGAAAAAATATCCTAAATAAAAAAAATCACTAAAAAGGGCATTTGTATGTGCAAGATATCATCCTTTGAAGTTGAATTCCAAATTCAAAATTTGTAATGGTGAAGGGGATGATTTGGAGAAAGAGATGTTGATTCCAACCTAATAGATGGTGATATCAACAAATAAAATAGTTCTAAAACTATTGGAATATGCTCAAAATTTTGGGAACGCTCCCAAACCGCCATCCAATTTCCCTAAAACCTATGTTCATACACAAAAGACTACTTGTCCAAGGTCAAAACTACCTCTTTTTGGCAAGAAACTACTTTTGGGCATTGTAGAGTGCCTTTGTGTTATATGGTTAGTTTTATAATAGTGATACCCTTAAATATTACCACTAGCTATGGATTGTTGTGGTGTTGGTGTGGATTCAAATCACCACTACTTGTGTTGAGAGGAATATCACTTATTATGGTAGAGACTTATGCCACATGATTCCCTATAGGTGGGCTTGTGGGTACCTATGATAGTGCAATACAATGTAGTACAATAGGGTACATAGTCTATGAATTGCACGACACTTTATCGACAAAAAGTTTATATAATAAATACAAAAACTAGTAGATAAAACAAATCTCTCCATAGTATTATGTTAATTCCATCTAAATAATTTGTTTGTGCCAATAGTACAAAAAATATTTTGCAATAATGTGTAGTATGGTATGATTGTATAATCCATACAATGGGAGGCCTTAGGGCAAAGTGCTCTAATTTTGATGATTAAATAATAAAAATGTGGGTTGTTGGGCCTTTGGATGCATTGGAAGGATTATAATTGATCCAAAATTATGGTCACCCTCTAAATTTAATAGCTACTTCCTAAATTCAAACCCTCATAGGTTTATCCTCTAATATCCAATTGGGGTGCAAAAAAGATAAATATGACTTTCTTGATTGCTCTAGATATAATGGTGAGCTTAGGTTTGCTCCACCAATCTCCCAAAGTGCACCTACAATACAAAACCACAAAGAGGAACCCCTTAAAATATGATATTTATATCACACTTTTTCTAATTCTCTAGATCATTTAAGGATGCAAGATAACATAATACTCAATGTTTTAAGAAAATATAAAATTTAGAATCCTAGATCTCCCAAGAAACTAGCCAAAGGATTTCAATGGCTCCTATACCTTATTTAGCTATAGAGATAGCCACCCAAGACTAAGAAATCCTAATGAAGATCACAAAAGGAAGACCACTATAAGGGAATAAATTATATCCTATCAAAATATGCAATACAATAGAATAGATGAGATTGCTCATATGAGAGCAAGAGTGGGTATACATGACTACAAGAAAAAATATCCAAACAATGTGGGATAAAGTACAAATATCCTAAGTAAACTTAACAAGGCGTGAATATGATCTAAAAGGTGATCTAGTTAGGTAATGTACACCATTCAACCAACAAATCATAATTACATATAGTAGTGAAAACAATGAAGTTGAGAACACTACAAAGTCCAAACATATGAAAATCCACATATGGATCTAAAGTACATTATGCATATATCTTGATGTCAGTAAAAACATCATTACCAAGTGTGATATCAATATCAAAACTCAAAATTAATCAACATAATAAGGTACATATACCTATGAACTTGCATCCCTCTCACCTAAAACTAGCATTGCTCCTAAAAGCCTAAAAAAATATGAAGATAAAGGAGCTACAAGCACAAAAAATCCTCCTAAGTAGTTATTGAATCATCATGATGATCCCACTAGACCCTTACCTAGTCTAGATCTCATCCTCAAAGGCTTAACCTCTAATGTTGTAAGATACAAGTAGGCTCTAAAGAAAGCTAGTTTCCCTCCTCAACCTTTTAGGCGCCTGAATCTAGAACAAATGTCACATATTAAACATAATATTTCAAAACATAAACATGGAGCACATCACAATAGACTAGGTAGTGAGGCAAGTTGGTACACAATAGGACCAACCCTCCCTAGGATCTCAAATGGCCTAATAAAGTGTAGTATGAGCTTAGAATCTTTCCTATAATATATTAGTATCTTGTATAATTGCACTCCCAAATACATATGATCACCAATATATTTGTCAATCTAATCTCTTGGCATCAATATACTTATTTTGTCGATCTGAAGGAGTCAACAACATATCTCTAATATGAAATATTTACTAGTTCAAATCCTAAAGCATCTTAGGATCAAGGATAACTCAATCCTTAATTATGTCCAAACTTAATGGAGTATGACAAGGGTGACCATACAAATTTTGAAATGGTGTCATACTAATGGAGTTATGGTACCCATTGTTATATGTGAACTTGAAAAGTTACAAATAGACCTCCCACTTGGATTGTTGGTCTATAACATACACATAAAGCATGTACTTAAGCACTTGATTCACCACTTAGTCTAACTGTCTATCTTTGGGTGATAAGTGAGATAAAGTTGAGTCAAGTACCCAATGCATGCTTCATAACATTTTGTGAACATGAGATCATGATCTAAGATGATCCTAAGAGACACTTCATGCAAGATAACAAAATAATCTATGAAGAATATGTACATGAAAAAGTGAGCAAACAAAAGAACTAAGTTAACCCATTTACCCATAATTAGATGTAACACTCAATTTAAGCAAATGATTAGCAAATGTAAATGAAAACAAACTAAGTTTTCACCAAACTTATTCTTGTTGCACCATGGAATAGTGGTTATGCTCAAGGATTATGGAAGTGAGTTCTCTTGCTAGTACCATAAGGTTGTGTAAGAGTTGATATGTTTAATGTCTAAGGATGGCATCCAGTTTATAGACTTTTTGCTATAAAATTGGATGGATGGGATCAAAAGATGAGATTAATGGCTCATAATGGTTGAGATTCATGGGAAAATGAGAGGAGGAAAAATGTCATCATTTGGTTGGAGGAGGTGGATGGAGAGGGATTGAAGAGAAAATCAAGGATAGAAATTACCCTAGAGAAGATTGGATGGACAAGATAGAATGGGTGCTTTGGAGTACCCTTGAGAGATGACAAGTCTTTTGACCCATGTGATTACCATGTCACGTGTACAAAGGCCCATGTCTTTGTACACATTGGAGGATGTGGGGGATATGAAGGGGTTTGGCTAGGATTTGGTTGTGCAAGTGGGGGATTAAGGGGTTAAAGGGTTCTAGCCCACTTAATGAAAATGTAGAAAATAGACAACGAAATAAATAGGATATTTATTTAGCTTTTGGGATGAGGAAAGGGGATTTAGATAAATTAATATTTGGATTTATTTATCTAAGTTGGTTAGTAGAAGAAATTTTATTTAGTGACAGGCTATAAATAAGTGCGAGTGAATAGTGATGAATATTGGATGAGTAGTGATTTTACTAATTAAATAATAAAATACTATTTAATTAATAAGGTGATGAAAATTGGATAATAAATTGAATAGTTAAGGTTATATTCAATCAAAGGAAATAATCAATTAATGATGATATGTTAATTTTAGATGTCTACATTTTTCTCCTCTTTGAGATGGTATTGCAAAGTAACATCATTTCAAAAAAGATTAAAACATAGCTCTTGGAAGAAAATGGTTAGATTAGGTAAGATGCCCCAATCATTTAGAGGAATGACTAGGAGGAAAGATTATAAGAGTGTGGATGAGGATGAGGATTCTTCCTCTCAAGAAGACACATGGGTTTGGGAGAACACATGTGTGTTCTTGAAATGGATGAGAGGATGCAAGGTAGATAAGTGAAGAGGATGTAAGATGATAGATGGGAGTGGGTAAGGGATAGGTGATGGGAGGATGAAATAATGGAAAGATGAAGAGGGATAGATGAAATGTGTAGTTATGTTGCATTGGATTGAGCACTCTTTATTTGATATAGCATTGGACGTTATGCACCAAGATATAAGAAACTAGGGTGATAATGTGTCTCATGCATAGAAAAAGATAAGTCAAAAACAATCATATGATTTATAGCACCATGATATAGAAGACCATGATACCGATATGGTAGGTAGGTTACAAGGGTTGATATAGATGCGAGATAAGTGGTAATGCACACAAAAAAACAAGAAAGCATGCACAAAATGATTCAAAGGCAAAAATGATGTTGCCCTGGTCAAGTTGAAAAGCCAAGATTGATTGATGGTGGATAGAATGTTGTTGATGTGGGACAAATATATCCCAAAACAACACAAGAATTGAGAAGGATACGTCTTGATGATGATGACTAGATTTGGATCAATGCCTACATGAAGTAAAGGAATAAGTTCAAGGATTGTGATCGGGTGATTTGTGTAGATAGTATAGTTGGATTGCTTGGATTAGGATGTACTTGTGATTTTGGATTGCAAGGAGCATTTGAATCATGGGAGAAATTGAATGATAGGATTGATGGCATTGGATTGTGGGAGGATAGCCTATAGCTAGATACCAATGACAAGGGATTATGAGATGAGAAGATAAGGTGGTAGGATGGATTAATCGATGAGGGATAGGGAGATAAGGATTGGGAGATGGAAGGATTATGGGATGAAGGTTTTGGATAAGGGATGAGAGGAATTATTGGATGGATGGAGGTTCTATATGTGATATCCAAGGGCTATGTCGCAAAGGAAAAAGATGTCCCACTCTAGATATGTAATGTATGATGAGGCACTAGGATGCTCATGATAGGGTGGATGATGTGATTATTGGAGAATGGGAGGATGAGGGATATGAAGGTGTGTGGAAGGATTGGATGGTGGGAAGCATGAGTATAGAGAATTCAATGTTATGGGTGAATAAGATGGATGGATCAGCAAGGAGGATGGAAGATAGTGGGATAAAAGGACGAAAGGTGTAATGGGGCAATATATGCCAATAGGTGTCCAAAGCATAAATGGATAGTTGCCCCTGTCTATATCAAGATCAAAAAGAGGATGGACGAATTGAAATGGATAGGATGTGATGGGTAGGATAGGTAAGTGGGATGGAGGAGATGATGGATAGTTAGCTAAAAGAAACTTTCCCCCAAATGTAGAGAGAAAATGGATGGGGGGATTTGCACATGACACATGTTTGCCAAGTTTTTATCATGGTATGTACCCAAGGCACATGTTTGCTAGGTTTTCACCATTGGATGGATTCTTTTCTCTTTTTTATTCTTGTTTGGATTTATCTTTTTATTTTTTATTTTTTATTTTTTATTTTTTATAGTTTTGGTGAAGTTTATGGATGTTAGATGGGAGGAGGAAGGATTAGGTGGATGGGGATGCTAATGGGGTAGGAGGGAAGACAAAGGACTCAAGAATTTATTTTCATACTGAGGTAATAAGAGCACATTTGAAAGTGGCTAGAGCCTTTTTAGGATGGGTGGATTATTGAAAGGCATGGATTAAAGAGATTTAATGGGGGAGGTATATGGAATAAGGGATGTGGTGTTGGAAAGTGTGGATATAATGATGGGATGGAAATGTTATGCGACAATATTGTCAAAACCAACATTGGCACACACCATTATAAGTTTTGAAAGATTGGATGAGAAGTGGATGCATGATTTAGGGATGATGAACTACATATTATAATGGATTTTGGGACATAGGGATCCAAAATGGACTTAGGAGATGGAGAATGGGGATGTTTAGCTCTTGGATTAGCAACTTTGGATACCATTTTGGATTTTTATTTTGGACACCTTAGAACTTGTTGCTTTGGTATCCACATGATTTTTGTTTTTGCATTGGGGGCCTTTATGACCTTAGGGATTTATGTGGATTTAGGATCAATTTTTTCTTTATTTTAACATGTCATTATGAGGGGACATGGTGATCCTTATATTTTGGTGGATGTTTGGCTTTATGCATTTTTCTCTTAGCATCCAAATTACTTCCAATAGCAATGGTATAAGTGCAAGTTGATGTGGAGAGATTACGAAGTTAGTGATGGAGGTGGGATGTTGGATGTGGTGTGCAAATGTGTGCCTTTGTTGATCTTGATTGGGGTTTATAAGAGTGAGATGTTTATGATGGGTGATAGGGATAGGGGATTGGCAAATGAGGGGATGAGTAGGATGAGATTATGGGATATAAGCTCCCAAAAGAGATAAGATTCTATATGTGTTCATCAATCCACCTAAGATCATATTAGAATAGGTAGAATTATGTTGACAAAAGAAGGTTCATCTTAATTTACTACATTTGTGTCTCATAAAATTGTTTAAAAAACATTGCTAACATGAAAAATATTCCACCCCAAAGTGTGATGCCCCATTTTGAGATGGACCATAGCTTTAGAAAATATCAAATATTTTGTGAGGTGTGCAACACCTTTTTGAATGGTTGAAAGTGACTTTTAAATCATATATCTAATGAAAAACCCTATGTAGGTTGTGCAAGATATTCTCTTATTTTGAAAGCCCTATGAGTTGTGGAGGAATTTATTAAGCATTTATGTGGCCCTAACTACCTTCATTGGCATTAAGTCAAGTGAAGGTTAATTTGGGTTAAGGCATGCAAGCAACTTTAGAGTTATCTCTTATTTTCATTTTTCTGTTTGCATGTTTTCTTTTGGTTGGCTTCCTCTCATTGGAAAAAACATGTTAAGTTTCCTTTAGAGTTATCTCTTATTTTCATTTTTCTGTTTGCATGTTTTCTTTTGGTTGGCTTCCTCTCATTGGAAAAAACATGTTAAGTTTCCTTTAAAGCTAGTGTCATAACGAGGTTTGAATGAGCAAATTACTAGTTCAGGTCATACCAATGAGAAGAGTTCTTTGGAAGTTTACTTTGGTTTCATGTTACCTAAGTCTAGGTTGAACAAAGAATATTGTATCTTGCCTCCTTGGCTCTTGATTGGATATTTAGATATTGGAGGGTTAGCGAAAAGTTAGAATTGTTATCATCCTAGACTCAAATAGAAATAAGTAAAACGTTAATTTGTTGAAATGCAGATTAGGAATGTGTCAGTCATTGTTGATTTGACACATTGTGCTTAGCTAGAAGGCATGTGTCGGCCACGATGCAACTTGCGTAGAGAAATCAACGGTCAAGTTTTACACTAAAATGTGGCACTTTGGCATGGTTGTGAGTTGTTGGGGATTGGGATATTTGTCTACATTCCCCCTTCTAAATGTGGCACTCACATATTTGGCCATCGTATTTTAGTTGTAATAACATTGTGCCGAGGTTTCGTGTATATATGCAAGTGTACATGGATATATTGAATGGTTATACCTTACATGATTTGTAATTGTAATAAAATTGCAATATGATAGCAACTCTTATTGCAATTCACAATATAATTGAAATATAAAAGCAACTCTTATTGCAGTTCACGTCAAGCGTAACTCAATCACACAGCACATTTCAGTCAAACTCAACTCAGTGCAACAGGAGTTGCTGTAAAAGTTACTGAGATATACTGTTAATGTGATTGACCTATATTTAAAGTGACTTGAAGAAATAAAACCTTAGTTTGAGAAGCAATAAGGTTATTTGTGTGGCTTGTTTATATCTCTTTCTATGATATCACTCTTTCCCATTGTTTCATAATGAATGATTTTACAGTACTTTTGTGGATGTTCAAGAACAGTAATTAGTTTTCTATATGTTTGCACGTTTAGTATTTTGCATGCAACGTATTTACATTTTGGAGGAAAGCTCATAGGGTGGACTATGAGCTGCTTTAGAATAAGAAATGCACAAAACATTTGGTATGCGTATGGTGGTCATAGGCATCCAACGGTCATGTTGTCGTCCTTGCCTTGATTCTTGGGTTGTACAGCCTTTTAGGTTGGGTTCGTCTTACTCTCTTTCTCAAGTGTAACCTACGATCTCCAGAGGTCGAGGTTGATAACATACATTACATGATAAAAGGACTTAAATATTTCAGTCTCCAGAATGGGTCTAATTGTTTTCTAATGACAGGTGTAACGTAATAAGTTGCCTACGTAGAAATAACTTGTACCTCGCGTTATAAGCGTGGAAATAAATTGTACTTCACGTTATAAGTTATTCAGGTTGAAATCTCATGGCAACCGTAAATGGATTAGAGGATATTGTTAATTAAGGCACTAAAACTTGTATGTAAGCCTTTGATAGGATGAATATTTAAGGAAATTACAGCTTTAAATAGCGATATATGGTTAAATATTAGTGAGGTTGATATTTCCTGCAAAAACATGGAACATGAACCAATTGTCGTGTACTTCCTAAACTTATGCTCAAAAGGTTGTTAATGTAGAAATATAATATGTCAAATTGTTGTAGCATTGACTATGGCAATTTAAAGCAGATACAATACACTGCGATGTCCAAAAAATGGAGAAAAAAAAAGGTATACAAAATACGAAGAAAGAAAATAAGAATTCAAAAAAGGAACTTGGTTATAAATGATGTGTACCTTGTTCAGTTTTACTAGTCGGACCAATATGAATTATTTTATGTATTTCAGGAGTAATACATACAGGGAACCAAGTTCAATCTAAGGTTAACTTGTTAATGTAAATCTGACTACATGTAATTATCTTAGACAACAAGCACAATGCAACCTATAGTTGAAACAAGAATGCATATAGAACCCTGCATGAGAAATTGTACAATGCAATGAACATTGGACAATCGATACCAATAAAGTTAGAAAGGAATCAATATAAGCATTCCCTCGAAAAATTACGTGGCATGTTGGGAGAGAGTTGGGGGGAAGGGAGGTGTTAAGAGGGGAGAGGAAAGGAGGGGCTCCATTTAAAATTTCATGCAGAACTACCACGCTCTACAGGCAATTTTCTCTCCATAATATCTTTTTCTTTACCAGACACCAAACAAAATTCTACATACTAATTATCGGCTGAATTATCATTTAACTTTTCCCATCTAGGCAAACATATCTACACAACGATAGATCCAGGAAGTATCAAGACACATCCAGGAAGCAATTATAAAACTCACATACAGTATATACATTCTTTGACAAGTGGTTAGAGAGCAATCAGCTCGATTAAACATTCCTGAAATTTTCTTAACAATTTTCCAGCCATAGGTTAACCACAGCACAACACATCTAAATGGTCTAACATCAATAACTTGTCACTAACAATAAGTAAATAGGATTGCTCAATACATTAAAGATCGCAGCACAAAATCATAAACAGATTATAGAGCACAGCTGCCCAGAAGAAAAGAAATCCACTTTACTTTTTCCAGTTCTAAAAACACATTCTAATATATTTATTGTTTGTTTTTCCAAAGAGATATCCCAAAGCTAACTAACAAACTCTTATTAAGTGGATAGGAACTACAGGTCAGTCCATGTAAGTTTTTAAAAAAATACATGATTTTGTTTAAGAGAAAATGAGTAAAACGTGACAGCTTGGCTTCAAAAAATATAAGTACCCAAAGTTTTCCTAAATATTTATAGTGAGCCTACAATATCAGTCCAGCCCACGTCTTTGTAAGAAGCTTTTAGGTGATGAAACTAAGCACGTTTGTTGCCTCTACTACACAACTGATAAAAAGATATTCAAAATGCAAGCATGCAGGTTTACTTGAAAAACTACAAATACTATCTCCCAATGTCTATTGCAGTAGACTTATTAAAATAAATAGGGTATTCCTCTATTGCACATACACTGGACAGTTTTGGTTCAATTAATTGTCTCCCCCACATTGCCCAAAGATGGGGCCAAATGTGTAAGATGCATATAAGAATGCACATATGCAAATATAATTGCAAAACCACCTCCACAATGCCTGAAGGTTCCACACTTTCTACAATTGAACCACAGATTACTACACACTTTCTACAATTGGACAACAGATTACTACACACTTTCTACATTAACAAAAACAAATGTCAAACTTGAATTGCAAGCCTATGAGCGTGTCAATTTCTAATCTCTCCTCGCTGAAAACAAAATGGAAGACAAAAACAAGGCCACAGCTACCACTATCATTTTCATATTCTATGGTAGAAACCAAACCATACTAATCTTCTTGCCAAATCATATAAAAGCTTCAGGGCATTGTAATATTAAATATTATCGAACAAAAAGCATCCAATGAACTTCTCCTTAACTAATCTGCCCCAACACAAAGAAGGATATTAATTTTGCCCAATAATTGAAGAAACATAAGGAACATCCTCGTAGAATAGAGTTGAAAATCAACAATGAAAAATCTAAAGCTAAAGAGTAAAATAAGAAAACAAGCTACTGCAGACCCTCACTAAAAATATCTTTAAAAATTTGCTGAATTTAATTTTAAGAAACGAATAAACATTTCCCAGAAGTTCTAGGGATACCTGCAGCAGATAATGGACAATTTTCTAATGCAACTTTTAAGAGCTGTTATACAAAGTTTAACAATGCCCTTGTACAAAGAGGATAACACTACAGTGCAAATTCTCAAGTACTTAGTTTAAGAAAAAGGCCCTACAATAAAAGAAACACAGAATGTTTATTTACATGAATATACTAAATCTTTGCAGGAAGAAGGTAGAATTTCAAGATTTGAGCTGTAAGGACCCAAGACAGGACCTCGGCAATGGAAAAAACGTTAATTGAGCAAAACCAAGAGAAATCAACCAACCCGGAAGGCTCAGGTCCCCACAGCATCTTTGAGATGAGTCAAAAAAGATAAGAATTACAGTAGACCAATCAGGATCATCCATCCATACATGTTTTCATAGGGCGTTGATCTGCTTCTTCCTCAATGAAACCAAATAATGAAATTTTCCATGAAATAGACTTTGCAACATGTAAATGTAAATGACTTAAAATAAACTTATCCACAATTATCTGAACCACCATCTGGAGGTACCATTATTGCTAGAAGAGGGCTCTGAATTG
The DNA here is from genome assembly GCA_007115665.2 of Sequoiadendron giganteum. Taxonomy (NCBI): domain Eukaryota; kingdom Viridiplantae; phylum Streptophyta; class Pinopsida; order Cupressales; family Cupressaceae; genus Sequoiadendron; species Sequoiadendron giganteum. Next base: position 159,856,524 of record CM021110.1, on the reverse strand, counting down.
GCATTGGATGATCGAAATGGCCACAGGAAAGACAGAGGATTGCTGCGCCTACCTTGACTTTGATTCTCTGCCCTGATACCCAAATCTGAAATAAACCCTCCTCTTCTAAATATTACAGAGGAATTTCTAGAGCTGCTCGACTCATTTGTGGTACTGCTGCTACCCCGGGGGCTGGAGAATCTGCCAACTGCAAAACCACCACCAGGGAGGCCCCATATAGTCAGCCCCCCATGCTCTTCAGGAGGTGGAGCAGTGCCATTCTCACTCTGCCCTCTGCCAAATGCTTCCTCCTCTGCAGGCAGTTCATGGCGGCAAACAGGGCAAGAATTGTGCTGCGCAAGCCATGGCAGAATGCAGTCAGCATGGTATATGTGCTTGCACGGCATCTCCCTTGCTTCTCCTCCAATCTCAAACTGATCCGTGCAAACGGCACAGTGAGAGTCGATGCTGAGGTGTTTCTGAAAAAAGGTACAGTTTCATTCAAAATCAATTCCACCATTGAGGATTTCATTCTACAGTATTATTTAGAATCAACTAATGTCCAAAAATGTCTACAGGTTTCCATTGTTCATTTTTACAAGTCATTAATATATATATTTATAACAAGTTGGAATTTTTGTGCGAGGGTTTGACTGGGCTATCTCAATTATTCATCACTACCCATATGTCAAACAAAACTCTAAGACATCAATATCCAGGAATAACTTGCAAAACAGGTATGTCAGGATGTGTGCGTTTACCATCCATTAACAATAATTGTGAAACAAATAAAAACTGATAAGGCACTAATGTCAATAATTCTGACAAGTAAATCTTATACTTCTCAAAACATCGTAACTGGAAACACGTTTTGGTTCTACTACAAACCTAAATGACATTCAAAAGGGGGATAGACAACTGTAGCTTACATGTCATGTCATCAAATGGAGAATACTTCAAACCACAGAGATGGTAGAAACTTCAAATATGGCAGTAGGAGATAAAAATTGAAAGCCAGACAAGGGTTATGGATCAATATAGTCATACAAGGAATAATTATAACACTCATTAAAACTATCAGAGAGGTTATGCTTTAAAAAATAATAAAACTGTAAGCAAAGTAGTCTTATAATGCACAGCTATTAAGATTCATAAAAACTGTAAGCCAGGGAGGACTTCCACAACATTACTTGACAAAAAAAGCCTTATGTGATGATTTGTTGGGATTCAACTGTGTAGTTTGGAGTCAATCTGGATCGACTTGAAAAAATTAAATGACTAAAATGGGACACGAAAAGCTTTGACAATAATTTTGTGATACAAGCAAAGCTTATAAGGTTTTACCTGAGTAATCTTGACAGTGGGCATGGCATCCACAGCGCTGCGTGCGGCAGGAGGAGGGCCGCATCTGGTCATATCATTCTGACTACTGCTCATACCAGTGGTGGCCAGATGCTGAATCAGTTGATCCAGGCCGTAATCAACCATATGACCGTGATGGTGCTGCCTGCGGCCCATTCCAAATCCAGATCTCCTGTGGTGGTGGTGATGGTGGTCGTGGTCGTAGAAAACGTCGACACTCCCTTCCTCATCCATGACTCCATGAGCCATTCCGCGGACAAGCACCATCGGATCGGAAGGACCAGGGCCATGCCTCACGCGGAGAATTCTACCCGAGCCATGGCCTTCTATACCGCTCATGAGAGCGTTCATGGTCTCCACCATTTCCATGTGCACCTCCATCGGATGGGACGCCAAATGGGGAGGAGGGCCGTGGCGGTATCGCCGCTCCCTCATCCACCGCCGTCCTCCCCACCTCATCATCATTGGAGGAGGATGGAAATGAGGAGGATGTCCACCACCACTAGCGCCGCTGCCACCAACATCTTCCCCCAAGCCATCGTGCCCTAGTTCTTCAAGGAAACCCTCGTTACACCGAGGGCAGAGCTTCTCCTCATCCCTGGCAGCCGTCACAGCCACCTCACATTCGCACTGATGACACCAAAACATTGAAGTGGGCATTTTCACTACCAGACTCTGCCTCGCCCTCTTGAGCCCTCCTTTCTGGATCTCTGGATCAACTTACAATTATTCACAAGGAAGATGATATAACCAAACCAGACCAAACCCTCGTTGGCATATATAAGGCAGAAAACAAAGAAATACCCACCACAAACGAAGCAGTCAAAGAGAGGAGGGCTTACCCCTTTACCTCGCCTCTACCAGGAAAACAGGCGGAACAAACCACAAAGCTGTCAATGCCTTAAAATAATTGCTGACTACGCTGGCGGGCAATAAGGGGAAGTTTCTTCACCGCGTGAAGATAAAAATGACAGAATTTTACCTTTGGCTTTATGTACGACGATCCCCACGCTGAATTGGGCCCCACCACTTCGTTTTTCAGCTCCTCTGCCGACAATTTCTTTTTACCCCTCCTAACACAGAATATGTGTAATTATTGATGATCAACGTTTTTTTCATTTTGGCTTTTTCCACAGATAATAGAATATCTTTCACGATGGAAGTCCTTTTCGCATTAGCATCTTAATGAACATTATTAATAATAACAAAGGCGGCAATGGATTTTTTTAATTTATTATCTATTTTTTTAAAGATAGGAAACTCCTTCTTGGTATGGGATGAAGTCAACCTTTTCCTACTTAGTGCTAAATTAGTATCGATTTCATCACCAACTCAATGCCCTCTCATCCTTAGAATTGAGTGACTTTATAGAACAAACAAAAAAACATTACATATAAACATACCTACCCTATATAGGATTTAAGTTCTAGGGTTGACCTCATTTTATCTCTAGAAAAGGAATGAAGCATAGGCATAGATGTTTTAGATTTGATATTGGACAATCAATTTATTTCATAAGGAAGATTAGGAAACTAAAGGGTAGAAAAGAGGGCTGCCAAAAAACAATCTTAAGGTCATATGATATTTAGATCTCATACAAAATAGGAAAGATATGAGAATATGGATAATGCTTCATGTTTTTACATGTTGCAAGTGGTTTAAGTAGTTGATACAAGTGTTGAGTATGTTTTTATTGTTTGAAATGGTAATTAAGATAGGATCTCCTTAATAAAACTTCAATAATGTATCTGCAAATGGGGGGATTTGTCTATGTGATGTGTTCAACGATCAAAACTAGAATTTTGATATCGTATCCCAAATAAAGACTTCGGCTTTTATTTGATTTGGATGTCTACTCTATCTATAGACACTATCATGCATGATTTTTTCTACCTATGTTGACATGATCTTGTTTAACTTGTCATGATTTTTCTTATGTTGTTATGAGCTTATGAAACCTACACATCTACAAAATTATCAACCTTTGAGACTTAATGTAGCTAAGAAGCACCTTGGAAATCTACTATAAGAGAATTGAAGAATGGAACTTCCTTGAATCTTAGTTAGGCCTCTATGACGGTCTCACGAGATTTAAATACACAATGTAATGTCAAATGTAAAATGTCTAAAGTGTATTATATTTCAATGTTGATGTGATTCCTAAAGTGTTACTACTTGATAATGGTCTTAGGGTGGTCCTTAGATGATTATCAAATGTATAAGATGTGTAAGGGAAATTTCTAGTGTCATAGCACTTGTCTTTAAATATGATATTCTAGAGACTTAATTTGAATATTTTGACATGCAAGCTAATGAGCAAGAATCTAATTTTGCATAAAGATCAAATTGATATAAGTGGAAGGTATGTTTGAATTTTGAGGACATAATCACAAATTTATCTAAGGGTCATAATCACACCTACAATCCATTCCAATGTGAGGGAAATGTATGATTCAAGATAAGTCCAAACCACTAAGGCTAAAAAGGATGAAGACTAATGGATTTTTTGGATTTTGTCATTTTATGTGCAAATTAAGTTGAGTTAAGTGGGATAAGAGCCAATAATGCACTTTCTCTTCTATATTTTATCCCTACTTTAACATCCATGTGAACTACATGAGTCATGCATGCTAAAGAAATGAAGCTAGGAACTAAAATAGTAGATAGAATAAAAATATATATAATGCACAATACCTTGTGCTTTTCTTCATTTTCATGGTAGAACTACATCTCCAACCCTAATGATATGCACACACATAATAAATAATTAGTAGCACCTGCAATAAATATCAATATTATGAAAAGTATAATATAAACATATTACATTTATTATATGATGTGTCATCTTTCAAATGTAAAAATGATAAAAGGGATGCAAAGATTGAGTTTAGAGAATAAGGTGGTGTAAGACCAACGAAGGGACACTTTAACCCAAAAATTATCAAGTTGCGATGTTGGATCCCATGAAGGTATTGAGTATCAATCTGAGAAAAAAATCAGTTGAGTTCAAGCAGTTGTTCTTATTACTATTTTTTCTTGCTTCAGTTCTATGGTTGCATGTTCCTTGTGGCTTCCATTTCATTGTTGCTATCCTAATTAAGTTTCATAATTTTAATACTCAATTTCATGATGGTCTTTTACCAAGTATCTTTAAAGTTTGTAGTCATAAAGTTTTGTTGCTCTTTAAGCTCTTCATTCACATGAAAATGTTTACTAGTCAAATTAGTCATTTGTCAAGCAAATTTCATATGTTCTTCTAAATGGTAAGGTCAATAATAAACATTATAAAATATATTGACTTTCCTAAGTAGTCACTTGATATATTATGATCCTTTAAAATGGTCCAAATCATCCTTGCATGTACATCCCACACAAAATATTTTGAAACTTATAGTCTTGAATTGTATTCTTTTAATTGGATTGTGGTGGAACTAGTATTTCTTGACAAGACAAAGCAAGAATTATATGGTTGGCTCTTATGATTCAAAAATTAATAATACAACATGACATGTTATGATTAATAAATGTACTTCTATAGGTGTTAGATGTGATTTACAAATCTTCTACAATATTGTTGATCCCCTCAAACACTCATCTATATTACCCCAAGTGGAATTCTCTAGCTAGTTTCTATAGATTGTTTAGGTGCACATCTTATGATCTATAGAACTAAAACCATTGATTCTTCATATGATTGATCCTATTCATCTATATAGAAAGTTAAAGCTAGTCCTAGTTAGTTTAAAATTGTTAACATGGAAAAATTTAATTGACTTATGTAGATTTATGGATGCCTATATATGTCCCTCCTAGTGATGCTTTAATTTTAAAAAATATTAATTTTATAATAAGATATTAAAATAAATTAAAACATATTTACTTTTTAATATATTTAGAAAATAGAGATTTTCCTTTTTGTTATACATCTACCTATAAATGAAATATATATCATGAATACAACACTAGAACTAAAAATGTGAATACAAGGTATGGGAATTGGGAATTAGAAACATGTAGAAATTAAAATTCTTAGTGGGACTTAAATGAGGAAATATGACATTTGTGCCTAATAGAAATTAATTATAATATTGGAGTTGTAGAATTACCACATTCAACATAACGTGTATCCAAAACATCACTAATAAAATTCCATCCCTGACCTTGGGGAAACCAATTCCAATAACAACATACCACCTTCCCTTCAACCAAACCCCAACATCACTACTCAAACCTCAACAATCCTCCCGTTAACTCTTCACAAAATGTTGCAAACATTCCACAAACCACCATTCCTACTAATTCCACACAAGTGACGGTACCACCCATCTATACTCAAGCTCTCAAATTTACTACACACATTACTAACCCATTATACAATACTGCATCCAATCAAACCTTTGCTCTCACCTCGACAATTAATTCACATATATCATCACAACTATCTCACCCTTCACAAACACCACCTCTTAATAAGTCCAATCCATTACATCAACACCCACCTAGTAATCCTACCAATACCTCAACACCACCATATAACACCCATAATTCCCAACCACTAACATCCAATGTTCATACTCATGTACCAGGAAACCAATGCACCAATTATCAGAACTACCAACATATCAACATCAATCCTAATCCTAATGTGCATATAATCCAAATGCTCAACAACACATATCCACTCAAAACATCATGGCTTCACAACAATACACTCATCCCCTGTAGTATGGGAAATTGTATACCCTTTACAATTTCACACTTTGTTTGGGTCCCTTAATTAAGCTTCTAATTACCTAAATTATGCATTCCAAATCCGTATTTATCTTGTTTTTTGAAAGGGGGACCTATATTTAATTAATATAATTAATAATTAAATCGCATTGGAGAATGAGTGTCTTGGACTTATGGGTCCTCCTTAAAGGTAAAAGCACAAACCTGTGTCACACTTTATAAAAGAATCAACCAACAACAAAAAACATTCTGAACTTCGACCACATAAAAGTGGTCTTTATGTTTTGAATTTCAAAATGGTGTAAAGTAATGAAATGTAGAAATTTTGATGAAGTTTATTCCTATAATTTTTAAAATTTTAAAAAAAATGTTTTCATTATATTTTTTTCAATTTAAGGATAAATTTTAGAATGCTAAAAATTTCAGAAAAGAGTGACTTCACGAGCCGTCAAGAAACAAATTGAAAAAAACTTCATTTCTCTCTAAAAAATTTCTCCAAATAGGTTACTTCAATATATACTACATGGAGAAAACAAAATTCAAATTTTGATGTATATTTTTCTCTTAATAATGTTTTAAAGTCAAACATGTCAGAATTTGACAGTTTTCACAGGTCATCAACTATTTTCAATTTTTTTAATCATTTTCAAAAAACAAATTATACCCTTTTGAAGAAGACTCTCTCCTCTACTACCCCATATAAGTTTTTTTTAAAATTAATATGTTTTGCTGACTTTTTTTTTAATTTCTAATCAGCCTCTTTTTTTAATTTTAATAACCTACTTGCATTATTTTAAAAATAACATATTAAAACTAATCAAAATATTTAAAAAATTATATATTTTGATTCCCCACTCCAAGCTCTACAAAAGGGTATTTTTCTTTTCTGTAGAAAAATCATTCTGACTGAAGAAATACTAAGTTAAAGTTGAAAGTTTCAAAAAATTCTGAAAAATGTTGAGTTGGCTACCAACTAGGATGCCAACTAGACAGTTTCGGCCGAAAGGGTTTCAGTTTGAAATCCGGTTTGAAAGTTGAAAGGGAGAAATTTATTTTTTTTGGTTTCGCTCGAAACCATGTGTGCCACATATACGCCACATGGTTTCGGCCGAAACATACTCGGTCGAAACATTTTCAGCCGAAATTAGTTCGCTCAGAACTATTTTTTTGGTTGAAAGTGTGACACAAGTTTGTGCTTTTACCCTTAAGTGACATGACCCATTTTTAAATATGTTTTTGGCAGTATTTTAATGATTCAAATTTCATATGCAATTGTCAGTTTTTGAAATCTAATTTTCAAGAAATTAGATAAACACCTATAAATACATAGTCTTTTTATCAATTCAAATCTAAGACACATTATCAACAAGCAAGAGGTGAAATTTCAAGAGAAAATATTATTTTCAAGAGTATTCAAGAGAATATTTATCTATCATTTGTTGTACAAAATCAAGATCCTAATCATCATGCCAAAGTTCATGTGCATCCAAGTCATCTTGTGAAGGCTACTATGCATTGTTGATCCTAAAGCATCCAAGAATTTTCAAGTTTCCAATCAATCAAGCAAAGAAAGATCAATCCTTGGAGTGATGTGTGTGATTTCAATCCTTTAAGGACAACCATTAAATTTTTGGTGAGTTGTAGCAAGCATTGTTTCATTCATCATTCCTTCCATTTGTCAATTTTCATTATCTTTCTATCAAGGTTTATTTACCAAAGTTGGGGTTTGACCAAGGTAAACCACCAAACAAACAAAACAAATTATTCTTCTTTATGTGTGTGTAGATTACAGGTTGAAGAAGAATTGAAGATCTTGAAGAGTAATTTTACATTGTTGCATTTGTTGTATTCATTGTCAAATCATAGAAACTCAAGTGTAAAATTTATTTTCGACTTTTCGACAGTGAAACTTAGGCAAAACAACATCTCAGACCTTACTTCAAAGAACTGTAAAAAGTATTTTTGGAAGCCCTAAGCAAGACCCATTCGCCCCTAGGTGAACCTATCCTTCAACAATGCTTAGAATCAACTTTTTATGCTAGGTACATGTGTCTAGACCCTTCTTAGATCTGCCTACAAATTGTCAATTTGATTTTTGTATCTTCAAAATCTTGCATTTTATCATTTAATTCTTATTATGCATTTAGTTTGAACATTGCAAATCATTTGATTAGGTTTCAGATCTACCCTATTGTCTTAAAGGACTGAGATCCAGGTCTGATTGACTTGCCATTGAGGTTGAAATTCAATCATTGCACCTTGTGATCTCTTTCCTAATAAAATGCCCCTATGGAAAGACACCTATTATGGATCTTTAAAGTCTTATTTAGGGAACCCTTTTCCCCACATTTCACCCCTAGCTATACTCCTCCACAACAAGACATCCCTCCACAATACCTAAACCATTCACAATAATATTCTAATCCTAACACGTCTAGTCATGCTTACAATCCCCAAATCCCTCCATATGGTCATCAAAATCCATCATCATCAAACTACCCCCAAGGTCAATAATCATCACATTAGGCATCCACCTACAATGCCACTAATACACCACCTACAATAGATCCCAACAATTTGAAGGGCACACAATCTACAAAGAGGGGGGTGAATCAGTAGATCAAAATAATTTAGAAAACCTTTACAACTATTATATAGATTTTCAACATGAAGAGCATTGAACCATACAAGCTAGTAATTAAAGTACTACACAAGATAACACATAATACCAAATATATGTGGAAACCCAAGATGGGAAAAACCACTATGAGAAACACTCACAAGCAAGAATATAATAAGTGGATTTTACATTGTGATGTAGGTTCCAATCTACTAGAGACACCAATCCCCATCAAAAAGAGACACCAATCCCCACCGGAAAGAGACACCAATCCCTAGCTAAAATAATACAACAGGTAGAACACTAGTCCTACTAAAATACAAAAATAATGGCAGATTTGAAATTTAACTTTGACATGCACCAAAGACACAATATACACCCTCTCACATTAAGAATGACCCTCTAATACTAGCACTCCCTCTTTTCTTCACACTTCTGTCACAGACCTTCCATTCATTACACTTACATGCAACACACTTGTACAACTCACACCTACAATGCATCTGAACACGACATTACATTGACACTTTTCCATGTCATTCAGGGATTCGCACAAACCCAAATGAAAAGGGTGGATCTAAATTTAAATTACATGAAACTTGTACTACAACGACCCAAACACAAGATTCTTTTCACCAAAATAACTTGACGCCTTGCACCACCATGGGAACCTTAAATAGGTCATATCCTCACTCCACACGTATAATTTGAATTATGCATGCTACTAGTCATTACCACACATGCCTTGAACTTTGAATAGGTTGAAAAATCTTCTAATACTTCACACTCCTTGCAAACTGAGTCGTGCCACCGAATACTTAGTAAACTGATAAAACTGGTGTAGACATACTCTCCATCTATGAAAGAAATGCCAAAAATTTTAATAAATATCTTTTCCCAAAAGATATCCTTCTGAACCACCACGCTCATGTTGACTACATACTTGCCATGGTATAATAAATACATTAACTATTTGAAGGGAGTCATACCACAAAAAAAAATTTCTTTATGATACATGAATCGATTAGACAGTCTACACACTAACAAACAACATGCTTTTGGAACCTTAAGATAAATGGCAGTTCTAGTACTCCTTCAATCTTCATCTTTGACAACCTTCACATCTGAAAAAGTTGACACCATTTGATAACCACTGTCAACAACAATGACTTGTTGATATCAGTTTGGCATCAATGACAACCTATGCTCAACAATCTCCCCTTTATCATTAATGGCAAACAACAAAATGCTAGGGCCACCAAACACATCTGAAAGAATATATCTAAATGATTACTTGATTGTAGCATTTACTCCCCCTATGAAATATATGGCATTCTAAGATGACTGTCTACTAAATTTAGCACTTCCTCAATTCAACATTTTGAGCCCAATTTCTCCCCCTTTGACATTAATGGCAAGGGATCAACATCCACTAAATCGATACACAACAACATCTGGAAATCTATTTATCAGATAGACTCCCCCTGAGTCCATGCATCAGTACTTTAGAAAACACTCTGCAAGAGCACCAACCCTTCTTGTGATAGGGATACCAAGCTCCCCCTCACCTTGTAATTTCCTTTTGAATCAAGAGGAGGGAGCAAAAAATCCCAAATTCTACTGGAGAAACTCAAATGTCTCCTTATGAAGTGGCTTCATGAATATATTTGTGAATTGCTCCTTTGTGTCCAAATATTCCAATTTTACTTCTTTCTCTGCAACCTTCTCTCTCAAGAAATTATATTTGATTGCAATATGTTTTGTTCTTGAGTGCATCACCAGATCCTTTGAAATGTTTATTGCACTTGTGTTATCACAAAGAGTAGTGATAGGATCTTCAAACTCAATCTTCATCTCCTTCATTTTCTACTTCATCCAAAGCGCTTGAGTACAACATGGTGTCACAACAATGTATTTTGCTTCTATTGTAGATAAAGAAACTAATTCTTGCTTCTTGCTCAACCAGGAAACCAAAATGTCTCCAAGTAAGAACACACAACCACTTGTGCTCTTCCAATCATCCACACATCCCACCCGATTTGTATTTGTATATGCAGTAAAAGTAAAATTTTCACCTTTTTTGGATACCACATACCAAATTCTTTAGTAGCCTTCAAATACCTGAATATTCTCTTCACTGCCTTTACATGAGTCTCTTTAGGTGTTGCCTGAAATTTAGCGACCATTCCAACTATCTGCATAATATCTAGTCTGGATGTTGGACCACATACAAAAAAATACCAATCATAGATCGGTACAAAGTTTGATCTATCGGAGCAGAATCATCATCCTTGCTCAACTTACATCTTGTAACTATAGGTGTTGCAACACATTTACAATCTTCCATTTTGAATTTGATGTCCATTGGGTTATGAGCAAAGACCTTTTGTCATTTATTCTGGGCTGGAATGGGCCTTTTTTCCATCCTCTGACTGATGAAATTTGGAGGCAGACCCCCCCAATCATAGGATTGTGTTTATGGAAGGAGAGGAATAACAGGGTTTTCAGGAATATTGAGCAGAGCCCCAAGGAGGTGTTTGGCATTGGTGATCGGCTCATAGAGGAGAGCATCTCCCTCTTTGATGGGAAACTTCCTGAGTTGGGGCCGAGGGACTATGAAATAAAATTGGCCAAGGAATGGCACCAGGATATAAAGGCTAATGCCTTTGATAATTTGAAACTTCTAGCTAGGAGAAATACTAAATGGGAGCCTCCAGATTGTGGATGGTTTAAAATGAACTTTGATGGGGCTGCTAGAGGCAATCCGGGAAGGGCTAGTATATGTGGGATTATCAGAGACTCTATGGGGAATATGGTGGCGGGGTTTGCTGGTGGCATTGGGGTTCAGTCAGCTCTGGTGGCTGAGGCTCGTGCGCTGTTTATGGGCCTCAAAATCATTGTTTCTCTAGGGATTGTTAATCTCCATATTGAAGGTGATTCCAAAGTGGTGACGGATGTTGTGGAAAAAGATAGATTTATAGGTTGGAATACCAAGGACATTTTGATGGATGCTAGCTTCCCTATGTCTAAATTAAGGGACAAAAAGGTGACCCATATTTTTAGAGAAGGCAATTGTGTGGCGGATGCCTTGGCTAATCTTGGCTCGGGTTGGGATTTGGCTAGAAGTTGGAGGAATAAGAAAAGACTGCCGCCAAATATTCAAGTGTTGTTAGAGCGAGAAAGGCTACCATGATTTATAATGATGTTCAAATTTTGGATGACAAGAGCTGACAGGGGGCCCACTGGTTAATTTGGATGTGCTGGTGGATGAGTGTCATTATTGGTATGGAGTACAGGTGGAATTACCCTGGTAGAGATGAGTGTGTGTGGGGCAGGGGAAGGAGTGTCCACGTGTATGTCCTTTGGACTTGGTGAATGGGTTTAGTTTATAAGATTATGATGAGACAGTGGGGTGGGGATTTAATTGAGCAGTTCAAGTCTAGTTTTGCCGACGTGATGCAGATTAATTGGAAAGCCGTGACTTATTATCAGGTGAGGGACCGTACTGTGTGGGCTATTATTTTGGGAATTGGATTGCTTGTTTTATCTCCTCATTACTTTGGGAGGAGTGAGTGTATTAATAATGATGTGACTTTCTATGATACGATTTGGCCACTTTCTAGAGACTTCGGGCCGACTAGTTTAGCTAGGGAACCTTTTGGATTAATTTGGAGGCTTACTAAAATTAGTTTATTAGTCCGTCTGCATGGGGCTTCGTGCCTTTCCTTTTTCTCCACCAACTTTCGCCCTCTATACTGTAATCATAATTTCATTAATTTTTGTGTATTTTCTCACTATGGCTTATTTCCTCTCCGCTCGTGTGATTGGTATGCAAGTTTAGATTTGCTTTGTTGTAATCCCTACCTTAACTATCTGGTTAAGATTATCGTTCGCGATTGCTACTTTTGGCATTTCTTGCATTTTTGTGAGCTTCCTGTGAAGTCTGGCAGTATGGGAGGTGATCGCGTTCGGACGAAACCGGACAGTTGTGATGAATTCCAAAACAACCCGCTTGTCTGGCACATTTGTGTGGAGGGAGGAATTGCTCCACTCATGGAAAGCTTAGTCAGCCATGATCCCATTTTGTCGGGTCAATTTGCCAGCTCGTGGAAGGACAAGAGGGTCTCCATTGGGGGGATTTCGTTCAAAATCAATGAGGATGTTATTGCACAGGCTACGGGGTTGTTGTGTGAAGGGAAAAAATACCCTAAGCACACCAAAAAGTCGGACCATGAGAGTCTAAGGGTGTTTTTCAGAGGAGAGGAGACCCCTATTAGGAACCAGGCGGGGTTTGAAAGGGAAGAGCTTCCTAAGCCGTGGGACCAAGTTTGCATGGCGTTGATGATATACGTTACGCTAGAAGGTAGATTCAAACTTGCTTCTTTTATCATTTCCCCTGTTAAACCACCTTAGGCACAAAATGCTTCTTAGTTTTCTGTTTTTCCTTCTAATGGATTTGGAAAGTTTTGTGGACAAGTGTGAAGCGTCGGCCAGCCAAAATCCCTGTGATCTTTCGCCACTCCCGCTCCATCAGGGGCTAATTCTCCACCCGTATCACTTTCATCTTGCCCTCTGTCCGCCCAAAGTCATCACCGTTGTCCGTGTGGAGAATATTGAACCCCTCTCCACAGTGCATATCTCCCCAGCTAAGTCCAAGAGTCCTCCTCGGAAGTCTAATATTGATCTGGGGAATGCCAAGACCAAATTTACCTCCAAAAAGCTTAAGGGTGGGTTAGGTAGGGGCCATGCCAATGCGGTGGAAGGGCTCTATGAGCTAAAAGCAACTCTGGCTGACATGGCTGTTACTGGCTCTATGTCAAAAAAAGGCAAGGAGAAATGCATGCAGGCTGCGACTGTCAAAGAAGGCAAGGGTAAGAATGCGGTTAGAAAAGATTCCAGAGGGGACAAGGTTGTGGGGAACACGGAGATGACTGGAGGGGAAAGTGTCAGGAGGAGATCTGGGAGGTTGGCTAAGAACAACAAGAAGAGATTAATCATTGAGGATTCAAACGAGGAGTAGTCGGACAACAAGGGTTACAAGGAAGAAGAGTCAGAAGAGGTGGATGAAGATTTAGTGGAGAGGCCCCAACTTACTCTGGTGGATAGCAAGCTCCCTTCTGATGGCTCTGGCTCGCACCCTTCGCCAGCCGCTGGTGGATGAGCCTAGTGAGTTTCAAGGTGCTATGGATGTTGGCGTGGATGCGGATAAGGTGGCAAAACATTTGGACACTCTTGACAAAAATTTTTGGGGGTTGACTCACTTCACCATGAAACTGGGTCACTTTGTTACGAGTACTCTGTCAAATGCCATAAAGGAGGAACTGGAGGGGAACAATAGCCAGGAGAATAAAGAGTGGGTGGGAGACGAGGCGGTGGACCTCCTGATCAAGAACTAGGACGAAGCCAGTTAGTTGCTCCTGTTGTTGGTCGGCCTGCTGGTTCTCTGCTGTTGTTGTGCTGCCTTTGGACTGTCTCTGGTTTTTTCCCTATTTTTTTTAGCTGTTTAAGACTTGTCCTTTTTTGGCCCTTGTGGCTCATTGTGTAGGGTACAACGCCCTGTAAATGTTGTTTAACTTTTCAAAAACATATCCTTTATGTGTTTGTGTTGTGAAATGAAAATCCCTTTATCTAATTGGACAATCTGGAACCCCAAAAATAAATATTATTCTCCTAACATAGACATATTAAATTCACTATGCATAGCATTCTAAAATTTTATGCACATTCTTCACTAATACCTCCAAAAATGATGTCATCAACATAAACCACAACTACCAACATTTGTTCTCCTTCTATTTTTATGTACAAATTACTGTTTGTACAACCTCTTTAGAATCCTTGCTACTGTAAATATGCATCCAACCTTGAATTCCAAGCTCTAGAAGCTTGCTTGAGTCAATAGAAATCCTTCTTCAATCTGCACATCTGATCCAAATTTTTGGTACACTAATATCCTTTTGGTTGTTCAATATACACTTCTTCAAGTTGTCCATTCAAGAATGTTGACTTCACATCCATCTGATACACTTTGAAATTCTTGAATTTTGAGAGAGCTAAGAACATCTTGATTGCCTCTAGTCTAGCCACTAGAGAAAATGTTTCCTCAAATTCTATTCCCTCAACTTGAGCATACCCTTTACATACAATTCCTGCTTTATTCTCAATCACTTCACCTTCTTCATTTAGCTTTTTTTTTACTACCCACTTTGTTCCAATCATATTCTTATCTTTAGGTCTTGGGACAAGTTCCCAAGTCTCATTCTTCATGATCTGATTTAGTTCTTCCTCCATAGCTTCTATCCATCCTTGTTCCTTGCTTGCTTCTTTGTATGTCTTAGGTTCTATCTTTGATAGTAAATCAAAATGTACTTGTTCTTTTGATCTTTCCAACCTCTTTTGAGTTAGAACCCCACTATCTTTATCACCTATGATCTGATCTACAGAGTTATTTTTTTAACATACTTTGCTGGAGTTTTTGGAACAACTTCTTTAGAGTCTTCAATGTTGCTAAGGATTTATTCTTTTTCATCTTCTACTTCTGAAATAGTAGTATTTTGAATAGTTTCGTCAACCTTCACATTTGCACTTTCCACTATCCTTTTCAACCTTTTGTTATAACATCTATAAGATTTGCTTCTTAAAGAGTAACCAAGTAAAATTCCTTCATTTGACCTTAAATCAAACTTACCCAAATTCTCTTCATCTTTTTTGATGTAGCACTTGCTTCCAAATATTTTGAGGTGCCTTACTAATTTCAGTCTTCTTTTCCATAGCTCATATGGAGTATTCTCTATCTTACGCCTGATCTAAACTTTGTTTAGAATATACACAACTATCTGTGTAGCTTCTCTCTAGTACATATCCAATATATTTTCTTGACATATCATAGTCCTTGCCATCTCTTGTATAGTCTTATTCTTCTTTTTGCAACTCCATTTTGTTGCATAGTTCGAGGGGCAAGAACTGCCTATGGATTCCATGCTCTTCACAAAATATGGCATACTTCTCATATGTAAGTTCTCCACCTCTATATGATCTTAAGACTTTGATTGTCCTTTTGGTTTCATTCCCCACTGTGTCACCAAAAATTGTATACCTTTGAAGAAAAGGACAATTTTGTGCCCATTTTGGTCCTACTTTAGGTCCCCTTTCATCAATAATCATCCTAAAACAGCATTTATAGGCCCCTAAGGTTCATTATGTTTTAATTTGAGGCCTATATTACCTAAGTAATTATGCAAGCGCTGACAAATAACATCAAAATTACTCAAATATCACTAATCCCACCACAAAAACCCTTGGTGGGACTAGGTCACCCAAGTTGGCAACCTAGTCCTTTTTAGGGATTTTTGCATTTTTAAGCGAGAAAATATCTATCTTGCTAAAAATTCTCGATGGGTGTCGGCCTCTTAGGTCAAAATTACCAACAATTAGGTAGTGTTTCTTATAAATACATGTTTTTAGGTCATTTTTCTCTCTCTCTTGGACATTTTTCACAAGCAACTTCAAGAATCAAGTGCAAAACATCTTTCTCAAGAAGTTTCATCTCTCTCCCACAACAAAGTTGAAGCTTTTGGACAGCAAAATAGGGCTTTTTCAGGTCTTCAAGCTCACTTCCCATTCAAGATCTCACATTGCCAAAGGTTGAACATGGATGCCTATGGAGAATCATGGAGAAATCTAGGTTGAGAAGGTGCAACTAGCCACCAAATCACACCTAAAGACTATTTTCAAAGTAACCCCATCTTCAGATTTGAGGTTTGCATCCCATTTGCATTCCTTTCACATTCATTTGTATTGTTGTAGGATTTCTTGGATTGAAGTCTTGCATCATTCAAATCTCTTGCATGCATCTTATTCTAGCTCAATAGAATAGGGTTTTGTCTTATTTCAAGTTTTCCTAGTTCTAGACACACTTAGGGCTAGGGTTTATGCAAATTTTCTATCTCTTTACAAGTTTAAATACAAACTAGGGGTTTGACCTGTAATGACATTATTTTTCCTGCAAGATAGAATCAATTGATTAGTTGTACCTACATGTTAATAAAATCACACAATAGAATGCAAAGGAGGAAAATACTTGAAATGGAAGGAAACTGAAAAGGTCTCACCCATTTAATACTCCATGGCTTACTTCCATTGCACCTCCTCAAGCTTGCTTTGATAATAATGCCCTCAGATTTGTGAGCAAATTATATGTGTCTAGCCTTAACAAAGCTCTTGAAGGATTTGTAAAATAAACTAATGTGCAACTAGCAATTCAATCCTAGTATGCAAATAGTAATAAAAAGCCTACGATATGAGAATGCCTATAATAAACATAGATTAAGCAATGATCCATCCGAAAATGAGATCAAGATTGTTATTTTATAGAAAATGCAATCTTAAATGGACAGACAAGATGAGAGATTTCAGGAATGCCCTAGAATCAAAGGTCAAGATTCAATAAGGCAACTCTCAATTAGGGTTAGGGAAAAATACCCATATGTGTGAATAAGATTTAATTAAATGAATTAAATCAAGACTAAATGTGACAGTTGAGATGAAATTAGTAAAAAAATTAGAAGACAAGAGGATGAGATTTTTAGAAAATCAGTAATTTTATAAATTACTTGATTTGTAGAAGAATAATTTCATTTTGAATTAAAATAATTCAAAATATGGATTTTGTGAGATAATAAGTAATTGATTTTTGAAATTAATTACTAAATGAAGAATCGGTTAAGTATGTGGGATATTTTTAAATGATTTGTTTTATTTAAAAATATAGAAGTGTCACATGCCATAGTTAAATAATTAATTAAAATAATTATTTAATTTAGAAGAATTAGCTATTTAATTAAATAAATTATCAAATTTATTTAATTAAGAGGATTTAGGAATTAGTGACATATTAAATCAATTTATTTAAGTATATTTATTTAATAATCAGGAGGATATTTATGATAAGGATTAATTAAATAAATGAGACTTTATTTAATTGCAAGAAGACTTTAATCATTAGTGACATTATTAAATAAATAAATAAAATTTATTTACATAATAATTATGAAGAATGAGAGATTATGAATTAATTAAATAATTATAAATTATTTAATTAATAGTTGAATGCGGGTTAGAAACATAATTAAAATGTTATAATCATGTTATGACGAAAGGTGGTAGAATAGTGGTCACAAGCCTAAGTCATTTTTAGGTGTCTACATTTGCCCCTCTTTGTTAGAATGCAGCTTGTCGCATTGTGGCAAAGAAAACAAGTCCAAAATATGCCTCAGTGAAGGTACGGATTGCCTATGCCCCCTCGAGAAAATTTTCGAATTTTGACCTGGGGTCAATTTTTTTTGGAAAATATCCCGACTAATTCAATTAATAACCAAAAAAGTGATGGCGTGATCCGATTCATAATCGGAGGACGCTAAGCGACCCAAAATGTTCGTCAAAGGTGGTCAAATGAGCCTCCAGTAGAACCTACTAGGTCAAAACCCTAATTTTCAGCCTATAAATAGGTTGAAAAGGTCAATCCAAATGTCATTTGCTCATTTGTCATATAGAAAATTCAGAAACCAAAGCTCTGAGAGACGATGGTGATTCTAGTGACTACACACCATGGATATCGCGTGCGCACATTTCGACGACCCGAGGGCACAGAGGCACCAGTAAGTACCCCATCCAACTTGTCAAATTTTAAATTTAATGCATTTATTAGGGTTTAATGGGGGGTAAACAAATGCGGTGCGACGCAAATGCTGTCGCAAAAGCCGCAAACACCTTCGCGTTCGTCACATTTGATTGTGTCGCGACGCAAGTGCGATGGGCAGGCTAGGTTTTTTTGTGCGATTACACAATCACCAAGGGAAACGATGCAATAGAGGATTTTGCAACGCATTTGCCATTTTTCCAAGCAATTCTCAAGTTCAAAGACGCAATTGTGAATCCAAATGACGCATTCGTTGTTAGATCGCGCATTTGCTATCTACAATGACACATTCATTGTTAGATTGCGCATTTGCTGGTCAGAATGACGCATTTGACATATTGCAACGTATTTGCCATGCGCAGAGTCACAAGTGACTGGTTGTGACGCATTTGTGGTCAACGCAACGCAATTGCAGTTGACCAAAGTTGACTTTTGTTGACCTTGTGTCGAGATTAACCTTTATGTACCCTTGACTTGCCAGTAGTAGTAAACTTTCTATAATGTTGCTCAATATGTGCTAATCCTTGGCCTTTCCTTGTGCAGAGTCGGCTTGTGCCCATTTATACCTGAGAGTTCTAACCAGCTACCTATGCTTTCAGAGATCACCTCAGTGATAGACAAAGACAACTGTTGATGGCCCTAGGCCTATACCATGCTACCTACATGCCCGTTATTTGGGCAAACAAAGGTTTGCTGACAACCCTCTATGAGAGGTGGCATTCTGAGACTTACTCATTCCACCTGCCTATTGGAGAGGTGACAATGACTTTGGAGGACATGTACCGTATTCTCCGAATTTCGATTAGCGGAGAGAGGGTGGTCTATGATCCACACCGAGGGCGACATGCCATGTCAGAGATGTATGAGGGTGTCGATGGTGCGCAGTTGGCCATGGACGGTTATGAGATCAACTGGGGCATTGTAGCCGACCGGTTTCCTAGGTTCGATGCCATGCTCATGACCTTGATCGCCGGATTACTGATCCCAGATCATCATGGTCACGGATTTCCCATTGGATGGGGGGATGTTCTTGTTCACATGCGAGGACGAAGGATTTTTTTTCGCTTGGGGGCCATGCTTGTTGGCCATGCTCTATCACCAGTTACATGAGGTTGTCTATCACCAGAGGCACAATATTAGTTGCAACACTACCCTCTTGATGATCTGGGTATGGGAGCGCATTCCCATTTTTCAACCACCGGTGTAGATTCAGCAGCTAGGTGATGGGATGCCTTACGTTTACTTATATGCGGGATCAGTGAGTCAAACTCACATGGGAGATACCGAGTATTGGTGTCATCGTATTGATACGATGATCAATTTTGTCTGGATACCCTACAGAGATTGTGCGCACTAGTCGGATGAGGATGGCCACTTGCCCTTTTGCAGATAGTTCAAGTACTTGATTGGCCACACGGTATAGACTCAGCAGATTATCGAGATGTACCTGCCCCAACTGGTACTATAGTAGTTTGGGGAGCAGTAGGTTGTGTCAGTAGGCACGACAGAGTATGCTCGGTCTTCCAGGGAGACCATGTGGGGGCCGCCCATATCAGTTACAGTAGCAGAGCAGTAGGTTGATAGCTTGGTGGCAGTTCAGTGGGTATGGAGAGGGGGTCCAGCAGATCCAGGGACGCCTGCTGAGTTTGACACCTAGTGGCAGGTTCACAGGCCCATCTCGTTGACAGATCCAGATGGTCCACCATCGATGGATCGTAGATCAGTCATTCCATGGATACTGAGGAGAGGTCGGGGTGGCAGAGATGGAGGAGGCGATGGGGGTGGAGGAGATGGGAGGGGTGCGAGGAGGAGGAGGGATGGCAGAGGGTGGAGGCAGCCCAGGAGAGTCAGGCAGAGAGTGGGTGGTGTACCATTGTCACCCATTCGGGAGGAGGGGGAGGAGAGAGAGCCAGAGGCGAGGGCCGAGGAGGTCAGAGGGGGTGAGGAGGAGGTGGAGGTGGTGGTTGAGGAGGAGGTGAGGGGTGGAGAGGAGGAGGACGAGGTGGATCCACTTGTTGGGGGACACCCGCTTGACATAGATGTGGAGGAGGTCTGGGCCGAGGGGGAGAGAGACAAGGAGGAGGAGGAGGAGGAGGATGAGGCAGATCAACGACTGCGGGAGCATATGATCGTCGGGGATGATGAGGGTACAAATCACCCATTTTGCCTATTGATGCTACTATTGATCAGCGGATCATGGACCTACAGAGCAGACTTGATGCGGCCTTGTCTTAGAACAAGGCCTTAGCAACAGAGCTAGAGGTCACCTGGGTGGAGAGAGATCAGGCTATTCTCCGACAACAGGAGTCAAATTGGTGGGTGACAGAGTTCGCAGAGCTGTGTTCAGGGCCGACATGAGATATGGCCAGAGAGTTGGCCAGGATGGCCGAGAGCAGGGGACGATACAGGGTATTATATGAGCTGGCAGTTCCCCCAGAGAGACGGGACCCAAGTTTGTCCCGATCCTACAGTAGGACAGGTAGTGGCAGCCAGACACACAACAACAGGTCTCACAATAGTAGTTACACCAATGCTAGGGGGTCTACTGCATCAGGGCAGTCATCAGGCCATAGGTCACACAGCTCGCATAGGCATTCGTCAGGCCACAGTCACAGGTTAGAGCATGGTCATAGATCAATGTCCTCAAGGCAGCAGACAGGGCAGAGTCAACCTCCAGTTACTGATCCTACAGGATCTCAGAGTGAGACACAGGAGAGGACACCTATTCAAGTTACTTTTCACATGGTTGGTCAGGCATAGCCACCTCGCAGTTCACCTCCATGAGACGGAGGAGGGCCTTCCTAGGACTTGCTTCTAGACACTTGTATATTTTGATATTCGAGCCTGCGAGCTCCATTTTTGGGATATCATATGACTTTATCCTATGACATTACATATTTTTGAGAGTATATATATGCGATGCAATTTTGATGTGGCCTATATGATGTTATGTGTTACGGTATTCTATGCTTTTATGAGATGCTTATGTGATGCTTTTATGATGCTATAAGATGTATGAATATTATGCTTATGTCTATAGATGCAATTATGGATGTGGTTATGTATGCATTATGTAATGTGATGATGATGTGATTGCAAATGTTTATTTATGATGCTTATATGTTGATGCAAATGATGGTTTTTATGAATGGATGCAAATGATAACATTTATGCAATGTGAATTATGGTACTTGATTTATGCAGATGTGAATATGAAGTGCTCATGCCATTATGTATGCAACTTTGTTTTCGTATGTCATAGGATATCATCAGAGAACCATAGAAGAGAAGACGAAGATGGATGTTAGTGTGAAGAAAGATATGCATGTTAGTGCAGAAATTAAAAATCCTTCAAAGCTTTGCTATAGTACTATTCTAGTTGTTGCTCTTTAATCATCATTGGGCGAAAATATCATGATGGTCGACAAACACTATGATATGATGTAGATCAATAGTGTGCAAGGTCAAACCATCATGTAGATCAAAAATCGCAGACAAAGGATGATCATGACTCATGCAAGGAACACAATTTCCCCTAGTCACTTTATCATGACCAACTGCCAAAAAAACCAAACTAATCATGAGACGTCGCTGCTTCTCTAAATCCTGATTATAGGACATCCTTGATAAACTAGCCACATGATAGTAAAAACAGATAGTAAAATAATCCTACTACGTTGTTGCTTCTCTAAATCCTGAAGTCAGGACATCCTTGAGAAACTAATAGTAGAGTGATAAGCAGACAAGGATAGTCATCATGATATGTCGTGGTTCTTAAGACATAAGGAACTAATATCATGATAATTATCAAAAGACAGAAAAAAAAGTTTGCCAAGTGTTTTAATGTCAGGTGTTGTCAAATGTTGAGCGATATCAAATTCAGGAAGGACACATTCTGAATGACGTTGATATCTAGGAGATCGATTCTTGGAGTTAGGAGAATCCATCAAAATGTCAGATGATGATGACAATGCTTAGAAAGGACACATCCAAAAGCATAAAGAAGTTGACAAGAGTTGTTCTTTAGAAGGACACATCTGAAGAAGAACCCAAAGTTTTGCCATGATAAATTGTCTTGATATGATTTTGACTACATGTCATTGCTGACATGCTGAATTGACTGAAAGTGTTTGGTCGAAACAGATTTTTGATAGACTGACAGTTCAAGATTGACATAAGATTTGCTTGATTTGAAGATAGTTTGACATGTGTGAATGTGTAGTGTCATGAACCCTAATGGACTGACCTAGTGCGGCCTTGGGGGTCCATCGATTGATGGCCTTGCCTACGTTGTGCACTCAGAGACCTTGTACTTCGACACGACCAATGACATTTTCCGAAGGACAAAAGCTTGAATCATGATTTATTTTGTGACAAACCGAGAAGAACTGACCTAGTGTCTCGGGGATTCAAAGATGAATCTTGCCTACGTAGAAAATGCGTAGAGACAACGTAGTTCAGACATGGACAAAAATATTGATTTGATGGGACTGATTGGAAAGACCAGATTGACTTTGATTTTGGATTTTGACATTGATTTGGATGTTTTTGTATTTTCTCAGGACGCTTTCAAATTTTTAGATCTTTTTTCAGGACTTTTTCACCAATTAACCCACCTTCTTCTGCGACCCACAGGTACATTCTCACTGTCACTAATTATTTCACTAGGTGGACTAAGGCTCTTGCATGCAAACAATGTACTTCTGAAGTGGTAATCAACTTCATCGAATCGGGTATCATTAATCGCTTTGGGTGTCCACTGGATTTAGTTTGTGATAATGGTCCTACATTTGCATCACTAAAATTTTCTAACTGGGCCTTTGATCATGGAATCATTATAAAGTTTGTGTCTAATTATTACCCTCAAGGCAATGAGTTGGTTGAGTCTTCCAATAAGAACCTTTTAACAGTCATTCGTAAGCTATTAAAGAAGAACCCTAAGGATTGACACACTTAACTCGGGTTTTCTCTCTGGGAAGACCGTACGAGACAAATGACATCTATAGGAACCTCTCCTTATCACCTAGTGTATGGTTTGGAACCTGTATTTTTCAGATTTTTATGATTTTTTCAAGACTTTTTAAGAATGCAGGATCATGTGCGGTATCTACTGCAGTTGTACAATAAAGGTCTTGCCCCCAAATAGAGTGGGGATTATTCGAGTCCAATGGAATGGAGATAGGTGGATGCAAGGCGAAGGCTAGGATATGCAAGGGATGATGTCAACCAAATGTTAACCATGGTCGGAATTGACAGGACTTAGGATGAATGTCGTGAATGTGCCAGGCCTTTGTAATTATGACAAATGGATAAAGGTCGATTTGAGTAATAGTAGATGGCGAAGCAACGATCGACTATGCATGGCACCTGTTTGCTAAGTTTTCACCATGGTACTTATCCAAAGCGCCTATTTGCCAGGTTTTCACTATTGGATGAATTCATTTCATTTTACTATTTTTGCCATTTTTGATTTTTTTTGGTGTCACCAAGATGCCTATTTGCCAGGTTTTCATCAAGGGACGATTTTTTCAATTTTTCAATTTTTTTGTATTTTGTAGGTTTTCAGCCCAGCTCTTTGATGCTATGTGTAGAAATTTTTCAGATGTAAGTTGTTAATGGGTTCTGTCAGTTGTTCTCCATCAGGTGTGACCAACTGATAAGCTCCATAACCAAATGTGGTAGTAATGATATAAGGACCAAGCCAACTAGCCTCAAACTTGCCAGGATTTTCATGGTCCGCCTGATTTTTGGCGTTCTGCATGAGAACCAAGTCACCGATTTCAAAATTTCTCACCATGACTCTTTTGTTATAACTTCGGCAGAGATGATTTTGATATGCCTGTAAATTATTTAAGGCATTTTGCCATCTTTCTTGTAGCATTTCCAGCTCATGTAGGCGAGTATGTCTATACTCTTCATCATTAATCATTCCTTTTAAAGAAACTCGGAGAGAAGGAATTTTGACCTCGATGGGTAATATGGCCTCAGATCCATAGACCAAGGAAAATGGAGTGGCTCCAGTGGAGGTACAAATGCTGGTACGATAGGCCCATAAAGCAGGATTAAGTTGTAGGTGCCAATCTTGACCAACATTGTTGACGGTCTTCTTTAGAATGCAAAGGATTGTTTTATTTGATGCCTCAGCTTGGCCGTTACCTTGTGGGTAGTAAGGGGTGGAAAAATGGTGTTGGATGTGGAATCGCTCACAAAGTTCACGAACGTCCTGATTTTTGAATGGACTGCCATTATCTGTGATGATGTTGTGGGACACCATACTAGCAAATGATGTAATTCAGGATAAACTTGGATATTTGTTTACCAATGATGTAAGTGAGAGGGACGACTTCAATCCACTTAGTAAAATACTCAGTGGCGGTGATTATGAATTTATGGCCATTAGAAGAGGATGGATGGATTTTACCCATGAGGTTGAGTCCCCATTGTGTGAAAGGCCATGGAGAAGTGATAGGTCTCAATTCCCGTGCAGGTGCATGAATCAGATCACTGTGCACCTGGCATTTCCAACATGTTCTGACAAACTGAAGAGCATCTTTTTCCAATGTCGGCCAGTAGTACCCAAGTCTGGTGACTTTCCTAGCTAGTGTTGGACCACTCGAATGAGATCCACATATACCCTCATGTACTTCTCGTAAAGTCATTTGGGTTTCATTAGTGTCGAGACAACGAAGAAGGGTGTTGTCAAAGCCACGATGGTATAAGGTATCACTGACGATGGTCTGTCTAGCCACTTTTTGGATAAAGGATTTTCGTTGGTTGTTGGACAGGTTGGGTGGGAGGGTTTGGGATTTGAGGTAGTCATATATGTCCTGATACCAAGGTGAACTGGGACCAACAATCTCACACACCATTTCTAACTCTGGAATATCGTATGCAGGCATCAACAACTATTCCACTAAGAATTCAAATTGTGACACATTCTTAGGGATGTCTAGGAGAGATCCAATGGTAGCCATTGCATCAGTTGCTTTATTCTGTGTCCTTGGGATTTGTTCAAATGCAATCATTTTGAAATACATCAGGAAACTATCCACCATTCTTTTGTAGGGAAGCAACTTCTCATCTTTTGTGTCATAGTCATCATTCACTTGATTGATGACCAATTGAGAATCCCCGAATACGAGCAATGTTTGAATTTTCCATTTAATTGCTATCTTGAGACCTATGACCAATGCCTCATATTCTGCAATATTATTTGTACAAGGGAAGGCAATCCGAAATGATTTAGGAATTGAATCCCCTTGTGGTGTGATAAATAATATGCCAGCTCCTAAGCCATGACTAGTGTGGGACCCATCAAAGTATAGTTTCCATGGTAGAGTTGGTTCTGCGTGAAAAATAGACTCATCCGAAAAATCAGTTATCAGCAGATGAGTGGCTTGGATTGGTGCATCTACCAATTGATCTGCTATTACTTGACCTTTTATTGCTTTGTGCTCCATATATTGTATGTCATACTTGCTTAATATCATGACCCATTTTGCAAAACGGCCTGTTAATGTTGCTCGACTCAGAAGATATTTTAATGGGTCAATCTTTGCTACTAAATGTGTTTGATGGCTCAGCATATAATGTCTTAATTTTTGTGCTGCAAAGACAACTGCAAGGCATGCCCTTTCAATGGTTGTGTAGCTGAGCTCATATCCAATTAGTGTGCGGCTAATGTAGTATATGGCTCTTTATTTTTCTTCATGGTCATTTTACGCCAATAATGCCCCCAATGCATTTTTCGTTGCGGAGACATACAGGATTAAAGGTTTGCCCTCAATAGGCGGCATCAACACTGGTGGTGTCAATAGATATTCTTTTATTTGTTCAAAGGTTATGTGGCATTTATCCGTCCATACAAAAGGAATGCTTTTACGTAACAGATATTGGAATGGTTGACACTTGTCTGCCAACTATGCTATGAATCGGTGAATAGACTATAATCTACCTTGAAGTGTTCGCAATTCACTGATTCCTTTTGGAGGAGGCATGTCTAGAATTGCTTTTAATTTTGTTGGGTCAACCTCAATGCCTCGTCGTGAAACTATGTATCCCAACAACTTGCCTGAAGTGACTCCAAAGACACATTTCTTTGGGTTCAATCGAACCTTGTAATCCTCAAGCCATCTAAAATTTTTCTCCAAGACTTTGAGATGTTCCTTCCTTGTCGAAGATTTTGCTAATAGGTCATCTGCATAATCTTCCATTAGGATATGCATCATGTCATGGAAGATTATTGTCATAGCCCTTTGGTATGTGGCGCCTGCATTCTTTAGGCCAAAAGGCATGACATTCCAATAGTATGTTCCCCAAGGACAAGTGAATGTTGTTTTATGTTGATCCTCTATTGCAATTCTAATTTGGTTGTAGCCGGAGAAACCATCCTTGAGAGATAGCATTTCATACCCTGCCATGAGATCAAAAATCATGTCTATGTTTGGTAAGGGGAAGTCATCCTTTGGGCAAGCCTTATTCAAATCTCTAAAATCCATGCAGATATAGATTTGTCCATTCAGCTTTGTAACACGAACAATATTGGATATCCAATCAGCATAGTCTATTGACCTTATGAACTCAGCATCCAGTAACTTTTTTAGTTTAGCCTTGACAAGTAATGCAATTTGTGGATGCATTTTGTGCAACTTTTGTTTGACTGGCTTGATTCCTGGGATTAGAGGAATATGATGTAGAACTAATTCGGGATCAAGGCTTGGCATGCTAGCATATGACCATGCGAAGTTAACTTTTTTGTCTGTGAAGAATTGTTTAAATTTAGGTTTTTCTTCGTCTGACAATGATGCGGCCAAGAGAATCATTTTGGGATTCTCTGGTGTGGCTATGTTAACTTATGTTGTGTCCTCAATGAGCATAGCTGATTTTTCTTGTGTTACGGGGAGAAAGTCCAATCCTCCATCCTTAGGCGCCTCAGAGAGGTTTTCACCTTTGGATGCATCCTTTGTTTTTACTATTTTACTGTCAGAAGGTGCCTTGCGGTTTTCACCTTAAGACATTTCTTTTTCTTTTTTATTCTTGGTATTTTTGCGACTAGAGGATTGCACAGTCTGCCCGAAGTAAGCTTCACAATCTAGATCAATGGAGAACCCTGTTTTGTGATCCCCCCATGGAATACCTTCTCTTAGCCCCATGAATTCTACAATTGCCTCATCATTCTGAAATATGTCCATCACCGATGGATTTTGTTGGTCCTAGTCGATTAGTTGTGGGTAAACAAGGGGGATTCCATCATCAGTGTTGGTAAAGGATGGGGAAGATGCGGAAAGTGTGCAAATTGATGCCTCAAGTGTAAAGGCAAATTTATCAATTTCCACTTCTGTGTTTGATGCAATGGATGGTCCATACTCCGAGTAAGATGAATCAAATTCAAAATCATAATATGGGATAAAATTATCAACATCATGACTAGTGGTAGGCATTTCAAAAGTATGGATAGTGGGCTCAGATAGGTTAGGCTCATGGGTGGGTTCAGGAATGGGGTGGGATGATTCAGGTATTGCCGATGACACTTTGTGTTCTTTTGGATTCCAAGGAATGCTTACCCATTCCTTGTTTTTGGAATGTTGGTCAATAGGGTCAATGTTATATTCCTGGCGGAATCGTTCTTCAAAGGAAAGTTGGCCAGTTCTAAGAATAGTTCATCAATGTCATAGTCACTGACGGTTTTGTCAGATCCCCATTCCCATTCATTTGATTCATTTTCGGTAAGGGATTCTTTGCATGTCTCAACACTTTTTGTAACCGTTACAACCTTATTTGAAAGTTCAAGGGTACGTTGATCGTTAGTTCTGACTTGGTCAAATTCTAGCCCTATGTATCTTGGTTTTGTCATCATGATAATAGGTTCCCGTCTTCCGTTGCTGTTCTTTCCAAGGCCGCTTGTGCCACCGAAACCTAAGGCTTTGCATATATCATAACCTTTTCCATATAGATGTAGCAGTAGTTGAGATAACTCTGTTGGGTCTTTGTAGATCCAATTATCCATGTCAATAATGACTTCATTACCCATATTGCCCCACCGTGTAAAAACACTTTTCGGTGGAACCTTGAAAGTTATTTTGGGTTCAACTACAAAACATGGTCTACCATAGACTTTGGGTGGCTTTGGTATTGTAGTGATATAGTAAGTCGTATTCAATTTGAACTCTCCACAACCAAGGTCCTGGATCTGAAGGTCTTTACTTGGGATGGAGGCCGATGAAGATGGTGTAGTAGAAGGTGATGGAATGGATGATTTTGTGAGTGTTGATGGGTCAATGTATTTGGATGAGGTGGAAGATGAGGCTTCCCAATTGATGGGTACCTGGTGCTCAACAATAGATCACAGGTTGGTACAGTATTGAAATGGATCAGGATCTCCTGGGATAGTGATCTTAGTACCATCAAAAGGAAATTTGAGGCACTGGTGGTATGGGAATCAAATAGCCTTGAGAGCATGAATCTAGGGTCGACCAAGTAAGATATTATAGTGTATGTCACGATCTAGGACCTGGCATGTTGTTGTATCTATGATAACTGGTCCTACTCGGAGTGGAATTGTAATAACGCCTTTAGAAGCGCGTTCTTCATCATCGTATGCCTTGATGACGATGCTTTTTCTAGCATCTACACATGCATCAGAGAACCCAAGAGCTTTGACCAATTTTAGAGAGAAAATGTTCAATCCTGCTCCGCCATCTACTAGGACTCGTCTAACCTTATGCTTGTGGACAAAAACCTCAATTTGAAGGGCATCCTTATGCGATGGTTTGGGCGAGGAATAGTCACTGTCCGAAAAGGTGATGTGATGAGGCGAATTCAGGTATCCGACCATGGTCTCAAAGTGGTTGACATCAATGTTGGTTGGGACGGATGACTCTTGTAGTACTTTATCGAGGATGGCCTTATGCGTGGGTGAAATATGAAGCAGTTCGAGAATGGATATTTGAGCAAGTGTTTTGTTCAACTACTCAATAATGTTGAACTCCGATTTTGTATTGGGCTGTCTGGTGGATGGACCAGGTATGGTGATTTTCGGTTGACGTGCAGAAGGACCTAGAATGGTGACCTTGCCTTTATGCATGGTTACGTTGCATTCCAGGGTTTTTTTAATGTTAATGGTATTAACACACTCATCTTCATTAGTAGCGCGAAGATTGTTGATAATAGTACCATCAAGATAATTGTATGCAGGATGGGTAGTATTATAGGTCGGATAGATGTGGTTGGCTTGATTGTTGGTATTCTTTATGCCAGACGAGGAAGCTTTACCATGATCTTGCAGTGGGTTTTTGTGTATGGTATGATCTGCATTAGATGTAAAATATTGACCACCCAACTCAATGGTGTGGTTCTCTATGAGGTCTTGCACCGTATTTCGCAATTGATGACAAGAGGAAGTTTTGTGCCCTTTGGAACGGTGGTAATCACAAAATGAACTGTCATCCCACCATGACGGCTTGAACTGACCAGGGTCATACGGTTTTGGCTCTTCCAGCGTTATGACGTCATTTTGAAGAAGTTTCCTCAAGACAATTTCAATAGGTTCACCCAAAGGGGTGTATGTGCGTTTTTGGAATTGTCGGGGTTGACACAGCTACCTTTGATTAGATT
Organism: Sequoiadendron giganteum; assembly: GCA_007115665.2. Lineage (NCBI taxonomy): Eukaryota > Viridiplantae > Streptophyta > Pinopsida > Cupressales > Cupressaceae > Sequoiadendron > Sequoiadendron giganteum. The sequence goes on along the minus strand of CM021110.1, from coordinate 159,826,522 downwards.
GTGGATGATTGCTTTGGATAGCATTGGCAGTTGGTGTCGGTGTAGTTATAGGTACATTTTGATTTTGTACTCCTTTGATTGTGAGTACATGACCTGTTGCATTGATGGCTTTTGCATCAACTATACCGTCGTTTGTGATGTGCTTGTTCTTAACCCAGTATTTGTTTTTGTTAGTTGAGCTGCTTGGGTTATTATTTGTGGTGGTGTTGATGGTTTTTCCACCATATTTTAATTCGCCTTTGGCAATGAAGGCTTTCTCAAGTTGAACACCCTTTTCAACAAGGTTAACAAAAGTGGTGCAATAATGGACTTGTAGGCCATACCTTAGCAATCCTAGGAGAGTTTGTACAAACATGGTGACTTTCTCCTTTTTAGGGATTTCTACCAAACATCTGTTTGCTAAGGTTCTCCATCTTTGAAAGAATGGAATGAAAGTCTCTCTTGCATCCTCTTGGGTAAGTCTACATAAGGAGGCAATGTCGATATCCGTGTCAATGTTATAGGCATAGTTTTCAACAAACTTGTTTGCCAATTTATCCCATGTCTTGATTCCCTTAGGCAAAAGTGAGAACCATTCTAGTGCATGACCTACGAGACTTCTAGAAAAGAGTCTCATGAGATAAGTTTGCTCATATGCAATGTCCATGCAACTAGTGGTGAATTCTCTTATGTGTTCAATGGGATTTGTTTTTCCTTTGTACTTGGGAAAATGAGGTACCACATATCCATGAGGAAAGGGTGGCATATACAAGGTTGTGTCAAATGGATATGGACACAAGTCATGTGACAATTATGACTTTTTATTGGATTGTTGCAAAGTCTCCACTTGTGTTTGAAGAGCAGCGAGTTGTTGTGTGAGTGCGTCCACCATGGGATGGTTGGTAGCATCACCCATGTTGGTGATAGGGGAAGCTTGAGTCCCCAACTATTGTGATGAGATGTGTTGATTTGGAATGGGTTGTCGGTGAGCAAAATGAGTGTTGTGATTAGGCGGTTGTTGGAAATGAGTATTTTCATGAGGGATGTGCTGCTACATATGGACTTGAGAGGCATAAGTGGGGATGTGATATCCTGCCATGTTGGACTTAATTTGAGGACCTTGCTGGTTTTGATTTTGTTGATGTCCAAATGGAGTGAAGGATTGATGGCCTTGTTGATTTTGAGCTTGTTGATGCCCAAATGGAGTGAAGGATTGAGCGCCTTGATTGCCTTGCCCAAATAATAGATTGTGGCCTTGAGGAATGTTGGTGTTTTGGGTCACAGGAATGTTGGTATTAACCTGTGAGGAAGTGGGTTGGGTGCCTTGAATGAAAACTCTTCGTTTAGTTCTCCCAAAAGGGTTGGATGAGTTGGTTCCTATGGCACTTGAGGAACCCAATAATAGGTTTGCTGATGTACTCATGGAACTAGATGAAGTTCCAAAGAGGTTTGATGTGGTTGCCCCCATTGTTTGTGAAGGGATGGTGGATGTTTGTTGGGGATGTGGTGTTGGTTTGGGAAGATGATCCCCCAATAGATGTTTTGTTGGTTGTGGTGGTAGTATTGCCAAGGGAGGTAGCATTGATTGTGTTGATGACATTTTGTGAAGAGGCTCCCATGGAGGAATTGTGTGATGGTGGAGTGGGAGAAGTTGCTCTAAGAGTGTTAAGGTCAAATCCCTTTGGTAACTTAGCCCCTTGGTCAAGGAGCATAGCTAGGAATCTAGAAGAGTCATTTAAGACTACTTCTTCTACAAAAGCAACAACTTCTGGATGTTGAGCAACAACTAATACATCTTCTTCAAAGACATCCCCATTTTGATCCCGTCGGATAAATGGTTCAAAAATATGTGAGGGAGATGATGGTATGTTCATCTCACTAAAAGGATTGATGTTGGAATTTCCCATGTCAAAACAAGGATTGTTCATGGCATTAGGGAATGAGTCCATGCTAGTTGTGAACTCAAGAAAGTTGGTGTCTTATCTAAGAGAATCCATGAGTCTTTTCTTTTTTTGTAATCTAGTTTCAACCATACAAAGTTTTGCTCAACTTGGGATGATGGAGAGAATGATCTAAGTATGAAACTATGTTTTTGGTTTCTTTTTGGATTTTTAAAGGATGCTATGAAATGCAAGTAAGACTAAAGGCTTGTGAATGCAAGTGTGTGACACTAAATGGAGATGCCAAATGATATGCAATAAATGATCCTAAGATGTACTTACTAGTGAGAGATCTAAAGAGGACAAACTTGGGCAAACAAAGTTTTTGCAATGATTCAATTTTGGAAGACCAATGGACCGTAGAAGGACTATAAATAGGACAAAGTGAAGTTTCCACACTAGACTATTGAGTGGGAAATAATTCACAAAAGGATTAACAAAGTGACAAAGGTAATTGGGTCCAATGATAACCTACTATTGAATGCAAAGTTTGGACAATGAATGATAAGAGTCAACTCCTAAAATCTGAAAAAAGTAATTGTCTAAGGAGATGGTGAAGCTATCAATGCAATCTAATGAAAAGCCAAGTGAAAACCTATTGTGAGCCTAAAATGGTACCTAAAATGCAATGTTTGATTAAATTTTGAGCAATTCAGAGTTTGGTTTGGACTGTAACAGTGAAGGAAGACTTGATTGAATTGAAGACAAGTTGTGGATTTTCTATTTTTGATAGTGAGGAATTGTTTTGATGTTTTTAGCAAATGCGTTGCAGCAAATGTGGTACGATAGAGAAAATGCGGCTCATAGAATCAAATACAGTTCAAAAAGTGTCGATTGCGACACAGTATGGTGAATGAAGGTTGATGTTTATCAAATGTGGCTCAAGTTACCGAATGTGGTTTGATGATGGCAAATGCGGCTCTGAATAGTTCGAATGCGGTGCATCAGAGTGAATGCGGCTCAGGATGACTCAAATGTGGCCCATCAGAGCGAATGCGGCTCGATATTTGGTGATTGTGGTGCATCAGAGCGATTGCGTCGCAATAGACAATTTTTTGGAAAACCAAACACAGTTTTGCAATTTTGACAAGTTTTTTGGTTCAGATTTGTGATTTTCAATTTGTTGAAGTCTGTTTAAAAATAGTTGGCAAACACAAAAATTAAAATATTAAGTGTATGTTCAAGCAAACTCACTCTTAATAGTCAAAAGGTCATTGTAACAATCATAGCCCACAGCTTAAAATGACGTCAACTCACACAGCCATGTCACCCCCTTGAGGGCGCCCGTGTTTTTATCTTTTCCAGGTACATACTCAAGGTGACGGAAGTGGATATCGAATCCCCTGAGCAAACAGTTGGTGGTGATTATATGGTGAGTGTCTTGGGGGGAGATTCTTCCCTCCCCTTGCACTATGATTAAAACAATGTCTGGTTACTGACACGGTTGGCTTCTACACTATGGTTCTTAGTCAAGGTTTCCATTCGGCGCGACAAATGATAAACTCCCTCAAGAGACCTCCCAACCTTTAGAACAAAGGTTTTGGGGATGGTTATCTTGCACACTGCCATTGAATATGGGTTTCACCAAAATTCACTTTTGATTATAGTGGGTTGGAAAACCTGGCTTTGGTTGTTCCCACTTAGGTCGTTCTCGTAGGGTGAGTACTTTTTCCCACTATGGCAGGCCTTCTAAAGGATAATAAAAGCATAAAGTGCATAAACATAAAATGGGTAAGTCTGGTTTTTTGATCACCCAGTAAAGGGGAGAGCATATACCTATTACCCAACAAACACAACAAAAAGATGTTCAATTTTTAAGCCCAAATGAAGATTATCTAAACTAAGTGAAGATATTGCTTCACAACATGCATGAGATTCATTTTTAACCAAAAATACGATGTGGTGACTATCCTAGAGTTGGTAAATTCCAAATTAAGTTGCCTATCCTAGGATTGATAAATTCAGAATTAAGTGTCTATCCTAGGGTTGGTTTATTTTAATCCCAAAAAATAGAAAACTGGTCGCGGATGCGTCGGATCTAGATTACAATATTTTAAAAATGAAATTTACTAGTCATTTGTGGCACGGTATGGCAGATGCGGCTCGACAGATGTGTCACATCAGATGAGGCTCGACAGCTATGGTTTGGGTTATGCCTATCAAATGCATTATGGAATGTCGGTTGCGGCTCTCCGAATGGCGAATGCGGTCCAACAAATCATTTGCATCACACACGAAGGCGAATGCGGCGCAATAGAGCGATTGCGTCGCACGAGAAGGCGAATGCGGTGCTCCATACCTGTTCCTGCAAAAAAAAAAATCCGAGACCATACGAAACCTGCAAAATTGTGTTAGAATGTCGGGTTCACCAATGTAATGATGTTATTTTTCCTGCAAGATAGAATCAATTGATTAGTTGTACCTGCATGTTAATAAAATCACACAATAGAATGCAAAGGAGGAAATACTTGAAATGGAAGGAAACTAGAAAGGTCTCACCCATTTAATACTCCATGGCTTACTTCCATTGCACCTCCTCAAGCTTGCTTTGATAATAATGCCCTCAGATTTGTGAGCAAATTATATGTGTCTAGCCTTAACAAAGCTCTTGAAGGATTTGTAAAATAAACTAATGTGCAACTAGCAATTCAATCCTAGTATGCAAATAGTAATAAAAAGCCTAAGATATGAGAATGCCTATAATAAACATAGATTAAGCAATGATCCATCTGAAAATGAGATCAAGATTGTCATTTTATAGAAAATGCAATCTTGAATGGACGGACAAGATGAGAGATTTCAGGAATGCCCTAGAATCAAAGGTCAAGATTCAATAAGGCAACTCTCAATTAGGGTTAGGGAAAAATACCCATATGTGTGAATAAGATTTAATTAAATGAATTAAATCAAGACTAAATGTGACAGTTAGCACTAAAGGATAACTTGTATCCTCTATCACACATCTAACTAACACTCAAAAATTTATGTTTGAAACCTTCAACATAAAAAACATCATTTGTCTTTGTTTTACCACCATCAAGACTTTAAGTACCCTTATCGAAATTTTGGAAATTGAATTATTTCCAAGGGAAACAAAACCACCTTCAAATTTCTTGAAATTCATGAACTTGCTTTTATCTCCAGTCATATGACTAGAGAAACCATTGTCAATAATCCACATTTTTTTCTCCTTCTAAGCATGTAAAGCAATCTAAGCAATCATAGAATTTTCAGACTTCTTTTCTTCAAGGACCATCTTCCCGACCTTCTCTTCAACATCACTTCTTCCTTTTTCCAGTAATGAGGAACTAACAAAATCACTTTTGTAGTTCCTTGAAATATATCCAAAATTATTGTACTTGAAACAAAATGACATTAAAATTGTACAGAGGTGTAAATGCATTATTACTGATAAAATTATTTCTTCTTACCAGAACTCTTATACAATCCACAACCTTATGTACATAATCATTGCAATTAAAACAATAACCAGAGAAAGAAAATTTTGACCTAGTGTTATGTCCTTGTCTTCTAGATCTTCTTTTGTTTTGCACTTGAATAAATCCATTATTTTGAGTCATACTTCCATCACTTTTCATTGTCTTTTCTGACCTTAAACTTCTAGAATCTATCACTTCTGAACTTGCCTTAGTAGCCTTCTCTAATTGCTCTATCTTTCTTCTTCTTCTGATCATCAAAACCTACTTCTTTTTTTCATGTGAAGCTTTTTGACCTTCCAATATCTAATCTATGGTTTTAGTACTTTTATTGAACTTCAACTTCAGATGTTGATTAACTTTCTCAATCTCTTTTTTGATTGCAACAATTTTTGCTTCAAGCTTCTCATAATATTTGTCTCTTGATAGTAATCTCTTTGTTAGAACTTCTTCAACCGTTTTTTTTTTCTTTTTTCTGCTTGATTCTTAAAATCAACAATCATTTTTCAGCAATCTTCAAATCTTTTGATATTCTTTTTTTATCTCACTTCTTCTGCAACTCTATCCTTTGGGTTCTTCATTTCTTTTTTACCCATAATAATTTATCCATAAGATCTTATTCTTTATTATCTTCAAAACCCATTTCAACATCTCCTCAGCAGTTTCAAATTCCATGAACATGGCTTTTCCATTTTCTTCTTTGGATGCATCTTCATACTCTTCTTGAGTGGAATAGTCTTCTTCATCATTAGTATAAAAACTATTTTTCTCTCTGACCTTTTAATCTTCTATGAAAAGATTGCTTTCCTTTTTTTGTTCAAAACTGTTAGTATTCTTATGGGGACACTTAGCCATAAAATTTCCAAATTCTCCATAATTGAAACATTTGAAAGGTAATTTACCTTTGTACTTACTGAAACCTCTTTGCATCTTTTTAACAAAATTATCTTCTTCCAGATCTAATCCATAATCAGAATCATGATCAACTTGCTTCAACGATACTCTAAAATCAACTTCTTTCCTTATAGAATCTTCACTTTAAAATCTCATTCCAAATACAATTAATGTTCCATGCAACTCAATCAGCTTCAAAGTATTCAGATCTTTAGCTTCTTCATTAGTAGATATTTTAGGATCAAACCTTATAGGTAGAGATCTAAGTACCTTCTTTACAACCACCTTCTCTTCCAAGCATTCACCAAGACCTCAACTATGTTTGACAACTTCATTAACCCGAAGCATGAGTGTAGAAATTTTCTCATCTTCTTTCATCCTCAGACCTTCAAATAGAGTTATGTAAGTTTGCAACTTTGCCTCTTTGACTTTATCATCCTCTTCATAGATAGTTTTCAACTTTTCCCATATTTTTTTTGTTGTTTTACACTGTATCACTTTCAAAAATTCATAATTATTCAAACCACATAAAAAAACATTCTTAGCCTTTGCACTAGCCTCACAAGCCCTATTTTTGGCTTGATCTCTAGGTGGGATTTCAGGGATCTCATATCCCTCTTCAATTGATGCCCAAATCTCCATCCCAAGAGCCATCAAATAGGACTCCATCCTAAATTTCCAAAAAGAAAAATTGGATCCATCAAAAACTGGTACTTTGTTTCTAGATGAACTTTCTTGTGCCATCCCTAATCTACCTTAAGATTTTAGACTTATTCAAAGGAACTTGGCTCTGATACCAATTGAAGGGCACATAATCTACTTTGAGAGGGGTGAATTAGTAGATAAAAACAAATTCAAAAACCTTTATAACTATTATATATATTTTTTCAACATGAAGAGCACTAAACCATACAAGCTATTAATTAAAGCATAATACAAGATAACACATAACACCATATATATAAAAACACAATATGGGAAAAACCACGGTGAGAAAAACTCACAAGCAAGAATATAATAAGAGGATTTTACAATGTGATGTAGGCACCAACCTGCCAGAGACACCAATCCCAGAATAAATCTGTAGGCACCAACCTACTGGAGACACCAATCCCTAGACTGAACAATATAATAGGTAGAACACAAGTCCTACTAGAATACAAAAATAATGGTGGATTTGAAATTTAACTCTAAAATGAACTAGAGACAAAACACACACTCTCTCACATTGAGAATGACCCTCTAATACAAGCACTCCCTCTTTTCTTCACACTTATGTCACATACCTTCCATTCATTACACTTACATGCAACACACTTGCACAACTCACACCTACAATACATTTGAACATTTGAAATATATACATGGCATTACATTGACAATCTTCCATGTCGGTCAGGGATCTACACAAACCTAGACAACATAGGGTGGACCTAAATTCAAATTACATGAAACTTGTACTACAATGGTCCAAACACAAGATTCTTTCCGCCAAAATAACTTGACACCTTGTGCCACCATGGGAACCTCAAATAGGTCATATCCTCACTCCACATGCATGATTTAAATTCCACATGATGCTAATCGTTACCACACATTCCTTGAACTTTGAATAGCTTGAATGACCTTTTGATACTTCACAGTCCTTCCACATTGAGCTACACCACCAAAAACTCAAGAAATTAATAGAACTAGTGTAGACATACTCTCATTCCAAACCGTAGAGCTATACTACATTTATGAAACAAATTCCAACCATTTTAATAAATCTCTTTGCCCAAAAGATATCTTTTTGGACCACCACACTCATGCTGACTACATACTCAACATGGTATAATAAATTCATTAACTATATGAAGGTAGTCACACCACAACAAAAACTTGCTTTATGATACATACATCAATTAGACAGTCTACACACTAACAAATAACATACTTTTGAAACCTTAAGATAAATGATAGTTATAGTACTCCTACAATCTTCTTAATCTTTTATAACCTTCATATTTGATAGCCTTGACACCCTTTGATAACCACTACCAGCAACAATGACCTGCTGACAATAGTTTGACATCAATGACAACCTATGCTCAATGCAATCTAGCTCTTCAAATCTAGAATTTACAACAACAAATTGCTAATATACACATGGGGCCACAAAAAAGAGATACACATTAGAAGAAATATACCCCTACCCATTTGATAGGACTTTATATATGCCATCCGTTCCACATCACTTTGAAATTCCAAAATTAGATAAGTACAAAGGAAAGGGAGACCCTCGCGATCACATGAGAGAGTTCTATGTATCTTGTGCTATAGGTGTAGACACTTAAACATGTCATGAATGGTATCACACACTTGAATCTGATATACTAACACTGTTTCATCCTAAAACCCATCCTCTTTTTGCCTAATTGATTAAATTATCCTAGCTATTTAATTAATCACATCATCTTCATCTATTAATCTAATTGACCTAATTAGGTTAATTCACAACCTCTTGCACTAACCTTTCGTCTTGTTAAATTAGATAAATTAAATTATTTAATTCAATTCCTAAGTCCTCTTATTTAATTAAATAACCCTAAGCTATTTAATTAAATATCATATAACATCCCCCTTTTCACTATCTTTTATTTAATGAATATTATATAATTTCCCCTAATTTGCATAATTGAAACTTTGCTTTAATTATCAAATTACTAATTAAATCCTAATTCTCCCACTTGCAAGGGAATATTCCTCCTTTGCACATTCCTCAAAAAGGGAATATTCTCATGGAATATTCTTTCCCTCTTCACTCATTTGAAAAATGGAATATTCTTCCTTGTAACAAACTTCTTGTGAAAGTTTTGAAAGTGTACTTCTTTGGATAATTCTGAGTCCTTAATTAAATATCAACTTTCATTTTCAACCCTTGATGGGAATCCATGATCCATGCCTCCATTTTCCTTCCATCTTGACCTTTGATTGATTATTTCAATCTTGACCATCAATTTCTTTTTGCCTATTCTATAAATAGAACTTGCATCTATTGAATAGGGATCCACCTTTTCAGAGAATCCCTATTGACCATCAATTTCTTTTTGCCTATTCTTTTATGCTATTGAAAATCACTCTCATTTGCATCCATATTTAGCATATATTTAGTATTTTTAGTTTAAATCTTGATCATATTACTTAGAGCATCCATTAATGGCTTCCATGGTAACATAGTTGCATCCATTTAGTATATTTTGAATCTAGTGCTTGCATATTTGAATCTTGTGCACATTTATAATAGCTTTGCATACATTTACATCGATCATCTTAGCTTTTATCATGTTAAAATAGCTTTCATCATGTTTTACAACACATCTCACATCGGTTTCATTAGTTTTCTTGAATAAAACTGATTGAAACAAGTTCATTATCCAAGGGATTGGGAAAGGATCATCATTCCACATCAATGCGACATCACTCCCCCAATAGGATAAGTTTCAATGGCTTAGAATATATTTTAATCAGGCTTTCATGTTTTAGAATGATAGTTTTAATGGCTTCTTCACTTTGTTTACATTGAATGATCTTATTGGGATTGATTATTAGTGGCTTAAATATGCTTCAAATCCATATGGATCGAGTGTAGTTAGCCTATACTATTCCATTGGTCACAATAGGTGATGTATAATGATACTTATCTAATGTGCCTCTTCCCAATAATCTTAGGAGGGCAAGCTATGGAGTGGTTTTCTTGACTACCTATAGGCATAAAAACCTGGAATTAACTAGTTGACAAGTTTATCTTTTATTTATCTTATAATATGGAGCGTGAAACAATAATGACTGACTTATGTACCACTAAAAAAAAAATGGAGAAATGTTTGCCTCCTTACAAAGGTGGTGAAACTTATCAAGTGAAAGTCTGTGTCACATCTCAAAAAAATTAACCAATTGAAATGTTCATTCAAAACATGAACACTAAAGTAGGGTTCCACTTGAAAATGCTATGTACAAATTATTTTGATGAAGTCATCAAGAAGGGTCTTACTATCGAGAAAGCCCTAATTGCTAAAGGACTTGTTAAAATCTTCAAATAAAACAAAGACTATTCAAATGACAAATCTCATTAGTGGAACAAAAATAAAAATGTTAATAATGGTGTTGTTGACACCAAGATGACTCAACATGCTCAACCCATATTACACATACAAGCACCAAACAATGCTTACATCTCAAAAAAAAAAGGATAACACAAAGAGAGCACCTTCTAAACAAAACAACACTCCTCATTAAAATACACATCATTGGGAGAACCCATTGCATGAACGCTTCAAAAATGAGTTTAAGAAAATATGTTCACTCTCTTAGAGATTAAACAGTATGAACCACAGGTTAAACCTATATGGTAGAGAGACATACAATTTTGTGACTATAATAGAGCAAAGGGACATACCACTAAAGGTTTCTATAAATTGAAGAATATTATTCAAGATCTCATTGACAGGGGAGGAATTGTTGTTGAAGATCATCCCAAAAAATCATCACAAAATAATCACATTAACAATATTCATGTCTCACATAACAAAACATTAGGCATATATCAAGATAATCTTCTCGAGCATGATCAAAACCATATACTTATGGCTAGCAATGGCCATAACATATCCACCTCATTTGACTTCATAATAGGTTGTATTGAATAAGTGTGACCACAAGAAGCCCCCATCTCTCCTCCTATTCCCTCATCCACGGAACCTTTGCAAGATCAATCCACATCATCCCTATCAATCGACTCATCCAAAAAATCACCTCACAAGACTTTCCCTAAGGGCTATCCACAATATATAATCCACTATTTGATACAAATATGATCCCTAATCATGAAATTTTAGACCAAACACAATCATTTATCCCATCACCCATCATACTCACTTCAGTGATTCCTACTCAAATTTCATTACCATCATGCCCAAATATGAAGGATAGTCAAGAGTCCTTTATTCCTACCACATTATCAAAACCTAGTCTATCTTAAGAACACTATTCAAAGCATCTAGTAGAAGTCCTTGAAATGAGTCAACATCAAGTTATTAAAATCCTACCATCTCATCCTATCCTTGATCAAAACCCCTTATCCCTTCCCATGTCATTCATGATTCCAAAATTGAATTTGATGTCATCCATATACTAATAACCTCCACTTCCATAGATGAGAAAATTGCTTCCATTGGATATATAGATGATCTCTCCCTTGTTCATCCAAAACTATTATCTTTCTCCCTATACATATTTAAGAATGATGAATCAACAAGAATGAAAGCAGATAAATCACCAGTATCCTATCAACTTGGATCACTCACTTTTGTCAAAGCCAAATTTCTTACTAAAGTGAAGATAAACACCATTGATGATTCCCAACAACACAAAAAAGAGTTAGCATCTTATTATAAGAACAACACATATTGTATTGCAAAAAAATCTATCAAATAATAGAATATAAAGGATAATTACTAGGCCTATATGAATAGGCTATTCTAGAACCAATATAATTCTTTGATAACCCTAAATATCAAGGACATGGTTATTCATTGATCAAGAAATCTAAGAATTTTAGTGGTACCTCCATGATACCGGGGCACTTTATTTAAAGCAAGCATCAAAATAGGTGCTATGAGTAGTCCTTACTATAAGGTTGTTACCAAAACTCCTCTAATTCAAATCATAAACTATCATTCCCAAATCCCCCCGACCAACAAGAGAAAAAAATCTTTACAAAGAAAATAATCAAAGTCAAGTTATTGAAGCTAATAAATACAAAAATCAAAGTGGAAACATACAATCAAAATGAATGTTAAGGAAAGTTGAATCATGCAAAAAATCCAATCCAAATCCAAATCTAAAAGCAAATAAAACTATGGATCCATCTCAAAAATGGCATTCCATCTATCAAAAATGTTCATCAACCTCAAAGCAAACTTCAATACCAACTCACAAAGTGTCTAGAATCATTGGCACCAAACATACTCAAAATATCACATCTGCACTCCATTTTCCACCATCTAAAGTTTGGAGAAAAAAATACTAGATCCAAACTACCAAGTAATTCATCCATATCTCACGTCCCTCACCAAACTCCAATATCTCGCCTAAAATCCTAAAGCCCAAAATACCACATTTATCATGTCTTGGAAACACACTTTATCATAAGGACTCTAATGGCACTCTATCATGATGTGTGAATTTAGATAAAGCCAAATATGGTATCAAAGAGGATCACAATGGCATTCATGAGCTATACACAAGTGCTCTTATATTTAAAGAGAAACTTCTCAAGGTAGGAAATTATTGGCACAATATGATAGATGTATCTGCATCAACACGACCAAGAGGTCTAGCATAATTGGCGATCATTCAAAAATAAAAAAATATTAAAAAAAAGAAAAGAGAAATAATCCATCCAATACTGAAAACCATTCTTATGGCACTTTGGACAAGTACCACGAAGAAAAACTGGCAAACATGCATCATGTGTAAAATCAATTATCTATGTGTACCAGTCTAATTGGGAGCATCTTATCTCATGCATCATGACATTAATCTCATACACCACTATCTATCCAACCCATTCCATTTTCATCCATCTTCCCTATCCATCTTGATCTTGATAAATACTAGGGGCATATACTTCAAACCATGCTTTTGGAAAAACTCTTGACATAGTCATTCCTTTTAACCATATATTATCCCATATCATTCCATCACCTACATAGTATTACCAAAACATTTTTCTTGGGTCAAAAATTTTATCCTATTATGAGATAGTCCTTGGAATGAAATACTTTATCCTAGGTGCTTGCATAATGCATATCCTCCCCACCCTTTGCATATCCATTTCCATTGTACTAGTCCATTCATCCACTCATAGTGTCTCGTACATTACTAGACACTAGGGCAGGTGATTAAATCCTTCTTTAGAACAAATATCTTGACATATGTCTTTTAGCTCAGTTGATGATCATGACACCCATTCCAAAAATAAATCCAAAAACATCAAATATTCCAAAAAAATCTAAAACATCGAAAATTTCCAAAAGTAAAAATTCAAATCACAACATAATCTACCACATCCAAAATATTTTTTCATTGTCTAGACATGACATTTAAGCAAATACAAACCATGTAAAACCCAAAGCACATTAAGTGTTAAAGTAACAATTAGAAATATGAGACCCTTGCTAAACTATCTACAACCTATTGGTTTATTGTCGAATCAACTTTACATATCTTATCTGACAAATCTTGCCTTAACATATACATCCTTCCTACAATAGGCATTATCTACTTTGAGCAAATATTCTTTAGAAAGAAAATTTGCTAGTTGTTGATCAGTTTGTTCCTTGAGTCTTTTATTACTTGATTTATCTTATTGTCTTATTCCAATTTTCCTCGAGGATATCTCAAAATGATTAGAGGATCAAGAATGGGGCAAGGTCATTGCTTTCATATTTTGTGTTTGTGGAATATTTTAAAGATTGCTATGACTAGTATGACCCTTGTGTGTATTGAACTAGATTTGAGTATTAACAAATCACCCTATGTATATAAGGTCATAAATCACCTTTATACATTAGGGTTATCATGTTGTGAAGCTATGTTTCCTTTCACATTTCGACAAGGTTCCATCATGTTTGGTACATTAAGAATAATCCTTGTTTGTTGTGTCTTCATCCTGGCAACAGATACTGAAGTCACCAAGGTTTGTCTCAACTTGGTGTACTTATATCCACTTGTCTCATATAAAAACTTTAGGCAAAAGGATTTTGACACTTCCATGACTTATCATGTTGTGGTGCGCATACATCCACTTGCCACATAATAAAAAACTCTATGATGATAAAAAATAGCACAAAATTGAAAGCACAATATCTCTATCATTATCATATCCATTTACATCAATCAATTTCTATCCATCTATCTCATGTCTATCTACTTCATTTAATTATTCATCTACGATCTTACATGACATCGATCAACAATCACCATATCCACATTAATCTTCATCTATGATCTATACTAAGAGTAGTATAGATGGTGTTTTTTGTGTTGTTTGTGAGTTGATGACTATGTGAGTGGATGTTCTATCCATGTTTATAAATAAAGTGGTATCAAATTAGTCTTTTCTTCTATCCGAGGTTTTGATTAATATTATGTAGTTAATATCTATTTTATAAAAATACAGAGTTTCATGGTTTATAAGGTGCAACCATGGGAAAATTTAAGAAGAATTAAATTTTGGAGTTGGAAGGGTATAACCAATTCATTTGAAAGGACAACAAAAGTTTGATGGGACCGGTATAATCCTTGAAATAGAAAAATGAGATGCAAGATTAGTTAGAAAGTTTTATAGATATGTAAATAGATGAATAACCTAATAAATTTTAAGAGATATTTAAGATATAAAATTTTAAATATATAAGCACAAATATACTAAAATTTTGGGAAGTCTATGAGAACAAGGAAAAATTAGAATCTCATGAAAGAAAGAGTATGTGCACCTCATTATCCTATCCTACCCAAGTAAACTTATTATAGTGTCAAAAATTGTCAACCTTAATAATTTCACACTATGTTTTTCTCCCCCTAAATTATTGAGCCTAATTGACCCCCTAATGTCTCAAAATTATGTATTCCAAAGCCCATTTGTACCATTTTTCAATAATATGCAAGCATTAAATAAATTCATTCAACTCATATGTTGCTCTGGACATTTAGTGTCCTAGAAGTTTGGGCTAGGACCCATACACCCTTGGGCGTATGGGTCCCCCTTCTTAGCCAAGACCCATTTTTGGACATGTTGGTGGTAATTTAACATTCGAAATTCAAATTTTAAGTGTTGACTTTTGGGATTTTGAGAAATTAGATAAATTCCTATATAAATACCTAGTCTTTTCACTATTTGAAACTAGAAGAACAAGAGAAGGAAATTAGAAGGAGAAATTATGATCAAGAATTATTGTCAAGAGCAGCATTTTTAGAGATTTATTACAGCAATTCAATATCCAAGCATCATGTCAAAGTGAATGTGATTTCATGTTATCAAGTTATTATTGTTTTGTGAAGGCTAACCCTTTTGTAGGTCTCCAAACCAATCAAAAAAATCAAGCTAGAAAGATCCAAGAACTTGAGGTGATGTGCATGACTTCAATCCTTCAAGGAAGCCATTGAAGGGTGTTGAGTTGCAACACTTTGTGATTTCATCATTCCTTCCTTTTGTGTGTGGAAAATATGGGTAAGTGAAATAAATAACAACACACCTTAATGCAATGTTATTAGAGAATTCAAACAACATATTTAATCTATTTGAAACATAATAAAATATCTAAAATTGTTCCATTGCTCTCTACCTCCAAGGATTTATTAAATCAAAGTGGCTCTCAGATTGTGTGCATTGTGATTGTTAAAATGACAACCTAGAGAATGAGAATGATGATCTAAGTGAAATGTTGTGATAAAAAAGAATGATAATGGAAGATATGATATTGATAATGATAGCTATGATGTTGTGATGATGATCATAATCTCATATGATTGCTAAAATGCTTCTATTTGATAATTGCTAAATGTTGTATCCTAAATGCTCTAGTATGATTCCCATAGAGTAAAATTCCATGCAAGTGGGATCCATTTACTGTAGCAAGAGGGTAAATTTATAGATTTTTAAAGACAATTCCTGATGTGGCAACAAGCATTGGTTCAGATTTAATCTGGATAAATCAATGGTAGAAGATGAAGAATTTGGTGAGGAAGAAGGGGAAATGATTTCCCTGAGCAAAACAATGTGGCAAATGATTAGGAAGAAATTATGGATCCATGAAGCCAACTATTTCCAACTGTAAAAGTTTGTTTCAAAATTGGCTGGAAAGATAAAGTGAAACTGAATGCAAGTTAAAGCTTTCAATTTTATTGAGAGAAAAGCTGTAAAAATGTGATTAATTGGAAAAACACAATTTAATATTGTTGTGCCCTCAGCACACACGCCCCGTTTGGAACGGGGACCCTCTCTTTCTTTCTCCTTCTGGGTCATTTTTGTCACTGCCTCATTTTGTGTGCCCCCATTTTGGTGTCCTAGATGGTTAGCGTGCCCCTGAAGTCTCATCCTAAGTTGACCATGTTTCACCCCCTCATAATTTTCTAAGTCCTGAGTCCTCTCGGAGTTCCTTTGGCACTTGCCTTTTGCAGGCGGTCGTGGGACCTCCTGAGCATGGCTCACCGGGTTTCCCTTGTTGGATATCCTTGTCACATTTTATCTTTCAAACGGACTTTGGCCTATGCCCTTCCGGTGTCCAGATCCATGATTTATGTTTCAAACTCATGCTGCAAACTGACCGTCCTTCATGCCTTTCGGGCCCGGCCTACCGGAGTTCCTTGCCCAAGATTCCCTCATGGATTTTCCATTCCAAACGGCCGACCGCTCGCATCGTTTCAGCCATTGGACCCCGGGTCCCTCTTCACTGTTGAACTCTCACTTGGCATTTTTTGGATGACCATGGGCTCGCTTCTTTCCGACCTTCGAGTTTCGAACCTCCCATCGTCATCCCAAAATTAAAATCCACCTAACTTTTGGTATGTCATACCTACATTAGTTAGGTGCATTAATTGCACTTAGGGGTATAAACAATTCCGTTGACATATCATTTTCACATATCAGGAAGATTAGAAGAGTGCAGAGACCTCCCAGCCTTCGCCGCCTCCATGCTCGATGCATCCCTTTGTCGTTCCTTACAGATTCAACTATACTCTTCAAGTTCATGAGGTGAGTTCACCACGCGACCTCCTGTCGTGTTTTCTATGATTTCATGCTTAGATAACAGGTGAGAAGGGGTTAAATTATATGAATTTGATAGGAGAACAATAGTGCTATAAAAATCATGTCTTGAAATTCTTGGAGAATCCCTCAAGCCACAAAAAAATTAAACACGAAACCTCATCTCCCAGGTGTTGTTCTTCATAAAGGGCGACAACGCCCTCCAGGTTTTAGCTTTCCCGTTGCTATGACCTTTAAACACAAACTTCGAACTCCAAACGACGGGATGTCTCGCGGGTTCTAGACCTCAGAACTCTGCCTCCAAAGTGTTGTCCCCTTTTCGTCATTCCAAACGGCGTTTTCACCCTGTCTATATGAGCCTCAGAGCCCACCCTGCTCTTCATCGTTGGGTATGCTAAGTAAAAATGACACATCTAAGTGCCCTTCGGGCCCTGGTTCACGAACCTTCATTCATGGGTCATCGTCGCTATTTCACCATTTCTAACGGCCTTGGGATGATTGCTTCCCAACCCTCATACCCCAAACTCCTCGCGGCCACATAAACAAAGGAAACTCCAAGTCCTTACCTATATCGGGTTCCGACCACCGAATCTCTGTCATCGGGACTTTGTCCCGTTTCGGCCGTCCAAAATGGAAAACTCATACCGACCTTTCGGCCTCCAGACCATGATGCTTTGATCTTCGTCAACATTCAACGAAGGAAACATAAGGCAAACTCTGACCTCAGGTCCGGTCTATTGGGATGCTCCCACTGGACTTCTTTCTGTGGCTCATCATTTCTCACAGCCATCCTCCAGCGGTTTTCGCGGTTCGAGCACCCGAATGACTAAAGAAGTTACTAAAGAAACTAGCCGTCCTCCAGCCTCACGAATTTCAGAACTTTTCCCCCAAAATGTCATTTCTCCAAAGTTGTTCCAAACGGCTAACACCAAACAACTTTCCCTCCTCATGGCTTTGGGTTCCCTAATGATGATCCAAATGCCTTCTAATCTGGAAACGAACATTGACCCACGTGCTTAAATTGGACCCTCTCCCACATGAACACTTCAAACCATCTAAATTTAAGGTTGAGAGAAACCATCCGGGTTGCTCTGCCCTGTTTTCCTTTCAAAACAACATTTTGACTAGGGAAGTTCGGCCTTTAGGGCCCGAACCATCCAAACTTCCTCCAGTGAACCACTAATGACAATTTTGGCTAAGTGTTAGATTTTTGAATATGAATTATCTAATCTAACGATGTTTTGCAAGGATTTTCCTAACATTTATGTCACCATGATTGATTATACTCACCTTGCCTTCATGTGCAAGATATATGGAATCAGGTGTAGAAACCTTGGGGCAGTCGCAGAAAAAGACAAGGGAAAGAAAACAGGCAAGGCCCCTCGTGGGAAAGAAGACAAGGACCGAATGAAGTACTAGTTCCAAGGGGTACCATTGCAATCCAGACTCACCACCAAATGGAAAGAGATCTCTGACACTAACATTGGACATGTCGACATAGATGAATTCACACAAAGGGTCAGGGTTAACCCTAAAACAAAAAGTGCAAGGTTAATCAGAAGCAACGAGATAGCTAAAGCTACAGGTTTCCCTCCCTCTTTGGTTGCCCTCGAGCTAGTGATGGCTTGCAGGGAGGCATATCAGCTAGAAACTAGAACAATTATAGACATGGATGGGAACATGTTGTCTGACATATTTTCCAAAGGGAATAGAAAAGACCTTCCATATCCCTACCTTCGGGGAGATGGAATTACCAAATATCAAAGAGTGCAAGGAAATGTGGGATGAAGACCCCATGAAGTGCAAGAAACTCATAAATCAACATTGGCTTAAGGAGAAGAGGGGAACTGCTGCAAAGGTTCCTCAGGAGCTCTTTTGCAATGATTTCTTTGAAGACTACCACTATCTAGTGACCCTACTGAGGAGGGTAATGGGCATCCCTACTGCGGCCAATTTTCAAGAGTGGATGGTCTACTGCATGGAGCAGATTCTTCGTAGGGAGGAGAATACTACATTTTATTGGGGAGGCATAATTAGTGATTGCTTCCACGAGAAATTCATGAACATTAAAAAGACCTCTAGATTCTATATGACTTCCTATCTGGTATACTCACTGGCTAACTGTAGGCACTACAGTGGTTTGTTCAGAGCCCTAGATGAGGAACCTGGTAGAGAACTCAAGGTTTATGACAAATACCCTCAGTTGCAATTCAAAAAATTCAAGAAAGATTACTATAGGGTGAATGATGCTTTCATTGGTTACATCATCAGGCTGCTTAGGGGTGACTTTGAGAGGAGAGTCTCCCATAATGCTCTAGCCTTCCTCAAGCAATATGCTTTTCTGTTTATCCAATATCCTAAGTTTACATACATCTATGCCCAAGGGTTCTAGGAAATACCGAATAAGCTGCCCCGGTATCCTAATGACCGGATAATATTGTTAGAAATTTCTTGGTAGCTGCGACATATTCATGCCTTCCTAAGCAGCAAACATCTAGGGGGGATCTCTTATCCCCTTACTCTAGGCCAGGGGATGTACGAGCTTTATACTTCCTAGTGTGCCCAAAATTCAGAGAAGGAGTTGGCTAAATATCATTTCAAGTTCCACACGGCCAGGCCATGGATGGATCCTTATGGCCACATTAGAAAAGCACTCGGACAAGAATATGCCCATCTTCACAACGTTGAGGATTTATGGGCCAATTACAAAGATGACTTTGAAGTGCGAATAAGGCACTATATGCGAATGACCACATACTTTGTAAAGAAGGTGAACCTGTTTCGAATGCCAGATCAAATGGAAGAAGATGAGAGCACTATGATAGACCCAAAGTACAATGCAATTACTAATCTGCCACTACCATTAATTGATTGGAATGAGAAAGAGGTCGATGACCTCGACATTCTCACCAAGCCCGTTAAGGCTCGAACGAAAGAATGGATTGATGGGCAAGCTGCCTGATTGAAGCAACAAGGGGTCATCTTGACATATAAGGGGCTCAAAAGTGAGCCAAGTGGATCTGATGGTGGGGCTGCTGCTACATCAATAGGAGAAAAATCAAAGTCCCTTACATCCACTCATTCAAGGAAGAGAAAAGAGACTGACGAGCAATAGTCTAACCCAAAGGTGTACACTAGAAAGGCCTCGAAAGGTGAACCTTCCAAGAAACATAAGAAATCGGGAAACATCACCGAGATGCTTGTAATTCAAGAAGATCCACTCCACGAGGGAGAAGAAATGGAGGCTTACCAGTCGTAGTCTCCACCTATTTCATGTGTTGTTGCAACAAATGTTGTTGTTGCCACCACCCCGCTTATCCCACACGCAACAGTTGCTACTCACCTGCAGTGGACATTGTTGTCCACCTTGTCTCTACCTCTCCCATGGCATAGGTAATATCAGTGGATTCATCCTCAGCCACCACCTCGCCAATTTCCTCATCATCCATGTCTCCATATTTTTCCCTTCCAACTGCCACAACAACAATTGCAATGTCTGCCCTTACCCTTCAAGAGTCCTTCGTAAGATATATGCAAAATTTACCATTTGAGCTCTCAAGGATGTTTGCAAACTCGACGGTGCAGGCTATGATTGCCCAGGTGATAACCAATCTCATAGTCCCTCCTCCTCTTATTGAGCCACCCACAATGGAAGCCACCATGCAGATTTCTGAGGAGTTGGACCGACGACAACAAATGGAGGTAGCTAAGAGCTTGGAAGAGGAGGTAGACGACTACCATGAGCACCCCATTTATGAGCATAGAATAATTGATAAAGTCACCTATGAGTCCTCTGGTGATGATGGTGAGGGTCTGGATACAAAGATTATTGAAGAAACATCTTATCCTGAGCTTGATGCGAAGTTGGCTAAGAAACTCAAAGAGATTGAAGATAAGGAGGCTGAAAACCAACCTATTGTTGAAGAAAGGATTGCTGCCACAGAAATAGAGGGGGATAAATCTCCAGTAGAGGAACGTGGCCACAACCTTGGGCATGATGAGGAGATGCTCCCTTGTGATGAACAAGAGGAAAAGGAAGAAGATAAGCCTTTAGAAGAGGCTGAAATTCATGAGAACCCAAATATTGAGCAGCTCGAGGAACATGGGCATGATGAAGAAAAAGAAGAAAAGGATGTTGAAGGGGAGGGCAACCCCAAGGAACGCCTGCTAATCAAATTCCCCATCAAACACATGATGTTCATCTAGGATTCTGATGAAGAGAAGGAAGATACAAGGACAGAGCAAGAGGCTCTGAATGATAAAGAGATTGAAATTAGAAAAGATGAAAAGAAAGACGAGCAGGAATCACCCAAGGAAAAGTCCTCGATGCCTAAATGGTTGGAAAAGCAACTGGAGAACAAGGCTCCTACTCCTAAGGATCTGAAAAAAAGGTTGGAGGCTATATTGGCCCGAGCTCAAATCAACACCAAGAAGGAGAGGAAACCTAGAATCAGATCAAGAGTAACAATGGATACCTCTAAATCCAGAGCAGTACAAATAGCTACATCGATGGTGGGAGAATAGGGAATAAGCCACAACATCTCCACCATCGACTTAGGAATAGCCACCCTAGAACAAAAGGTAGATCACCTCTAGGAATCTTTCACCACGGTGGTGCATCTAATTCAGCAAGACAAAATCTCAAAAGAAGAGTTCAAGGCACAAGTGGCTAATCTAACAGCCTACATCCAACAATGGTCATCAATAGAAGAACAACCTACCACATCTTCAACCCCGCCACAATTCTTGTCCAAGGAAAAAATAGATAAGTTGGAAAGGAGAAAGAACTTGGACAAGACCACAAAGAGTTGGTTCTGACAGGTCTTGGATACTGAAAATATGGGCATCAATCGCTTTTTTCAGACAACAAACAAGCTCTTGGATGTACAAAAGTCTCTTGAGGGTAGAAGGAAAATTTGGACTAACTTCCCAAGGAAATATGAGTCCACCTACCCAAAGATTAAGGCGATCCTTAAACTACCAAGCAAGATTTGTGAAAAGGAATTTGCATTCAAGGAGGACGATCATTGGTTGATGGATGTATGGAAGCGAGATTTTGAAAATAAAAAAGAAAGGTTGGAGTAGGTGCTCGAAAAGGTAAATTCAAACATCGATTGGGCCAAGGAGGTTTGGATGGATTGCAGTCAATACTTGAAGCTAATGACAGGGTATGATGTGCCTGTTGCCCAAATCAATCCGGAGAAGATAAAGCCTCATTTCCAAAGGAGGATAGAAGATGGGATATTCGGTGAGGTCACTACTGATTTCATGAGTTTTTCTGCCCGAGCCTTTGCCCAGTCTGAGTTGTTCAGGGACCATTCTGCCAAGTATGATGAAGACTAGGAAAAGCTCATTAACGATTCCAAAGAATGGAGTTACCAAGTGCTGCGATCTGACATCATAGAGGTCGATAAACTCTAGCCGGTGATTCTGAAGTTCATGGAGTATGCAGCCTTGAAGAAGCAGGAGGGAAACCCTATTATTGATGAAGAGTTTCTAACAAAATAGCTATAGCAAAAGATAAATCAACAAGAAGACAAAATGCTACAATGTTGCCACTAAAAGACAAAATAGGAAAATGGACAAAATTGTATTTTAAAATATAATATATTGTGGGGGTAGGTAGAACCCTAGTTTACAATGAATCTTGGCCACACAAATGTAAATTAATCTTGGTCACTCATTCTACTTTTGGGACACTATAAATGGGGGGTCTCCTCTCATTTTCAAGAGAGAGTTGAGTTGTTGTAATGACATGGTACAATTTTTTTAATAGAAATACATTGAATTTGGTGGATTTTTGTGTTTCTTTGCATGTTTCACGATTCTTCTCCCATAGTTAGATGATTTAGTTAGATTTACTTTGTTGTTTCAATTATTTTCAGTTAGCTTTGGTAGATTTAGTAATGTTGTTCTATGGTTGTGAATATTTATGTTGTGTAGATGCCTTATTTGTCCATACTTTTGGTTGTTTGCTACTGTGTAGATGCCTTCTTTGTGTAAAGTTAGTATGGACTTAAATTAAAAGTTGCTTTAAACTTTCATCTTTGTTCATGCATATACATGGTGAATGGATGATAAAATATTTGCAATCCTTAGAAGATAGTAAAGATTTCATGACACTGTAAAATTTCTGGTTAAGTCAAATTTTGTTTTAAGGAAGTTGTCCACAGTAGAAACCTCCATGATCACTATTCATTCGTAGTTGTAAGTCTAGGAAATTCCTCTCTTCCCTGCCCTTTTTCCTTTTTTTAATAAGTAACCTATGCTAAGGCTCATTGCACATTGTAAAGCCAAATCTTAAATCAGAAATAGAGTTCAAGATTGTTGTTTGAACCTACAACAAACGCATAACTTTCCTATCTTAAAAATCCATTTACAGATCCAACTCCCTTCCAGCCTAACTTTTGTAAGTCTACCCTGTGATTACCAACAAGATCACATCAAACATCAACTGAACAAATCCATGCAAGTCATGAATTGACACCCGAGAGACCTTGGGGTAATTTTCAGCAACCTGTGTTGGAGATTTACTTTCAAGAGAGGTGATGCACCTATGCATCGCCTGTGTTGAGAAAGTGTACCAAAACACCCATCAACAAATACAACTTGAAGCTTTCAACTTTGTTTGAGAGAAAAGTTGTAGACATGTGCTCAATTGAATATTTGATTAAATTCAATTTTGAGGGAAGATATATTATTTAAATAAAACATTTTTAAATTTGTTTATTTAATAAAAGGGAGATGATAATTAAACAAACTATGTGGTTTTAGTTTATTTAATTAAGATGGAAGAATTGGATATGTAAATAAAACAAACTATTGAATTTGTTTGTTTAATTAAAATAGAAGAAAATAGGATATGAACTATATAAATAAATATTTCTATTTATTTGCAAGTAGATGAATTAAAGGTTAATTAATCAAATGATTGTATTTAATTAATCAGATTTATCGAGACCATTTTTAGGTGTATACATTTTGCCCCTCTTTGAAATGTTGTGTTTACATATTGCTTCAAAGAAGCTGCTAGTGATGAGAAAAAATTTCTGACATGCCCCAAACGTTGATTTTTCAATGATAATGGATGTATGCCTCCTCAGGAGATAAATCAATGATTTTTTTGACTTTTTATGATTTTTTTTGAATTTTTTGAATTTTTTATGATTTTATGATGAGTTGATGATTATTTCATATTGAAGCAATTTATCTCTCGACAAATGATTTTGAAACTGCCCCATTGATGAAATAATGAATTAAGCCCTCTTGGTAAATAAAATAAATCAATGTCATAAAAATCTCACTTAATTAGCCCTTAAAAGGTTAAAAAAGGTGATTTTGAAATTCATTTGTGCATATTGATTTTGAAATTTGAGAATGATTTAGAAAATTGTGCATTTGGAGCAAAATGGTGATTCCCTACCACACACACCAATTCGAGCATGTGCGACGTCACAACCGCCCAACAACGTATGGACCTCCAGTAGGTACCCCAAGAAACCTCCTCATAATTTGTGCAATTTTGTTTTCCCTCCATTTTTACATTTGAATTCAATTTTTTTTTTGTTTTAGCGCTTTGACATTCCGATGTAGCGCATTAGATAGTTGTTATAGCGCATTTTCTGATTTTCCGCATAGGAGTAGAGATTTAGCGCATAGGTATAAAGTTGCAGCACATAGGTTTAATTAGCACTTTGATAGATTAGATTAGCGCATTGATGGGCTGGAATAGTGCATTCATTGATTTTGTGCATTTAATAACTGTTTAAGCACAATGATGGACTGAAATGGCGCATTGAGATATTTCACGCATCAATAGTCTATCTTGGCACATTGATACTTTTATCACATTGATAGACTATTTTAGTGCATACAAGTCAGAATGATGAAATTTTCAGTTAACTCCTTGATTTTGATGTTTTTCTATCTTGTCAGCCTTTGATTTGATTTTGATTGTTAATCCTGATAGATTTAGATGATTATTGATCTCATGATAGGCGAGATTCAATAATTGATTGATGATAATTGACCTCATGATAGGTGAGGAAAAATTATAGTTTGATAAATTAACCTCACAATAGGCGAGGTTGACTAATAGATTGATTGATTAACCTCATGATAGGTGAGGTTGATTGGTAACTTGATTTGATTAACCTCATGATAGGCGAGATTGATTGATAGCTTGATTTGATTAACCTCATGATAGGTGAGGTTTGATTGATAGCTTGTTGCTCACGAGATTTGATCAATGTCTCACCAGTGTTGGTTAGAGTGATAGGCTAATTAATTTCGATTGATTTGAAATGTTTACTGATTTATGAATTTTGTGATTATAGGATCCTTTGGTGAATCTTCAGATTCATGAGTGTTTCCCAAGGACTTTTGATTTGATACCTCAGTTGACACAACCTAAGATAGGTGTTATTTCTCGTCGTGGATTATCCTCTTTGTTATACATGCCCCAGATTAGGAATAATCGGGTACTCTTGATGGCCCTAGTTGAGAGGTGGTATAGTGAGCTTAACACCTTTCACCTTCCTACCGGTGAGATGACAGTGACTCCAGAGGATGTCTAGCGTATATTGAGGATACCTGTTGTTGGAGAGCTAGTTTTGTACAATCATACTGAGCAGGGAGGTACCGATTCCTTACACAAGGTTTTTGAGGGCAATAGGATTTATGGTTATGAGATTCCTTGGAGGGAGGTGGTGGATGCATATGCTACACTTTCATCCGTGCTTGCAGGTTTCATCAGAGGTTTATTATGTCCCAACCGTAGGTCAAAGGGACTTTCAGTCGAATGGGGTTGGATCTTGGAGCAGATGATCCAACAAGGTACTAGATATGCTTGGGGCATGTGTATGTTATCCCATTTATACCATGATTTACACCAAGTTGTTTACCTTCGAGGGTGTAGTTTGTCGACTGAAGTAACATTGTTATAGGTCTAGGCATGGGAGCATATTGCCATCATGCACCCCATTGCAAATAGACATCAACCAGTCGGGAGAACCTATATTCATGGTTATATAGGTCCAGTTGTCCAACATAGGCTGGAAAATTGGAGTATTAGAGGCAGATGTTGGATGATATCAAGGTAGTTGTATGGATTCCTTACATTGGTTGTGAATTGTGGGCAGAGGATGATACAAAGATGTTGTATTTATGCCAGTCGATGTACTTGATCGGGAGGACTCGATTTATTATTGAGAGATTCTTGTTGAGGAGGGTGATGCAACAATATGGTCGATTACATGGCATGCCACAGGGTGTCACACATTATGTGCGTCATCCGATGGATGCTTCAGAGTGGGGTCCCACCCTATCATTCGATGTTGTAGTCGAGGAGTATTAGGGGTTGCAGCCGATTATCTGGGATTATCATCCATAGGTTGTTGAGGCTGGGATATCAAAGGAGAATGCTCAGTATCCGTTTCTTCATCCATTCCCATAGATCTCTAGCCTTGATGAGGCTGTGCCATTGTTGGATGAGGAGGAGAGAGTAGTAGTAAATGGTCGGAGGTGGAGGAGGAGAGATGAAGGAGATGGGGAGGAGGAGATGACAGAGGGGGAGATGGCAAAGGAGGAGATGGATAGTAGTGATTATGAGGATGATGATGACAAAGATGACGAAGATGGTGGTGGTGGAAGAGGTGGTGGTGGAGTAGCATTTGTTGTTAGCGATGTGATGGTGCCTCGAAGGAGGAGATCTTTGGTGGTTGTGGCTCAACAGTATGTATAGATTGGGCTACCCTCGCAACAACAACAGACACAAACTATTGCTTTGCAGGTACAGGTGTAGACTCTTCAGGGGCAGTTAGCACATGTGTAGGAATTATTAGCATAGGCACAAGCATAGGTGGCCACATTGATAGTTGAGAGAGATGCAACCAGACAAGTGGGTGAGCATGTAGTGGCTCTATTTGACCAATTGTAGAGAGTGGTCGATGGGACCACTATGGGTGCGATGATGGTAGAGGTTACACGAGTCGCTAGAGAGGCCGAGTATTATCATGGCCGATACCATGAGGTTGTTCCCGTAGAGCAAAGAGTGAGCTATGCAACATCTAGATCAGCATGCAGTCACTCGTGAACCACCAATATGGGTGTGGTACAACCTCCACATAGAGATCCAGGCCCAAACCTAGGTACAGGTGCACCCGATGCAGGTACTTCAGGTTGAGGAGGTCTTGCAAGACCAATGAGTCTTGGGGGAGCACCTCATAGCTCCATGATCCTACTTGATGTATTTGATGATGTACACTCTGATTTTGACCTACTGCAATTTTTTATTATATCTCTTGACCTTTATTCAGACTTCATTGTATACTTGACGTTATGATTTTTGAGATTTTTATGATATGCATCGGATTTGTGATCTATTATGCGTTCTATTTGATTTCATGATGGTTGTATATGATATATGAATTTATATTCTATATGGCATGTGATGTTTATATGAAAATTATGTTATGAATATTCTCTACTGAATTTATTATGTATGGACGTCATGATAAAATGAGGTGAATATGAAATACCATCAGCTGAATGATAATGTGCATGAAATGTGATGGTTGGATAGTGATTCTATATGTGATATGCATGATGTGAATGTGATTTTAGATGTATTTATGATGAAGCAAATGATATGTAATGATTTTTTTTTTTGTATTATCTGATGCAAATATATATGATCTAATGCATGGATAAATGTATGATATGATAGTGTCATTGATAATGCACCTATATGTATGATTTGTTTTTATTGTTTTCTGATGCAAAATAGATGATGTGATGTATGGATAAATGTATGATCTACGAATGCAAATATGTGATCAAATGTATAAATGAATGATTGATGTGATAATGCAAGTTGATGTGTTACTACGTGAGAATGATAATGTTTTTGTTTATGTCAAGTATACTCAGTCCTTTAAATGATAAAGATAATATTGTCTTTGAAAATATTTTCCAACCTCGAAACAATCTATTCTGCAGATGCAAAGCTAATATGAATGCAATCTAATTTAAGTATGCAAATCTATTTATGCAAAAT
This sequence comes from Sequoiadendron giganteum, assembly GCA_007115665.2. Classification (NCBI taxonomy): domain Eukaryota; kingdom Viridiplantae; phylum Streptophyta; class Pinopsida; order Cupressales; family Cupressaceae; genus Sequoiadendron; species Sequoiadendron giganteum. The sequence continues at coordinate 159,798,406 of CM021110.1, read as the reverse complement.
TTGTCATCTTAACAATCTATATAGCGTGCTTTTTATCATCATTGAGCCTTGGAAATGTTGAAAGTGAGTACAAGAATCAATGGTATAAGTTAGACCATGATGACTTGAGTACTTCTTTCATGATTTTTGATATTGCAAGTTAACAGAAAGCATCAAGGTATAATTAAACCAAGATGACTTGAGAATTTCTTGCGTAAAACAAACAAGAATCAATCATTTTTCTATGCAAATTCTGAAATTTCATCAGTGATACTTGCTAGAGCATGTCTTGTGACAATTCACATAAGAATAATGATTAACCCACATACAATATACAAAGAAAAATCATACTCCTTCCTTGATTTTCTAGTTCAATACATCATCGAGTTGCTCCAAATATATGATAACAAAAAATCAAAGAACAACATTCAACCACTCAAGCTAAAGCAGTAAAATCATGATTCAAAAGAATATCATCCATTTAGATTTGATGTGGTTGATTGATTCAAGCTATTGGATTGGATAGTTTGGTCTTTTGATGATTTTTTTTTATTTCTCGATGTTTTGTTCCCCATGATCAATGTGTTTACTACGTTGTCATATTGTTTTTTTTTCTATTTGTTGAAGCCCCTAATTTATTGCCCCCAATGAGTTGAGGATTTTTCCCCCAAGCTAGGATGAGACACGACTGCATTGCCAGGAATGTATATGATATTCTCAATGATAAGCAGAGTGATGGCAAAAATGACCATTTAAGACATGCTCAAATAGATGGAATAACTGGTCTATCACAATTAGCACTTGTTGTCAGGTTTTCACTACTTTCTTTATTGCACTTTTCTGATTTTCTAATTTTTTTGTTGTTACCAAGATGCCTGTTTGCTAGGTTTTCGTCAAGGCAACGATTTATTTTGTTTTTCCCTTTTTTTTGTATTTTGTATTTTATTTTATTTTTTTGTATATTTTTCAAAACTTTCACCGTGCACTAGATAATTCAAGTATAGAACATTTTGAGGTGTATGTTGTTGATAGGTTCATCGAACAAACCCCCTTCCAGTGTTGACAATTTGTAAGCTCTTGATCCATAGACTGATATGATGATGAAGGGACCTAGCCAATTTGGTGTAAATTTACCCTTCTTCTCACAATCTTGTTGATTGCGAGGGTTTTCTTTTAAGACCAAGTCACCTACCTGAAATGCCCTTGGTTTGACTCTATGATTGTAGCTTCTGGACATCCTCTATTGGTATGCTTTCAAATGATCCACTGCTTGCTGACGATGCTCATCTAATAGTTCCAGCTCTTGAAGTCTAGACACTTGATAATCCTCATCTGATATGATCCCTTTTAGTGACACACAAAGTGATGGTATTTCAACCTTAATAGGTAGAATAGCCTCTGATCCATATACCAAAGCATATGGCGTAACACCTGTAGGTGTTCTAATACTAGTTCAATATGCCCATAAAGTAGGATTCAACTGAACATGCCAATCTCATCCAGCATCATTAACCATTTTCTTCAAGATTTTTAGAATAGTTTTGTTTGAGGCCCCTGCTTGGCCATTTCCTTGAGGATAGTACGGTGTTGAGAAACGATGTTGGATATGGAACCGCTCATACAGTTCTCGGACATCCTGATTCTTAAAAGGTCTACCATTGTCGATGATGATGGACTAAGGAACACCATACCGACATATAAGGTAATTTAAGATAAAAGATGAAAATTGATTTCCTGTGACAGTGGTTAGGGGTACAACTTCAATCTACTTTGTAAAGTATTTTGTGGTTGTAATGATAAAATTATGTCCATTTGATGAAGAAGGGTGGATTTTACCCAACAAATATAGTCCCCACTGACAAAAAGGCCATGTTGTTGTGAAAGGTTGTAGTTCCTATGTTGGTGCATGATTAAGGTTGCCAGGGATTTGACATTTTTGGCATTTCTTTACATACTAATAAGATTCCTTCTCCATGTTTGGCCAGTAATACCCTAAACATAGGAGTTTCTTCATTAGAGTTAGACCACTTGAGTGTGTTCCATAGATACCTACATGAATCTCATGCAAGGCTGACTCAGATTCGTTACATTTTATAAACCATAGGAGAGTACCATCAAGACCTCAACGGTAAAGTGTGTCAGAAATCAAGGTATGTCGTGCCGCTTGGCGAATAAAATTTTGTTTTAGGTTTCAAGAAAGATCAGGAGGAAGGGTATTGTCTTTTAAGTAAGTATAAATCTTCCCATAGATGGAGGTTTCGGGGTCAATGATATTGCATATTACTTGGGATTATGGATTGTCATGGGTAGGATTAGACACTTGTTCCACCATAAACTCATAACGTCTTTGAATTTTCAATATATGTAAGAGAGAAGCAATTGTAGCCATAGCATCAACAACTTTGTTATTTGCTCTTGGTATTTGTTCAAATTTGATCTGGACAAAGTACTTTTTTAAATCATCCATCATTTTCTTATATGGCAGAAACTTGTCATCCCTTATTTGATAATCGTCATTTACTTGATTGATGACTAGTTGTGAATCTCCATAGACCTACAACTCTGTGACATTCCATTCTACCGCTATTTTGATGCCAATGATTAATTCCTCGTATTTAGCTACATTATTAGTACAAGGAAAACTGAGTCAGTAAGACTTTGGAATGGTGTGTCCTTGAGGTGTGACAAATAAGATCCCAACACCTTGTGTATGAATCATCAAAATATAGCATCCATTGTTGTGGTGTGATGGTGAGAAGATCTGCATTAGGAAACTCAATGCTCATTGGGTGATTATCCTATAGAGGTGCTTCAGCTAATTGATTAACTATTACTTGTCCCTTGATGGATTTGTGATCTACATATTGAATATAAAACTCACTCAAGATCATGATCCATTTGGCTAGCCTTCCTATTAAAGCCGCTTTGTTGAGCAAGTATTTCAATAGATCGATTTTTGCTATGAGTTTAACTATGTGGGTTAACATATAATGGCGTAGCTTTTGAGTAGCAAACACTACCACCAAACAATCTTTCTCAATGAAAGTGTCACTGATCTCATAACCATTCAAAGTTCTACTGATATAGTAAATAGCTTGTTCCTTTCTTGCAGGATCCTCTTGTGCCAATAAAATGCCCAATGAAATCTTCGTTGTTGCTATAGACTTGTTTGAAATGGCTTTCCTTCTGTAGGTGGCACCAGTATGGGTGGAGACATCAAATATTGCTTTAGTTGATTGAAATTAGAGTCACATTTGTTATCCCATTTGAAAGAGACATTCTTATGTAATAAGTGATTGAATGGATGACTCTTGTCTGCTAGTTGAGAAGAACCTTAAACATGATTGAAGCCTTCCCTGTAGATATCGTAGCTGAATGATGTTTCTAGGTGGTGAAATCTTCATAATAGCTTTGAATTTGGTAGGATCTACTTCAATACCTTTCTCTGAAACAATGTACCCTAGAAGTTTTGTCGATGTTACACCAAACACACATTTATTGGGATTTAATCTGATGTTAAGCCTTTCTAGATGATTGAAATTTTTGTCTAGGATTTCAAGATGTCCTTATCTAGTATATGATTTGGCCAATAGATCATCCACATAGTCCGCCATAAAAGTATGCATCATGTTGTGGAAAATGGTGGTCATTGCTCTTTGATATGTAGCCCCTACATTTTTCAATCCAAAAGGCATTGTGTTCCTTAACATGCTTCTTAAGGAAGATTCGATGAGCCAATCCTCAAACCCCCAGGATATGGAAGAATATAATGCAAAGACCATGGATAAAGTGGAGGATTATAACATTTTTTTGGAGTGGATGGAGAAGCTTGAGAAGAAATTCACTGGATTGACTTGGTTCATTGTCAAGATGATCCACCATGTGGCCGGTACCCTTTCTATTGTGCTCAAGGATGAAATGGATAAGAAGGCTATGGAGGAGGGCCCCAACTAGGTTGGGGAGGATGTTATTTATCTCCTCTCTTAGAATTGGGAGAGTGCTAATTAGTCTGTTGTTGTTGTGTCTTGTATGCTAGGTAGTTGTTTGTTGATTGTCGGTCTACTATTTTTGTGTTTTTTTTTGTGGTTAATATTTTAATTCTCTGGACCTGATCTTTTTTGGCCCTTGTGGCTCATTGTGTAAAGTGTACAACACCCTATAAATGCTGCTTAATATATCAAAAACAACTTGATATTTTTGGCAGCAAACCCCTTAGACTAAGTTTTCAAATATCAACTAGTTTAGCTCTATGTTTAGAAACAATCTATTTCTAGACATTTAGTTAAATTAGTACACATATTTTTGGAAAAGTTTACCTTGAAGTCACAAGCCTACTCTCAAGGTTTACGAGTTCATAAAAATCATGATAAAAAATACATCAATCAAACTTGAGTCTAGGTTATGGTAAAAAATTGAAATTTTCATATCACTCATCTCTTCACAACATCATACATCATTGGTCCAAAACCTATTAGGGGATATTTGTTAGAGAAATTTAAATCTACCAAGGAATTCAAACTATATCATTCACAACACATAGTTCCTAAGATTGATACACATTTTATGGTTACAACAAGATCACAACATAATAAAAATATGGAGTTAAACCCTAGTGGTTCAATCATACCCATCACAACTAGTGCTAGTGAACCTACCTTTGGGATGCCTAATTTTAATCCTAGAGGATTTTCCACTCCATCAAATAATCCACTACCATTTCACTCATCACAAGAGACAAATGTTCAAATAGATTATATTATGGAAAAACCTCATGAATTTACAGTCGAAGAGTTACTTGAAATGCAACAAGACCCTAGGGTTCATCAAATCATAAATAAAATGTTGAGCTTAAATCCTACTCAATATATGATCACACTTGCAAAACAAGGAACAAAAATTCCCTCTACTTTTGATGTAGACACACTTAGGGAACAACCCTTGTCAAATGTTGCATCATTGGGTCAACCTTCTCAAAACATGGGTCAATCTACTCAAAATGCACCTTTGGTACATAATATCATTCAATCTATGCCAAAAATATATTCATTACATGTGCCAAGCAAACCTACAATCACTAAAGTGGATTCATATAGTCTTATAGCTCAACATGGAAATCCTCAAGGTCTAGGGAATTATACAAATGTGGGAATGCAAAATGTTAATACCAATGTTCCACCCACATTTCGTGCTATTCCTAGTATACAAGGTTCACAACCACAAGGTTCACAACTCATATCACAAAAACCACAAGGGTATCAAACATCACAAGGTCTTCAAAGTAAAACCAAAAATCACAAGGTTCACAACACATACCTCAAAAACCACATGGTTATCACACACAACATGGTCCTCAAATTCAAATCCAACCAACTCAAGGGTCACAACATGTATCACAACAACCTCAAGGTGTTCAACCACCTCAAGGTTCTCTAAACATACCTCAACAACCACAAGGTCCTCAAGTATCACAATATTTAGGATCTCAAAACCAATGTATTCAATACACATCACAACATCAACCAATGTCCTACAATCCATTGTCACAAAATAGATAAAATATTCAACCCATGTCCCAACATCAAGTGGTACCAAATTGAGGGTCACAACAATTATTTTAAAATCAAATGGGTTCAAAAAATCATGTGGTTCCCCCACAACATCAAATCTTGCAAGGTCTTATATCACAACAACATCAAACATCCCAACATCAAGGACAAGTTTCCCCTCATCAAAATTAAAATATCTCAAATAAAAATCTGCAAAATTATGTGTCACAAAATAAAAATTTAGTTCTACAACAACATCAATACCAATTCTTTTTGGGTTGACCCCTTTGGTTCATGGTATTAAGGGGTTGTTTCCTTATTTCCACGTGTTTGTTTCTCTTGGCGGCTTGATCATGGGTTCGTTGAGGTTTCTGGTTCTTGTGGATTTTTGGGAGGTTCCTTTCCATTCTGAGAGCGTTGTTCTTCTCTTGGACCTATTTTGGTTTGTATTAGCGAAGCGGGTTCTCTAATTTTCAGTTTTCTTTAGGTTTTTGGGGGTTGGGCTGTAGGGTGTCTAGAGGAGTGGATTGAGTTGGTGCCTTCTTTGGTCTTCCTAGGGAAGATTCTTTGTGTGGTTTCCAATGGCCTTAGTGGTGGTGTTTAGAGGATTTCATGGCCATTTTTCTACTTGGGGCTTTTGTTTGTTGCTAAGTCCACCTTTCCTAGGTGTGCCTTTGAGTGAGTCTATTCTTAGGTTGAGTGGTTGAGCCCCTATTTTTTTTCTTCTTCACCTCTTTCATGTTCTCCAAAGCTTGGTTGGGGACATGGTATAGTCGGGGTTTCTAGATTTAGGGGGGTATGCTCTTCTCTATTTGAGTGGGGTTGATTGTTCTCCAACTCTTTCCCTTTGGAGTAGCCTCATGTGTTTGACCTTCTTCCCTTCAAAGTTTGGTCTCAGTTGGTGGTTTTGTGTTTTAGTTGTTGTCTCATGAGTGGTTCTTTCATGGTCTTCATGGTGTTAATGGTTTTTTTAAGCAAGTTCCTATGGGGGGTGGGAATGGCCCTGCCCTTTTTCAAAGTGGTTTGAGTTTATCTTTGGTGATTTCATGCTTGGCCTACTTGCAGGCTTTATGTTCAACAGTCATTTTATTTTCTATTCTACTTCTTTGGCTCTGGAGGATTGGGGTTCTGTGATATTTTGGGCCTCTCCTTCAAATTTGGTGATTGTTTCATCTCCTATAGGTGTAGTGTCTGAACCTTCTTTGGACAAGCTGAACTTTGCTAGTTCTCCTACTCCTTCTATGACTGGAAGGTTTGTTAACCTTAAAGGAAGTTGCAAACTCTCAGGTTTTGAACCTTTTTTTCTTGATGGGGTTGTATTCAAAGTATATTTTCAATGCCACGGTGCTTCAGTTTCCCAATGTGGCTAGGAGTATTCTCTCTATTAGAGTGTGTGCAATCTTCCTAGCTCCATAGTTGATGTCTCCTATGGAGGTGGAGACCTCTCCTATTGAGGTAGAGACCTATCCTATGGAGGTGGATATAGGTTTTGTGGGCATGGTGGCCTATTCGTGCTTCTTCAACTAGTTTTCTCCCTTAAGGCTCCTATCAAGGTGGAGGCCACTCCTATTGAGGTGGAGTTTTGGTAGGTGGGAGAGTCCTTGTTGTAGTAGATAGAGTTCTCTTGGAAACCCATCCTATAGAGATGGAGGGACAAATTGGAAGACGTGGCTTTTCTGCTCCATCAACTCTACCTTATTTTATGATTCAAAAATTAGTTCAATAAGCAAAAGGTTTTGTTGGAAAAACAAGGATAGACAACTAAGAGGGGGGAGGTGAATCAGTTGTTATAGAAATTAAACTTATTCAACCTTAAACAACCTTTAATCATAGATCTGATAATTAACAGTGAAATCATAAATCAACAACACATTAGAGATAGATGAACACCAAGATTTTATACATGGAAACCCTGTTAGGGGAAAAAAAACTGTGGATGTTAGTCCACAAGAATATACCCTGTTAGAAGTATAATAAAAAAATGAATAAGGAATGCACATGCATTCAGGCACACTGCCTAGAGCTCACTGCTCAAAGGGAAGGCTCACTGCCTTACATAAAATAATTAGATTAAATCCATCTAATGAGGTTGAACTAAGAAATTAGCTACTACAAAAGTTTGATGAGAGTTCCAGTTAGGCATAGAAATACTTCTTCACACTTCGCTCAATCTTCTTCACACTCTTCTCTTCATTCGGATGATTTGATCTTTATTCGCACATTTCACATATACACTTCATGCTCACACACCACACACACTAAAATGAAAAAACAATTGTTCTTATATATCTGCTACATGAATTTACATCAATAACTCTGTCGGCCACAAATAAAGAATAAATTACAACTATCGGCCCAATTTTATGAACAAATCTCAATGTGCACCAACCTAAGTCGGTCACAACATAGTGAGGACCTAAATCAACATCCTCAAACATGCCAAACAATAAATATTAATCCATAAGGATCCACAGCACGCTACCACCATCATGTCAGCCAAGAACATGAAAACTTGAATACACAAGGGAAAATCTTTGATCGCGAAAACACCGATCAACATGGACATACCACATTGATAGAGCATGATCTATAAAAATCATTAGACATCTTAGGAACGTACGCAACAACTAAATTCATCATAATTGCAATCTCATCTTCCAGAAATACCTGCTACAATAAATGAATAACTGTAGGAACACAAAACTTCATAACTTTCTCAATTCTTGATTCACACCTCTGAAAATTTTGGACAACATACTAGATAGGCTCAGCAAAAAACCATTTAATGCATGCCTTCTAATCATCAATGTACAAAAATTTCCATCACTCTGACCTTCTCAGCTTCACAGACTACTTGCAATATATTTATTACAATTTTCTCAATATCCTCGACATATACAACCTTTAGAATCATTAATGCTAATAGTGTTGAAATCAATGACAGCCACATATCAACAACACAACCACAATATCCAACAATCTCCCCCTTTGGCATTGATGGAAACACATGATGTGAAAAATACCATCAACACAACTAACTCTTCTCAACCTGTTCTTCTCTTCCTCACATTGCTCTTCCATCTTCTCTCTCTTAGTACTTATTGCACTTCCCCCCCTTTCTTCTATAAAGGTTTTTCACATTACTCTTCTCCCCCTTTGACATCAATGGAAAAGGTACACAAGCTCTAAACCACATATATTTTGAATCATATGAATACTCCCCCTGAGTAGCAACCACCATAACATCAATTTGAAACAAGATCTGACTGTAAGTCCACATATCAATGCAAAGACTTGCATCTTAGTTCATATTAGGAGGCGAAATTACCCCTAACTTTCCTTTGAGATACTCAAAAGTATCCTTAGGCAATGGTTTAGTAAATATATTTTCAATTTGTTCCTTTGTAGGCACATATTCCAATATGACCTCTTTATCACTCACCTTGTCTCTCAAAAAGTGATACTTGATAGATATATGTTTTGTCTTTGAGTGTAGCACCCAATTCTTAGAAATTTTTATAATATAACAATAGGCTCATCATAGTCAAATCTAATATCTCTCAGCATCTGCTTCATCCACAACACTTGAGTATAGTTGTTTGTAGTAGCAATATATTTCACCTCAACGGTAGATAAGGAAATGGAATTCTGCTTTTTACTTAGCCAAGACACCAACTTCTTCCCTAGGAAGAATGCACCTCCACTTGTACTTTTCCTATCATCCACATCTCCTGCCTAATCTGCATCTGTAAAAGCATTCAGAGTAAGATCATCATCCTTAGGATACCAAAGACCAAAATCAACTATTCCTTTTAAGTATCTGAAAATCCTCTTTATTGCAATCACATGTGATTCCTTTGGATCAAATTGATATCTAGCAACCATGCACACAACATTCATAATGTCTGGTTTTGTTTGAGTTAAATATAGCAATCCACTAATCATTGACCTATATGTTGTTTGATTAGCCTTAGGAGAATCATCACTCTGTGTTAGCTTGCATCCGATTACCATGGGTGTACCAACTAGCTTTGAGTCTTCCATGCCAAAAAAAATCAGTAATTCTCTTACATATTTGGATTGAGAAATAAAGATTCCATCATCTAACTGAGTAATTTGCAATCCTAAAATAATTTCAGCTCTCCTATCATTGAAATTTCATATTCACTTTTCATTTCATCAAAAAACTTCATGCATAAGTCATCATCACCTTCAAAAATAATGTCATCAACAAAGACTTCAATAATCAATTCTTTATCCCGATCCAGCTTGAAATACAGATTGTTGTCAATAGTACCTTTGTTGAATCCAAGTTTCAACAAGTATTTATCCAGTCTAGCATACCATGCTCTAGGGTATTTTTTGAGTCCATATAATGCTTTCTTCAATCGACAAACCATGTCTTTTTCATCAGTCAGTTGAAATCCATCTAGTTGCTCAACATAAACTTCTTCTTCTATTTCACCATTCAAGAATGCTGACTTCACATCCATTTGATAGACTTTGTAATTCTTGAAAGTAGCATAAGCAAGAAATAACCTTACAGCTTCAATTCTAGCAACAGGGGCAAAGGTTTCTTCAAAATCAATACCTTCCATTTGTGAGTATCCTTTACATACTAGTCTTGCTTTGTTTCTAACTACTTCACCTTGCTCATTAAGCTTATTCCGAAAGACCCATTTGGTTCCAATCACATTTTTGTCTTGAGGTCTAGGAACAAGAATCCAAGTATCATTTTTCTCTATCTACATCAGTTCTTCCTTCATGGCTTCCATCCAATACTTATCTTTGCACGCTTCATTAAAATTACTAGGCTTAGTTTTGGAAATCATGCAATATTCTTACACAATTCTTCTTCTAGTCTGCACACCTTTGTTCTTGTCTCCTATGATCTGACTTTCAAAATGACTTCGCTTTACATACCTTGGAATTTTGGGTTCTTCTGTTCTTTCTTATGCATTTCCACTATCTTCTTCTTCATGATTTTCTTGATTCACCGAAACACTTTGAGTTTGATTTTATGTCTGTGCATTCTTTCCATTATCAGTGCTATCCTTTTGGTCATTTGAATCATGTCTACAATACTTGATTGATATGACAGTGTCCTCATCAATTCTGACATTTGCACTTTCAACCATTTTCTTCAATCTTTTATTGTAACACCGATAGGCTTTGCTCTTAGTAGAGTAACCCAGAAAGATTCCTTCATCACTTCTAGCTTCAAACTTGCCAATATCTTCATCTCTCTTAATAAAACATCTACTTCGAAAGATTTTGAAATATTTAACTATAGGCTTATAACCAAGCCATAGTTCAAAAGGAGTCTTACAAGAATTACTATTAACATTCACCCAGTTATAGTATACACAACATCTTATAGCTTCTCTCCTATAGAAATGAGGAACATTACCTCCCAACATCATAGTTTTGGCAGCATCTAAGATTGTTTTGTTCCTTCTCTCAACAACTCCATTTTGTTGTGGGGTCTGAGGAGCATATAACTGTCTTTTTATTCCATGATCTTCATAGAATGAATTGAATTCCCGAGAAGTGAATTCACCACCTCTATCTAATCTCAAACATTTGATCTTCAAACCCATCTTATTCTCTACCAAATCTTTGAAGCTTTTGAATTTCTCTAATGCCTCATGTTTTTCTCTTAAGAAAGCAACCCATACGATTCTAGAATAATCATCAATGAGCAACATAAAGTACCTTTCTCCTTATAGACTTCTGATTCTGGATGGACCACATAGATCAATATGTAACAAATCCAGTACTCCATTGGAATGATGTTTTTTGCTCCTAAAAGAAATTCTTGTCTACTTTCCCATCTGACATTCCTTGCATATAGTGTTAGTAGGATTCACTAACCTAGGTAGATCTTTGACTGCTTGTGTGGAGCTTATTTTGACAATGTTATCAAAATTCACATTACAAAACCTTCTATGCCATAACTAGCTTACATCAACTTGAGCAATAAAACAACTTGTAGCATTTAAGTGAAAAATATTACCTCTTGTCTTTGTACCTGAAGCAATCACATTTCCTAAGCTTCCCAGTATCTTGCACTTACCATCTTTGAACTAAATATTGTAACCCTTGTCAACCATTTGTCCAACACTCAAAAAATTATGCTTCAATCCTTCAACATATAGGAAATCATCAGTATTAAATTTTCCACCAAGAGAAATAGTGCCTCTACCACAAATCACACCAACATTATTATCTCCAAATATTACAACACCACCATCATATTTTTCCAAGATTAGAAAATTTCTTTTATCACCAGTCATATGATGTGAGCATCTGATGTCAATCACCCACTCATCCTTCTCATCAATCCTGGCTGCAAGAGATTTCTCAATATTCTGACTACTAGCCGATTTAGTGGACACCAAACCATTTTCCTTGATAGCAATGAATACCCATTCATCTTCATTTCCAGTTTCTTTATCAGATTCTTCATCAGTAACACCTTCTTAACATAGTCTTCTGAAGAATCACACTTGGGTCTCTCTCTGATCTTCCTCCTGGGAAGAAACCAGGACAGCTTGATGCAACCTATAAGGTCAAGTATCATGAGAGATGGCACTTTGGATAAATTCCTTTGTGACTTACCTTGCTCCCTCTAGCTTCTCTCTTTTCATAATCAGTGCTTCAATTTCTTCTAGCTCTCTTTCTTCATCTTCAATCAATTTCATTTCATCTTCATACTTGAATGTCTTCTTGGAGCTTTCTCTCGGATCATATCTCTATTGGCTTTTTCCAGATACAGTAGCTTTGAATGCAGACTCTGTCTTAGGTGAAGCTACATTCACCAATCATTCACTCAACTCAAAGGCAACAAGTTTTCCAATCATGACATCTCTCTTGTTACATTTGTTATTGTCCCGAGCTCTTCAATAGCATGATCTTTTCATTGTTGAAGTAGGCACAAATCTAAGTATTTTAGCCACAATCTCATCTTCTTCCAAGATTCCACCGGCACATCTAATACCCATCACTAGTTTATTTAACTTTTGTGTGAAAGAAAAAATGTTTTCAGCTTCACTCATCTTCATGTTCTCCCACTTTCCTTTCAGACTTTGTAGCTTATCAACTTTTACTAGTGCATCTCCTTCATACAATGTTTCCAACTTTTTCCAGATCTCATGTGTAGTCTTTAGACCTATCACATTTTTCATCTCTGAATCTATCAAAGCACTTAGGAATGCTTCTATAGCCTTGGTATTAGTTTCTACTTCTTTGATCTCATCTGCAGTAGAGGGACCATTATGAGGAATAGTATATACATTCTTTGTAATCTTCCAAAAAGGCTCATCAATGCACTTCAAATGACACTCCATTCTAACTTTCCATAGAGAGTAGTTTGTACCATCGAATCTAGGACTATCCTTCTTGTATGATACCATCTCAGATCACCTCAATCTATTAAAATTCTTCAGAGGAACTAGCTCTGATACTGATTGTTTGCAAAACAAGGATAGACAACTAAGAGGGGGGTGAATCAATTGTTATAGAAATTAAACTTATTCAACCTTAAACAACCTTTTATCACAAATCTGATAATTAATAGTGAAAGCATAAATCAACAACACATCAGAGACGCATGAACACCAATATTTTATATGTGGAAACCTTGTTAGGGGAAAAACCATGGTGGATGTTAGTCCACAAGATTATACCCTGTTAGAAGTATAATGAAATAATGAATAGGGAATGCACATACATTTAGGCACACTGCCTAGAGCTCACTACTCAAAGGGAAGGCTCACTTCCTTATATAAAATAATCATATTAAATCCATCTGATGAGGTTGAAATGAGAAATTAGCTTCTATAAAAGCTTGATGATAGTTCCGATTAGGGACATAAATACTTCTTCACACTTCACTCAATCTTCTTTACACTCTGCTCTTCATTCGGATGATCTGATCTTTATTCACACATTTCACATATACACTTCATGCTCACACACCACACACACTTACAAAAATGAAGAAACAATCCTTCTTATATGTCCACTACATGAATTTACATCAATAACTCTGTCGGCCACAAATAAAGAATAAATCACAACTGTTGGCCCAATTTTATGAACAAATATCAATGCGCACCAACCTAAGTCGGTCACAACATAGTGAGGACCTAAATCAACATCCTCAAACATGCCAAATAATAAAATATTAATCCATAAGGATCCACAACATGCTACCACCATCATGTCGACCAAGAACATGAAAACTCGAATACACAAGGGAAATATTCGATCACGAACACACCGATCAACACAAATGTACCACACTGATAGAGCACGATCTAGAAACATCACTGAACATCTTAGGAATGTACACAACAACTCAATTCATTGAAATTGCAATCTCATCTTCCAGAAATACCTGCTATAGTAACTGAATAATTGTAGGAACAAAGAACTTCATAACTTTCTGAATTCTTGATGCGCACCTCTAAAATTTTTGGACAACATACTAGATAGGCTCAACAACAAACCCTTTAATGCTCACCTTTTGATCATCAACGTAAAAAACTTTCCATCACTCTGACCTTCTCAGCTTCACAGACTACCTGCAATATATTTATTACAATTTTCTCAATATCCTCGACATATGCAACTTTTAGAATCATTAATGCTAATAGTGTTGACATCAATGACAACCACATATCAGCAACACAACTATAATATCCAACAATTTTTTTGTTGTTTGGCCATTGTATGAAGTTGGCATGGGCTCAATATACATGAGCGTGTTTGTGTACTGGTGGTTTGGGATTTAGATCTCTCTTGATTATATTGGTTTGAGTTATGGGATGTCTTGTCCACTCATGGGGTGGCTGCTATTGAAGGCTACTATTTCTATAGATTTTGGGGGGCTTGTTGACTTGTTTTGCTAGCCATGAGGCTCATTTCATCATGTTGGAGTTTGAGATTGTGGGTTTCAGTCCCATAATACTTATTTGTAATGGGTTGTTGGTCTATTAGTTTTTTCCACCCTTGAGGTGATTGTTGTAGCTGGCTATTTATTTTTAGCTTGTTGTGGTTGGGCTGCTACTATTTGCAGCTTTATGGGTGGCCTTTAGGCCCATTCTATTGGCTTGGATCCTGTTCTTCCATTCATGGTTCGATGGGTGGCTTGCAGGCCTGTATTGTTGGACATGAGGCCTATTTTGATGGTAGATTGGGTTTTGGATCCATTTATACCTATTTGTAATGGTTTGAAGTTTGTTTGTTTTTTCCACCCTAGGGGTTGTGGCTATTTTTGGCTACTATTTTATAGCCTTGTGAGTGGCCTTTCAACTTGTTCTACTGGTGTTGTTTCTTTTTTTACCTTGTTGTTTTGATGGCAATGAGAGCTATTTCTTGTTGTTGTTCCATATTGAGGTTGTTCTCTATCTTGTTGTACTTATTGCTAAATATTTTGTGTTGTAAAAGGGACCAGGGCCCTTTCAAAATCCCTTCTTACTTAATCAAAAAAATCAATACCAAGCTTTTCAAAACCAAAATCAAAATATTCATCCATCACAGCATACTCATAAAACCATTCCACAAAATCAACATATTCTATAAAATCAATACATCACATCGAGTCAAAACATTCCATCTTCACAACACATCATTTCAACACCCCAAAGACAACAAGCTTGACAATTACAATAATAAGCTATTTCCCAACAACAAGCTATTACACAACAACAAGCCTTGCAAGAACAACAAGCTCAATAAGCATTGCAAGAAAAATAAGTGTTACAAGCTCAATGAGCACAACAAGCTTTACAATCTCAATAAGCCTTAAAAGCTCAACAACAATAACAAGGATTGACATACAATCAACAATAACAATAATACACTAGTTCTCAAAAAAATGTCGCAAATTAACATTCATATGGAGCATATGGTACACCATCACCATTATCACCTAAAAATCCACAATATCAAACCAATCCACAATTCACACCATATAACACATATAACAACACACCATAATATCAAAATCTGATTTACAATTCATCTACCATCCCACAATTCAACACATATGGTCCACCATTAAACAATCCTACAAATGACATATCTTCACAAATCAAGACACTCACAAAAAATATACAAGATATTCAACCAAGGAAAACCAAAAAGTCATACACAGTGCAAGATTTGTGTCCCTACCCATTTGATCATAATATCACAATGGTACCATTCCCTCTAGGATTTGAGATACCTAAGTTTGAAAAGTACAAAGGGTGTGGTAATCCAGAGGAGCACATTATGGAATTTTATGTGGCATGCATAGAAGTAGCACACAAAAATTCATACTTGATGTGTCTCTTCCCAAGAAGTTTGGGAGGCCTAGCTATAAAATGTATCTCACACCTACCTCAGGAAATCAAGACATTCCAAGAGATAATAGATCAATTTGTAGCACATTTATCCTACAATATTGATATAGATGTAAGCTTGGAGGAACTCTACACTCTTAAAAACAACAAGGGAGAAGAATTTGAATCATTCTTACAACAATGGAGACATAGAGCAAGAAAATGTAAATGGCCAATACTAGAGAAGCAACAAGTAGAGATCATTTTTGGAAATGTGGAAACCGATCTAGCATTCCAATTAAGGATGCAATGTGTGTCAACATATGAGGAAATCGTATCAAAAGGTCTTAATATTGAGCGTGCCCTAATTTCTAGGGGATCCACACAAACTCAAAACCAACCATCTAGTTTCAGTGATAAACCTTGATTTTGGGTTAAAGGTAAGACAGTTACTAATGATGGTGTGGTAGATGAAAAAGTGGTTATTAATGCACCTTCAAACTCACAAAACACACACCAAAACATACAACAAAACACACAACAAAATACTCAACAAAATGTTAATAATTCCAACACTCCGTGAGGACCACCACCAAGATAAAAAATTACCTACCAAGGAAAAACAATACTCCTTGGCAACAAATTACTCCTTTAGGGGAGCCTTTTGAAATAGTGTTAAGGAAGTTGGTTCAATTGAATCTTATCACGATCCAAAAATTTGAAAACTATCAAGAACCTCAAGTCAAACCTCCTTGGTACAAAGATTAAGATCATTGTGACTTTCACCAATATAAGGGACACAAAATGCAAAATTGTTTTAAACTCAAACATCTCATCCAAGATCTTATTGATCAAGGAGAAATCAATGTTGATAAAAAATTAGGAAATGAAGATTTAGGGATCTATAAAAATCCTATGCCTGATCATGGAAAAGCAAAAGATTCAGGAAAGGCATCAAGCTCAAACAGTATAAACCATACCTATGATAACACAATAGGAAAAAAAGTTGTTTCTCATCCATCACAACATGAGGAGTTAGATATACATCAAGACACTTAAAACAAATTAAAAATCAATTAATAGTGTCTAGCAATGTTTTATATGAAATGACATCAAGTATGTCTCAGATTGTAATATCCCTCCCTCATATGACTTAATGATTGGACATATTGAAGAAGTTTGAAGGAAACAAGAAGACTACATCACTACATCCATACCCATTAACAATTGTGAAGTCTTTTACCAATTCTATACCATCTATCCAAGAGTCATGTCAAGATGATGCTCCTAAGTATAATGAAAGTAGCTCCGAATCAAGTCAAGGTCGAGACTCAAGAGCTCATACCTTCACATCATTATCATGATTTACAAAATATCTTCCAATCTGTAAGTGACAACTGCTCTACCATAATTCAAGATGAAGAGATCACTTCCCCAAAGTATTATGATGATTTAATGAACATCTTCCAATCCATTTAAAACTTCAAATATATCCCAGATAATACCATGAGATGTTTTCTTCTGATGGACATATAGATTATCTTCACCTAAAACAAGGGTCTCCAACTCTTGACATTATCACACAAGAGAAAACAATGATATGGATTATTGATTCTTACAGTGACTGTGCATCATCGACATCTTGTGAATCAACATCAACAAATGGAACATCTCAAATTTTGATAGAAGACATTGAGTATGAAGATGTCTAGCACTATCCAAGAAAAATAATATGTTTACATGAACATGGTATCTTGAAATCACTATTGACAATTAACATTCCTGAACAATGGGAATAAATAGCAATATCATGTGTCCAAGACAAGTCATATTCAGTAGCTATTTATCAACGAATACATTATCAGGGAAAAGGATTTGGCCTTGTTAAACATGACATCTTGAAATTAGAAAAAATAGTAAACAATATTGAGAAGCAAGGAATTGGTTTTTCAACAGTGGCAAAATCAAAGCATGCCAGTAATACCTCCATAATATAGAGGGTAACTTTATCTAGTGTAAACACCAACATGGGGAGCACGAAGGGTCCTTATGATGAAACCATTGCCAATGCTACAACTAGCCATATCATGAATCAAAATCCACACATCATTCCATTCATAAATTGGGACCAATGTCGAAAGAAATATTTTAATCAAATCAAGGAGAAATTCATCAAAGCAAAATAAATAGTAAAGAAAAATGGACAAAGCAAATACAAATGGATACCAAAGAAAACAAAGGAAACTCATCCCTATCAAACTCCATTAGTCAAAGAAACTATGGGCCAAAATTAAAAAAGGGAAATGTATCCATCAAAGAAGTCCGAAAATACACAAGTAGGATTCTCAAGCGATGTACAAAGTATATCAAGCGGTTGGTCCTAATTCCACTCAAAATTCTAACTTCACTCATCATTGCTCATCTTCCCAAGTTTGGAGAGTCAAAGGTTCCAAACTATTGACTAATCCATCTCATATCCCTCAACGCACATCACCATCCACTCCATCATTTATGATATCTAATTCTTGCATTGACCATGTGTTGGCAGTAACCCTTAATCACAAGGATTCTGAAGGCACTCTATTGCGATGTGTGCACCTAGATGAGGTTAACTCTAGTATCAAAAAGTCAAATTAAAATTCTCAAAAGTTGCATTCAAGCGCTCATATCTTAGCAAATCAGCTTCTTTAGGCAAGATATAATTGGCACATTATGATAGTAGCATCTATATTAGTACCACTAGGTGGTTTAACATGAGCATAAATGTTCAAAAAATAAAAAAAAATCAAAAAATCAAGAAATAGTATAACTAAAAATTGTCCTCCAGTGAAAACCACTATGGTGGCACTTTGGGCAAGTACTATGATGAAAAACTAGTAAACATGCATCATGATTAGAATTGAGTGTCTATATGTACCATTTCAGATGGAAGTATCTCATTCCCTTAATGATAAATCCAATATGTCTTTATCCAGATCTAACCAAAAATCTCTTGATCTTGAAAAAGGTTTAGGGTACACTTCAACCTTTCTCAGGACAAATTCTTGACATGGTCTTTACCATTTTATCTTATGAATTCTTAGTGCCTATCTTTAGCATTTTCCTAATGATCATATTGCACAATACAAACTCTGTTGAAAATATTCACATGCTTATTCATTCACTATCTTGGTTTGCTCATGAAATATGAAATATTGCTAGGTACTAGGGGTAGGTGCTTGAACTTGTGACATCGATTTTGTGATCTAGGTATCGTTTATATTCAAAAATCCAAAAATATTAGAAAATATCAAAAACTCCAAAACAATTGCAAAATCTTCAAAAATCCAAAAACATCTAAAACATCATCAAAAATCCAAAAAGATCCAAAAAATTTGTAAAGTTTAAAATACCTAAACATCTAAAATATTTTTAAATCTAAAAACATTCATAACATCTCAAAATCTCAAAAACATCCAAATCTATCAAAACTCCTAAACAAGTCAAAAACATCATAAGTCAAAAAAATACTTGTCAAACTACATTGTCTCTATGCTTATGTAGGAAAGGCCATCGTGAATGAGCACCTGACACATTAGTTCAATCCCCTTTAGGTCCATCTCTTGGGATAAACCTTGGAAAACACAAAAATATTTAGAAAACGTGAAAATCAAAACAACATCAAATATCTTTCATAAACCAAAACAACCTCAAATAACTTGAAAACTTAAACATTCACATAATCTCAAAAGTTCAAAAAAAGTCTCAAAACATTTCAAAATGTCAAAAGTATTAAAATATCTAAAAAGTAAAATCACCCTCCCATTTCACTTTCACCCGCAATAAACTTACATCCCTAATAAATTGATTGTCATTTCCAACCTTTAATGACATAAATGGAAACAAGTGTAACAATCAGTGAAGCATTAAATTTAAAGTTTAAAATATTAAGTCTTAATCATGAGTAAACATGTCGGTTAATATTTGTATCAATGGCCTATCAAATAGTTAATTTTAGCTAAACATCCGATAACATGTCCTAGGATACATCTTTCCTACAATGCGCATCATCATCAAAAATCACTTTAGTTATATCCTTCTTTGGAAAGAGATATGAATAACATTGGTTGTTTGTTCATTTTGATCTTTTCTTATGATTTATCATACTAGTCCATTCCAATGACCTCTCAATGATGTCTATCAAAATTATTCAGAGAGAAAGGAATGGGGCATTGATCATTGCTTTTGTTTGTTGTGCTTGTTGGATATTCTTGTAATACAGCCTCGACGAATACTTTCCTTGTGTGTACAAGGATAGTCTCAAGTAAAACAATGGCTAGGACATATTAGGTTCTTCATACCTTTTGTGTGTTTCTATCCTTACTTAGACAACTTATTCTTTCACGTGATCAAATAAAGTTTTCATATGTCAAGTATGAACAAGGATACTTCTATTTGTTTACAAAGTTAAAGTCCATCACATTGGATACAACACCATCCTGGTTTTCAATACCTTGATGCATCGTATCAAAAATAATGAATGCTATGATGAATTTATCCTAATCCAAGAAGTAAATAAATATCATCTATCCTATCTCATCACATATCTAATAAAGTCTCGAATAATCATAGATTTGTTGGATTTCTATATCAAGCACAAAAGTAAAGGCTGGGAAATATCCATCTCATTATTCTACTTCTATCCATCATTTTCTTCAATGTCTACTAATATTTCTATCCAAGTATCAAATCTGTCTAATATACATAAAAAATATACATGAGGTTATCCATAGCTGATGACTGTCTATGCATCATAAAATTTATCTATAAAAGAATTATTTTTCATCCTCTTTGTAGCTGAACCAATCCCACATATATGTTGTAATCTCGACCTAAAAGTTAGTTTTTCCACTCGATATATCGAGGGGGAAACAAACCATCATTCCTTCTGCTGGGGCACAGTGGGGAATTAGAAAAAAATAGAATTTTTTTAAGTTTTGATTTGAGCAGCAATGTTGATCTGAAAAGCATCAGTTCTTTGAACCAATGTAGCAAGTACCTCGCTTCAAAGAGGCACAAAATGTAGACACTTTAAATTTTCTTAGACATTATCACACACCTAATTCAATTTACTAACATAATTTTTATCTTGATTCGATCATTCTTGTCTATTTAATTAAATAATGCTAATTGTTTAGTTAAATTCACCATTTTCCTCTATTAATCGGGTAATCAATATTATTGGATTAATTTACCCTTTTCATGTTAATTTTCATCCTATTTGATTAAATAATAAAAAATATTTAATTAAATTCTTTAATTCCTCTCATTTGATTAAATAATCCTAATTGTTTAATTGAATGTCATAAATCCCACCTTTTTTAATTAAATGATCTAATTGTTTAATTAAAATCCTAAATTATCTCATATTGCACAATTAAATAATATCCTAATTATTTAATTGACTAATATCTTCTAATTCCTCCAACTTCTCCTACTTGCAAGAAAATATTCCCATGAAATATTCCTCCAATTCAAATTCAAATATTTCCTTCCAAAAGGAAATATCCTCCAATATTCTTCCTAAAATTAAGGGACTTGCACATTCTAATTTAATTAGAGCCCTTGATTAAATTCAATGGTCCATGTCAATATTCAATCTCATCCATGGATTTGATCATTGATCCATGCCATCCTCTCACATTCATTTCTATCCATTGATTAATCAATTTAATCTTGGCCATTAATTCATCCAGTTTTCCTATAAATACTTCTAACTTCCATGAATAAATTATCCACAAAGCATTTGAGAACCCTTATACAGCAGAAATTCATCTTCATCTTCATCAATTGAGAGCAATTTTATGGTTCAACCTCCATTATCACTCAACTTGAAGCTTTGCATCAATGGGGTTAGGAAAGAGCTGATCCTTCCACATCAAATAAAAACTAATCTCCCAATGGGATGAGGTTTGTTGGAGTTTGATTAGGTTTCTTTCATCAATTTGAGTTTATTTCATGTTTAATAAAATCCTAGTTTGCTTTGCAATAATTTCATTGGGAACTTTAGTTAATTAGGATAAGTGATTGATTTACTTATTTAATTCAATTATGTTTAACCTAGTTTTATTCATGTTCACACCAATTTTTGAATGCACAAGAAAAGTGAGAGGGGGGTTGAATCGATTGTACATTAAAAAATCAAAACCCTTATTAACATTCAGGTTTGCATTAATCCTTTAAACCTTAACAACCATTAAACCCTTAACATGCATTAGTAGAATATAAATGTAAGAAATAGTAATGTAAACACATCCATACACATGAGAAAACCATATTTATGTGGAAAACCCAAGAAGGGAAAAACCACGGTGAGGATTAGCTCACAATATAAAGTAATTGTAGAATTGAATATAATAGGCTCACCACTAGAGGGCTCACTACCCAAAATAAAGAAGGGCTCAATACCAAATTATAAAGAAGAAGATATAAGATGGTTACAATGAGAAATCCATCTCAGAGCAATAGAAAAGATCCACCACTACTTCACTAGAATATTTTCACTCTCTTTGAAGAATGTAGACACCTTATGCTCAATGCTTCCAATAGTCTTAGGCATTAAATCTCACACTGCATTTTGCACTTTTGTACTTCACATACCAATACTTTGCATCACACACCTTACACATACTTCCTCCATCAATTCATCACACATATATACCATCTTCAACATTGAAAACAATCTACAAGGTTGGCTATACACCTCAAATGTGCAAATTCAAATTAGGTCGGCACCAAAAAATTCCTATGGTGGAGAGGAATGAAGGCTTACTGCATCATACCTTAAATCAGACCTAAATCCACATATACAAACCTTTCCATGCTTCCACAAACACCGAAGCATATCCATAATTAGTATAAACACCCAAGGTTAGTCGAACCTATGTTAACACCATTAAACATTTAAGTACATGCTTCCTCAAATCCAAAGGTGACTCACGAACCACACACAACACTTAAAACAAAATCTAGAATATTCCATCAACGCCTTGAAATCCAACGTCCTTTGCAACATCATACACCTAAAGACCATACTCATTTTGTACACTTGGTTAGCCTTTTGCACATTATAATAAATGAATCCAACCTTGCAGAGCACCAAAACTCAAACAACTCAATCTGAAGATAGATATGAGCAATATGTTCACACTTTTAGATCCACAAGACTAGAAACCACAATGCAGAGAAATGTGAAGCAAAACTATTTCTCCCTAATAACACTGCTTCACAGTTCACACACTGGTGAACACAACTTCTTCTGCCGAATGATCCATAAACTAAAACTCTGGATATAACACCTTTGAACACCTCTAATCAACATACCTAAACCACACAAGAAAATCTTGAACCATGAAGAAATGCGGAGCAAAACATTGAACACCACTCTACCACACTAAACACTCTTTACCATACTGTCTCCTCTTTTATTCAAATTTTCTCAAAAGCAACACAAATACCAAATCAACATCTACAACACCTTATTAGCATCTCAATCAGACAAGAGGTTGAATATCCACAAACATATGCTCGTCAAAGCAACACTAGAGGTTGACATCATTGAGACTACTAATTACAATATAATGCAACTAATCAAAGCATATCCATAGGTTGACATCAATGCAACAACAAATATTGGTTCACATCAATGAAAACACAAAATTCCAATAGAAGTGGCTTATTGGAGGGGTAATTAATACCATTCTTTCTCAAGAGTTAGTTTAGCATTTCGATCCATCAAGTAAACTTCCTATGAATAATAATTATTTAAAGAAAGAATATAGATTAGGAAAATAACATGGCTAAGGGGCATCAACTAATTAGTTGGCCATAACTTGTCCCTTTATATATCTTTGAGAGATAAAATTAAGGACAAACTCAATTAGTAACATAACCAACTTAGCTAATCTGGACCTAAGATATCAGTTTTAGAGAGTAAATGTTTAAGAGGATCAAATTTGACCATGATGTGGGTTTCCACATAAAGGAGATAATTTCTTATCTTCTATGTTGCAAAGATGAGAGAAATATATTATTTCTCTAACATAAAATACCTAATTTTATAATCAAGTAGAATGTGGCTGATATAATATAGAACTCATTCTTTACCTTCATTATCTTCTTGATCCAATATGAATGCTAAGGCATGAGATGAAGTAGACAAGTAGATAAGAAAAGGTCATTTGTGTACAACCAACATCAAAATAGGAGGATTAGCCAAATAAATTTTAATAATATCAAAATATTTTTTGACAATTCTCATCCCACTGAAAGCAGACATCCTTTTTGAGAAAATGTG
Organism: Sequoiadendron giganteum; assembly: GCA_007115665.2. Taxonomy (NCBI): domain Eukaryota; kingdom Viridiplantae; phylum Streptophyta; class Pinopsida; order Cupressales; family Cupressaceae; genus Sequoiadendron; species Sequoiadendron giganteum. The sequence continues at coordinate 159,774,215 of CM021110.1, read as the reverse complement.
GAAAGAGGATGGTATGATCATCCAATTGAGAGATAAATCATCTTATGTCATGGATCTTCCCTTGAAGACTAGGAAGTTGAGAAATGTTTTTAGGTGGAGGCATGTTAACAATAGTGTCTATCTTATTTGTGTCAACTTTAATTCCATGATAAGAGACTATAAATCCTAAGAATTTTCTATTGTTAACACCAAAGACACACTTAAGAGGATTTAGTCTCATTTTATAGATTTTAAGTCATTCAAAGATAAGATGGAGATTACAAATGTGATTTTGGTGTTATAAACTTAGCCAAGATATCATTGAGATAATATTCAAGATTTGTTTAATGAAGTCGTGAAAAATAAATTCATAGCTCATTGGTAAGTTGCACCATCATTCTTTAAACCAAACAACATGACTACATAAAAAAAGGTACCCCAAGGTGTATGAAAGTTGTTTTGAACTAATCCTTAGTATTTACAAGGATTTGATTGTTACCCAAGAAGCCATCCATAAAGGAGAGTAATGCATGGCCTATTGTTGAGTCCAAAATCATATCTATATTAGGAAGAGGAAATTCATCCTTAAGAGAAGCTTCATTTAGATATTAAAAATCAATTCATAAACGAATATAACCATCAGGTTTTGCAACACCAACTATATTCGATATCCAAGGTGAATAGTAAATTTGACAAATAAAACCAACTTTTAAAATCTTTTATATCTTAGTCTTGACCATTAAACCAGTATTGGGATGCATATTTCAAAAAAAATGTTTATCGGTTGGGCATCAGGATATAACATACTGTTATGGACCACTATGGAAGGGACAATACCAAGCATATCCTTATATGACCGAGAAAAAATATTTGGAAACGAATGTAAGATATACATATGTGATACGCACTCCTCGAGAGATATTGCCCAATCCAAATTATTTTATTTATAATATAAGGATCCATAGGAACATAGATAGTACCTACAATAATAATTGTAGTATGGTTTGAAGGATCAAATGTTTTAAAATCCTTATTAGTTCTAGAAAGTGAAGTTAATTCATTTGAATTCATGATAGATTCCCCAAATTTGAGGATTCAAGAAATAAGGAAATCAATGGTCATGAGGATAGGAAGGTAAATTAGAATACATCCCAATAAAATCTACAAGATCTTTTATAGAAAAAACATCTAGAGGGAAATAGACAAATCTACACTATCCATGATAAGTTTAGGATGTATAAGAGGAAGTGAAGAATAATCTAAGAAATCATGTTACTTTAAATGCATGTTTTTTAGATCAAGAAGGTTGGTGCCCAAGACTTGTATTAGAGTTGTGTGGGTTTGGCTCTTAACGGATCTTAATACCCTACTCCTTATGACCACAAACATTATGTTTACAACATATTTTAGAAAGAATATTAAATCCTAAGCCATAACTTGATTGAAACCCCTCAAAAGAAGGAGGATCACCATTAGTGGTTTAGACAATTTCAGAAGTTTAATCACATGTTCATCACTATTATAATTATTAGAAGTAAAAGGAATTGCACATTCTATAGGTTTGGAAGTTGTAAATGAGATTTTTTGAATGCCAAAGTGATTGGGTTGACTTTATATTATCCAACAAAGGATGGTGTAAAGTCTAATGAGATTCAATCATCACCAAGACACACATTATAATTATATGAAGAAAGTGAGTTAGCACCATCATCTAGAACAAGAGGTAATGATAGTGTAACATGCTTTGAAAATGAAGAGGGAATTGATTTTTCAAGAGTAGGAGAAGAATTTAATGAATGACCAAGATCAACCTTTTGATCATGTTGAAAGGGATTAGGGTCAACTCATATTGAATGTGCTTGATTATCATATATGAATTTAAAATATTGATGAAAGGTGGATGCGATTGAACCCATGGAATGCATGCACAATCGACCTAGAAGAAGGTTATATGATAAAGTGTCTAGTATTACATATTCTAGGGTAGGTAATAGAAAGGGTTCTATCTCAATAAATAGTATTATCATTCCAAGATCTTATCGAACAACAATATCAAAACCCACAAATAGAGAGAGATGCATATGTTGCATGCATAAGAATTTGGTGTTGTCATTGATTTCAACAAGCCTGTGTTGTCATTAATGTCTATTGAGATTGTTGCAAGAGTATGAGTGGTTGTTGCTTTGATTAGTTGCATTATGTTGTCATTAGTAAAGCTATTGGTGTAAATCTCTATTTTTTCTTTGATAAGATTATGTCTATGGATGAGGAAGTACTAAAGATGATGAGGATGTGTCACTGGTGCTTGGTTTCCAAGTGCTTTTGAGAAAATTTGATAAAAAAAAGAGGAATCAGTATGTTGTAGTGGTGTTCTAGATGATAGAGTTGTGTTCTAGTTTTTCTCTGCATTTCTTCTATGTTGAAGATATTCCTGTGTGATTCATATATGTTGGTGAGAGTAGTTAAAAAGTGTTATATTTAATATTTGGTGTGTTGGATCATTGTACAGAAGAAGATGTGTTCACCAGTGTGTGATTGTGCATTGTAGAGGTGTTTGGGAGAATTTTTTTTTCTTTGTGTTTCTCCATAGTTGTGTTCTTGTGATTTTGAAGGAGTATTTATGGTGTTGATATCTTTTTTCATTCAAGATGGTTTGAGGTTTGGTGATTCAAAAGTAATTTTTTCAAGTAACAATGTATAACAGAGTTGTTTGAGTGTATTGGGTGTATGCATTCTTCAGATGAAAGTTATTGCAAAGGATTTTGTTGGATTTCAAGGTGTTTGAGGAATATTATAGATCATGTTTAAGAATGGTGTGTGGTTCACAAGTCATCCTTGGGTTTGAGGAAGTGTGTACTTTAAATTTTAATGGTGTTTACACAAGTAACAACCGACTTGGTGTTTACACTACATGTGATGGATAATTATTGTTTGTAGAAGTGTTTTGTAGCATGGTGTTATTGATTTGGGTCCCAATTAAGGTTTGTTGTGGTTCGATTTCACTTCTATCCACCATGTAAGTGTTTCGGTGCTGACCTAATTTGAATTTACACGCAGTTTGAGGTGCATAGTCAATATTGGAGAAGATTTTGAGGTTAAAGATGGTATAAGTATGTGTTGAATTGTTGAAGAATGCAAAGATAGATATGAGAGATGTGAATTATGTGAATTTCAGAGTTGTAGAGTGCAGAATTGAGTAATATAGTGTGAGCTTTCATGTGTTACTTTACTGGATGTAGTGAGTAGAAGGTGGCTACAATTCTTTAATTATATTGTGAAGGTGTTGATGTCCTTGTGGTGGATTATTTGTTGCATTGAGATGATTTTATCTATGTAACATTCCTTCTCTATCTTCTTTTCTATTCTGGCAGTGATCCTTTTGACAGTGAGCCTTTCTTCTTGGGTAGTGAGCCCTCCGACAATGAGCCCTATTGTATTCGATGTTGATACTACTTATATAGTGAGCTAATTCTCACCACAATTTTTCCCTTCTTGGGTTTTCCACGTAAATCTAGTGTTCTCTTGTGTATGGTGTTAAGTTGTTTTCAATTTATGTTATTTACTTTTCATGCTAATTCATCATAACAAATTAAGGGTTTAATGAATGAATGTGGATCTAAATGTTAATGATGGTTTTGAAGTTTTAAGGTACAATTGATTCACCCCCCCTCTCAGTGTACTTGTGCATTCAACAGTAGCAATAAGAGAAGAAGGATTGGCATGAATTTTATATAGAAAATCAACACCAAAAATATTGAGACCTAATCCAAGGTCAATGTGATTGTGTTTGATACCCACATTGTTGAAACTGACAATCAACATAAGAGGGTCAAAATGAATTTGTATTTCAAGAGGAGGAAGTTCATATTGATGGAATATACTTTTTGGAGTATCAAAACAAATACACCCCATTAAAGCATTCACATCATTCAATATAGCATAAGATAATACAAGAATCTATTATAGATCCTCTTGGAGTGTATCATGATATAGAGAAGTTTGGAGAAGGTCCCAATGAGAGATCTTTAGTAGGAGTATCGAGAAGTTTCTCAATAAGATCATATTCTTTGGGGGATTTAAAAATAAGCTTAGGAGCAATTGGAAGAATTGGTGTAGAAGGAAGAGACGTTGAAATGTTAGTAGTTTTTTTTATTTCTATGAGTTTTATATGTGTGGGCTACTTAAGTATAATCATTATCCATAGAAACACAATAACCCAAAGGTTGTCATGTATTTGGGACACCACGAACAATAATTATTGGTTTTTGTATTGGAGTTGTTTCTTGTGCTCAAAAGGCATAGGTTTTGGTTTCTTTAAAGGTGCTTGTGAGGCAATAGAAATGAAAATTATATTAATTATATTATTAGAATCATTATGATAAGTAGAAGAATTTGAAGAAGAGTTTGAAGGAAGAAAATAAGTAGAAATAGATAAAGTTGAAGAAGTATGAAAGATTTGTAGAAGATAATTGCTCAAAATCATTGTGAAAGGTTTGAAGAAGTAAAAATTTAGTAGAAGATAATTGCTCAAAATCATTAAGAAATTAATCTAACATATTAAAATAATCTCCGCAAAAAACTAAAAGTATGAAAGGAACTTTTAGAAAGATATTTGACATATTTGGATATCATTCATTCACCAAAATTGAAGATTAGAAAGATGGTAGCATCACCAATAGAATAAAATATCCTAAATGGAGGTGATAAATATAACAAGAAATACCTCTCCTTGAGAAGCTCGAGCTACTAAGAAAGAGGAGCCAATGATACAATAAAAGAGCATTAAAATAGATAGTTGCAATGGTTGCATATATTTTGGCTTAGTTTTCCCAAGAATATTAGATAAAGAGCTTGCTTCTTGAGAAAGGGAAAAATTCCTTTGAAAATAGTAAGAGATTGAGTCTTATTTTCTTAGATGAGAGGGATCTGGTGTTATGGCATGCACATCATAAACAAACCATGTGTAAAGTGTGCTTTTACAGCTTAGGAATTTTTGAGACGTTGGCACATCATGTTACCGTTCTAGAAATATTTTGCTAAAAATTTGCAGACATGCTTAAAAATTTTACATTCTTAAAATGTGAGGTAAAATATTTTTTTATAGAAATATTTAAATATATCATTAAAATACAGGCTAAGGTGAGTTCAAAATATAATGTGAAATTATGCAAGTGTGACTTTTGACACTACACCTCCTATATATTCCATACTTATGCCATGGAGACCATCTAGGTTGACCTAACTACCTATATAAACTATATATATTATAATATAACTTAATTAAATGTATTCTAGCCAGAAGTTGACTACACATATCCCATGCATGTTATAGGCTAAAGGCATATCAAAGGTTCTCTCAATAAAATTTTGGTCTTAGTTTTTTAAGTAGACACATGTATTTCACAAAACTTGATACAAAGACTACCATAATTTTTGCAGACCTAAAAGTTACAACACTATCCTAAATCAAATATTTTCTAGAACTAATTGCTTAGTGCAAAGCTAAAGGGTTTACAAAATATGTTTATAGTGAAATTTTAATAGTTTGACTAGTGAATTTGTAGATACAAGTGAAATAAGAACACATATGGCCAAGAAAATGTTCCCTAAAAGATAATTATAAACCAAAGTTTTACCAAACATTCCCACTATCTTAAAATAGACTCAACAATATTCACAAAATTCAACACGACAAATCCCAATTTAATCATCATAGCAAAACTAGTTCAATAATTTCCCAAAATCCCCTACTCATTCATTCTTGAAAATAAAAATCACACATACTTTCCAATAATAGTAATACACAGTTTATAAAAGCATATAAATATTATAGATTCAATTTCAAGTTCCAATTTGATTGTATTCTCTCTCCTAAGTTCATAGATTCATTACTAAGGTTTTGTATCAATTTTCCTATAACATGAATTCTATGGTTTTGATTTTATTATTCAATTTAAATCACACAATTTTAAATTAGATAGATTCTCAATTTAGTCCCTTTAACCTCTTCGAGAATTCTAATTCACTCCAAATTGAACTAACTAGCTTTCCCCAAGTTTCTAATTACCAAACCCTTGTTTTTTTATCTCTAAAGCCTTCAAAATTTGCATATTAATAAAATAAAAATCTAATGCAATCTAAATTTGTTTTAAATCTAGTTTGAACAATATTTGCATGAATATTTCATCTATAAGGTCTAACCTGCAACACTTAGTTGGAGATCATGGTTGAAGTATATGACAAAATTTTGACTCTTTTAAAATCTTTCTTTGAATTGTAAATCAAACTCTTTAAATATCTTCATAATTCAATTCACCATAATATTTTTATGCATTTTTCTTTCTTCTATTCCATATATTCTATAATAATTCAATCCTAAAGCTTACGTATAATTAGAAATCCTAAATATACAAAATATAAGAGCTTTATTCAAATTTATAATTAGTTAATATATTTCAACTAATTTACAAATTTCAAAATAAAATAATTACAATAAATATAAATATATATAATTGTGTTTCTAACAACATCATTTATCTCTAATTTAACTATTAGTTTGTATTCTATTTATCTATAAATAAAAATTGTATGGTAAATGAAGCAAATTACTACAATAATTAAGTCAACAATTATATAGCTATTTTAACTAATGGTAAATAAATAATAATTATTAAATAAATTTAATTAATATTTATTCTAACTTTATTTCTAATTATCAATTCTAAGAAAATAAAGTATTACATATTAAATGATTAAAAATATAAATATTTCTAATTATTAAAAATGCCTTCTCCATGGAATGACTTTGGAGGGCAATGTTTGTAGTTAATGAGGTCTAGAATGGTGGCTGGTTGTAATTGGACACTCGTGCAAATTAACCTTGGGTTCTTTAAATCATCATGGTGGTGGTAACAATACTCACAGTCGATATGAATACTGCATTTGCGGTGCTTGAAGAAGTAGACTTTTATTATAGACCAGAGGTTGAAGAAAATATGCTTGAATAAGGATATCCTATGTCTGAAGGCTGGTTTTTGAAATTTGTGGTAAAAAAATACATCTTTAAAAACTCAAAGTATTAATTTGTTATCTTTATTTTTCATAAGGAAGAATTGTATGTTATTCTTCTTAGGAAGGAAGGTATACTTCTCTATAAAACTGAAATTAAATTGTTATATATTTTAAAAATAAAAGCTTTATAAAATTATTATAAATACACTTCTTTTCATTTTCCAGCAATCATGGATTGTTAAAAAAGATTGAATCACAAAAATAATTGATTAAGTATTGTTGAAATATAATTCAATAATAATCTACCATTAATAAACTTGGATGATTAAAAACGACATACTAAAATAACTTAGTCACATTTATGAAAATAATAAAAAGATATATATATATATAAACAATATCAACATCCCACCTACTTATATAAGATAAACACTCTTAAAAAGAAAATCATATAAAAAAGGCAATTATGGATTCAAGTTAAATAATGATATCAATAAATGGACCTTTCCAAACAAACTCACAACAACAAAAATTGAAAAATACCTTTAATTTGAATGAAACTATATATACAATGTAATAATATTAAACACAACTACCCACATTTTTATGTATAATACACTTTATATATATACTCGTTCAAAAATGAAAAATAAAGTAACATCACACTCAAAAAATATATCATAACCTAACTCAAAATTTAAAATCAAAGCAATGCAACAATTTTTATATTTTATTCAAAAACAAAGAGTCAAACAAACAATTTTCCAAATAAATAATCACACTTTTGAATAAATTTTTGAAAATAAAAGAAAAATTATCCTCAACAAACATAATCATTATGTCAAGAGGCGCTCTAAGTCACAAAAAAAGATGCGTACATAAAAACTCAAAAAATACACTTCAATCACTTTTAGTTTTTGATGTGTGTTTTCTTAGATTCATTTTGAAAAGTTTTTAAAGATAGTTTAATTATTTTTAAATGATATTTGTTTAAAGTACGACAATATTAAAAAGCAATTTTTTAAAATTTCTCTTTTAAATATTGATATAACAACAGAAATTAAACTAGTATATTTATCTTTACAAAAATCTATCTAAAATATGTAGAAAGATACTCTTCTTAATACATTTATTTCTAATCAATTTGTTAGATATAAATAAAATAGATAACTCAATAAGAACATATTTGACATATTTTAGATATATTTTTTAAAGAAATACCTTAATATAAAATCTACTTTTAAAGAATAAGTTTAAAAACCAGTATCAAATATTTTTATAATTATTACATGTAATAATTTGAAAGCAATTGTTATAATGACACGTATCATATCTTTTAAGAATATACCGCCAAATTTAACAAATTATATTATTCAATATTATTTAATAGATTTGATGCCTAACGACGATACTTTGGATCAAATAATCCACGCACTATACGTATCCGTATAGGTATAGGTATTCGTATTCGTATGATGATGGTACGTCATAAACATAATAAATTAAAAAGTCAAAGTTGTAGCAATAAAATTTGTATCGTTACGGTCATGATGGCAATCAATTATGAATAAATGAAAGATCCTCTTCTAAGCAAAACCATCACCTTTATCACTTGTTGTGAGATGGGCATTCACAACCACTGAGGTTAGGTATTAACATACATTTATTTAAAATGTGTTTAGAGATATAATTATTAAGTTGTTTTTTTGTCTTTTAGATAATCATATTAGTAATATTTATATGATAAATAATGAAGTATATCATATTTACGTTCGAATGTATGTTATACATCACATTAAATAATACAATTAATGAAGCATTTTATATTTTTTTAAATAGGTAATATATATCATATTGAATGTTAGTTAATGAATCATTTCATATTCTTCGTGTTAGAGCATCGGGTGATTTGATAGAAGAATTGGAAATTGACCCCTCGTTTTCGAAAGTTGACACTATTTTAGTTTCGAATAAACACTATTGCACTTCCAACAACTTGAGTCTATCTTCCTTACTTTATGTTTGGAAAGTTGTTTTCCTTTTTTCGGTCTTTTCATACTAGTTGCATAAACGTGGTAATAAAATTCTAAGTTTGTCCAAGGACTAAACATGAGAAATAACCACAAATGTTAACCATATCCTTCTCTTTTGTCTTATAACAATTACAACTCACAAAGAGTTCAGCCTCGTGATTTATTTATTGTTAATGCCTATGCTAATCATAAGGATTGCTGGCTTCTATACCACTTTTGTATTTTTGTAATTCAAACTATATGTGGAGATGCATCTTCAAATGGAATTACAAAATATTGTCACACCACTATAACTTATGTCAATGGTTCTTATGGGGCACTCCTAGGTTTGTGTATTTTATACTTTGAAAATATCACAGAACTTCATTTATAGCTCCTAGTTATATCTATAGAACAAAGGTTAACATCACTCTTGCATCCATAGCAATTAATAACTCGACATCAAGTTCATTACTCTTGCCTCCTAATGGATTTGTATTCCCTTCATTTGTTACAATGTTATGTACAATATGTAAGGAAACATAGATTCCTAAATTAATCATATAAGAAGAGATGCCACATTATCTAATCTATGTAAACCCCAACAATATTTTAGCATAAACAACACATAACAAAAATGAAAGAAAGAACAATCACACAAAAGAGAAAAACCAATGTACCCTAGAATAACCCTTTGTAAAACCCAACCTCTAAAGCACTAAAAGTAATACATAACTAACAACAAATAGTTACGATACAATAATAGTGTTTGAGCCTTAATATGGAGATCTACACCCTCAACCAAGGAGGAAATCATGCAAGATGTGACCTTCTTTAGTAGCTATCACTATGAGAATAATCTAAGAATAAATGAGAACCACACACCACATTCTATGCTCCTAAAGATCTCCTTATAGAGAAATTCAAGCTTCCAAGTGCTTATATCAAGCTCTACTTACCATGAGCAAGTACAAGATAAACAATCTATATCATAACCCTTCTATTTATATGCAAGTGAGCAACAAGCAAGGAAAACTTTACTATGTTTTCTTGCCACCTGAGCACTTATAATCAATGCATCAAGTATCTCCAAGTTAGGTTCTCAAGTATACACATACTTCAAGGAAACTTGATTGCTCCCTCAAATAATATTGGCTTACCAAATGTGCCCCCAAGAATTAAATATTTAAATTATAATATTGAATACATTTTAAAATGATCACGAATCATTAAATGCACTCTTTTAGTGAACCCAATAAATCATGTGCTTACTAATCCAACCTCCTGAATATTAAATGCAATTCCCACTTGTGCCACTAACATTTAAAGCATTTGCATTGTCACATATAATATCCCCTAAGAGAATATTGACCTCTTTTAAAGTGCAGTGCCCTGCATAGACATGGACCACAACTTTATAAAATATCTAATATTTATATGCATGATTTGCATCACCTTATGCACCACCAGCTGTATAAATTGAATAAGGGATCAAACATGTAAAGAAGCAACCATAGACAAGCTCATTGTAAATGTAAAATATCCCAATAACCATCTAGTACCATATATTCTCTTTTGTGTTTATCGAACTCACCAAAGCAACTACAACATCTAAAACTACAATTCAATGTGCTCCAAGTGCACATGAAAAGTAGGGTCCATTACCATGCTAGTGACACTCTAACCATCATATTGAATCTTACTTCTTAGAACCTCCTCTCATAACATGATTATTAAATCTAAATCTCCTCCTAATAGGCCTAAATAATTGTCATATACCCTAGCTTCAAAAGTGTAGTTGAAAAATAAATCATGACCTATCCATCACTCATCCAACCAACCACACTATAAAAAAGGGGTAACCACATACCCACATGTAGAGCTTCCACTATCCATATCTCTTACCCATATAACCCATGAATCCTTTTATATCTATTTCCCTACTCAAGTTTCATCTTAATTGGTCATAAATAAAACACTTTAAAATGCCTCAAAATTACCAAAATATCTTATACATTGCTATCAAATACTTCTTATCTAGAATCAACACATATAACTCCTTAGAAATTTCATATCTTGGGTAATTTCCAATCTAGTACAAACCATAGTATATTACCAATGACACTCATATAAAGGATATTCCTCATATCCTCTATCTCACTTGGTGTAAAATAACACTATAGACCATGTCCTTCTAAACCAAAAAAGTGCTCTAGTTGTGCAATAAAGATCTCTACCCCCAAATCCCTATCCAAAAAATATCTCTCCACATACATATTTCAACCCTAAGGTCAAAAATAACAACAATGCATCATAAATTTCAAAGATGTAAGATTATCAATCAAAAATAATATCTCACCACCATCCATTTCAAAAACTATGGAATTATCCCTTACCATTAACCATTCCCTATACTTCTCAAACATGTCCTTACATATGAATCCATAGTTCAAGACCCATATATGACAAAGAAAAAATAAAATGCATATAAACAAGGTGGACTATACTTATCAAGTTGTATTCTCTAAGTGAACCTCCTTTAGAATGGGTTAAGCTATTTTTCATCTTCCTATAGTGCTTTGAGTCACTTGAACTTTCTCTCTTTGAGAAATATCTTCATCAATTCCATGTTGAACTCATGTCCAAACCTAAGTGCATGCTCCTTAATGTTCTTTCTAAAACCTATAAGTAACTTATCTCATTCTGAAACTTTATCTCCATCAAAGAGGAGATCTCAACCTCACCTTAATTTTTCAAAAACAAAAAATACCATATAACCATATCCTACCTACCAAACTTCAAACTATAGCACCACAATATCCAAGAGTTTCACTCTCCCAACAAAAATCTTATTGGGTTCAACACTAGAAGATTATCACCAAATCATAGCTAGTGATTTGAATACATGATCAGTGTAGACTATAAGAACTCCTTGTGAATCTATTATAATTTACATCTTCACGTTAGAAAATCATCTTTCTCCAATAAATAAATCTAGTCAAAAGTAGTTGAATACCATGTCAAAGAATTGTAATCTAGAGTCCACCAGGGTACAATAATACCATCCTCAATACTAGAAGACCATCTCTCAATTTAAAAAATCATCATCACTATTGAAAATCCCATTTAGAGAATTCTAGAGCTACCAGTGTGACAAAAAACTATTAATATATTCACAAACACAACCATATCATGTTTGAATTCCCATTGAGTACTCAAAATTTTGCAAGGTATCATATGGAGTCATCCTCTTCATCCTTGAATATCATCTATCACAACCATGTGCTTGCATGGAATATCTCCACAAACTAAGATCTACATCCTCGCATGACAATATAGCTCATGTTCTCAAAACAAAAATACAACCCTTCTTTCTAGTTGTAAGGCCTTCAAAATACATTCTCAAATTTTCATCTCCACACCTCTACTGCTACTCAACATCTCAATGCTCAATAATTATCAAAGGATAAAAAAATTGAATCTACAACTCAATTGTATCCAAATAGTCTATAACAAATAACAAAATACTAATGAGACTAGCAACTCACCATCACCACTATAATGGTGGATATCCCTACTACAATCATAACACCATCAACACTCTACAAATCCACTCCCAAGTAATCTATGTAATATGTAGGCTACATAAATATTTCACCCACAACATAATACTACATACATGTGGCTTCCAATAAATGTGATAATAAGCATGGCTAGTGGTCCTCCTAAAACCAAAGTAAACTAGAAAACTCACATATATGAAATAATACAACTTGGATCCATCAAAACATGTAGACTAAAAAATATGTAGATTCAAACCTCCATTACAAACAATAGAGTTAAGGCACCATCTCAAACAATACAACTTAGATCCATCAAAACATGTAGACCAAAAATATGTAGATTCAAACCTCCATTAAATATAATAGAAATAAGGCACCATGTAGTTTCTTCCCATGGCATGACCATCAGATCCAAAACACCCTTTAATCCAAAAATATAAAAAATTAACATTAAGCTAATTTTAAGTCAAGAATCAAAGACTAATGAACAAGCATATGACCATGCTCAAAAGCATACATGTAAATCTAAAATCATCTCCATCTAGGCAACGCTCAATAATTACACACTAAAAAATAATCTTCCATAGTTTGGAAAACCATAAAATTTGGATCAAAAACCTTTATAATCAACTATGCTAGAAGCATGCATGCAAATATGAAATTGTCTTCATCTATACAACCCTTGAGAATTGCAGTTTGAAAAATTCTATAGATTTGCAAAATAATATTTTGATTAAACATAAAGCCTACAAAACCATGCACATAGAAATTTGAACATGTTAACACATCCAACCCACTCGTAAATTATAAGGCAAGTGAATACATACATGTTAACACATCCAACCCACTCGTAAATTTGAACATATTTTATATGATGAAATATAAAAATCTACAACATATATATCTAAAAATCCATGAATCCACAACATGCAAGTGAATACATCCATGGCTTGTCCAAGAGCTTTAAGCCACTAAATGACCAACTCTACAACCTCCATCAAGTATGTGCATTTAAGATCTCTAGGTCAAAGTCACTACATGACCAACTCCTATATCAAGTAAATGAAACCAAAGAACCAAGGGATGTCCAAAAGCTTCTAGGTCTCTATCTGATCAACTCCACAACCTCTATGTGACCAAGGGGATAGGTTTCATAAGTTTTTCCTTAAAAGTAAATATTAGCATTTTGGGTTGTGAAGGGATGCCTTAGTTTGAGAAAATTATATGATAAAGTGAACTCACTATTTTAATTCAATTTATTATTATTTCCCTTCTACCCATGGATAATTCTATAAAACTAATCCCAACATTAATTAGGTTGAGGGTTACTAAAATACAAATGAAACTAGATTGGTAAATATATCACAACTTATCAAAATTAATTATTTCTATATATAATTTTTATACTATAGTAAGTCCTAATGCAAGAGCAATTGCTAAAATATAAACAACATCTTTAATTTTCTCTCATGTTACTTCAAAATAAATAACTTTGTGCATTAAGATATTTTCTACAATAGGAGTAGGGTGTGGAATCTCATGTGACGAACAAAAACTAAGATATAAAGAAAATTAAAAATATAGCTAACATAATTCGTTTTATTTGGTAAACACTTCTTAGCCTAGTCTGAGCCTAGAAAGATCACTTATAGCTCGAGGGTCTCTTTATAGTTTTTTTTGTCGAGACCATTACTAGGGGACCTTAGTCCCCAAGGCATTATCACCATTTTCAAACCCACAATATCAATGACCTAGCAAAGGCACATAGCTTGCAAGCACAACAACCCAAAGAGGGTTTGAGCATTGGTGGCCACCTCAATAATATTGAGATTTGACCATTGATAAAAGTATAAATTTGTCACACTTTTATAAAGGAAATAGCCAACACTGATCCAACTTTTAAACTTGAATCACTAAAAAATTGTTAGGAATTGCAAGCAGGAATAGAGGGATGAATTGACAATTATATGTAGATATTAATTAAACACAATAGAAATAGAACAAAGGAATGAACAATTCATAGAAATAGAGCGAGACAGTAAAATTTTTAATGTGGTTCACCCAATTCTCGGGCTATATCCACAAACAAGAGTCCATTTATTTATTAAACAACTTCCAACAAATACATTTATAAATAACCTGCAACAATAGCTACAACATGCAACATTGATTCAAATGATTTTCACTATTTTATATTTTCATGTATAGTGCTATGTGCGCCCACCAGTTAACTTGTGTTAAATTCTATCACCTTTATGTGACCTACACAATCTATCTTCAACATGTTTTCCTTGTTGCAAGTACCATACGCCACGACCATTCAATTCACATGCGACCCCTAGAATTCAAAATCGTAGCAAACCAACAAATTAATTATTCATATTCTGGGTTATTTTATAATTGTTTAAAAAAAAATTCAAATATAATTATGCAGTGAATTATTTATTAAAATATACAACAAATTTTACTTTGGGGATGTTGCCCTTGAATAGCCCCCATTGGGGATGTTGCCCCCAAAACCCCACTGTGGGCCTTGCCGTCAGAGAGATAATACCCCCGAACACCACAAGAGGGGCTCCACCCCCTTGCATTCCCCCATTCATTTATTTGGGGGGGAACATACTGGGTAAAGTGGAGAAAATTTAAACATCAAGTCTAATTGGGCTCCACATATCAACAAAAGTGGCATATGCTTTGAATTTTGAAATGATATAAACTAATAAAATGTGTATTTTTTAGCATATTTTATGTTTTTTATTTTTTTGAAAAGAATAAAAAAATATTTTAAAATAGTTTTTTATACATTAAAACTATAATTTAGTTGCTAATGCTAAAAATGAAGTTACATGAGACGTCAATCTTTATATAATAAAAATTATGCCATCTTCATATATATTCTTTTATCTAGTGCATCATATTCTCTTCAATTTTTTTCATAAGTTTTAGTATGTTTTCTTGACATGGTAATCAACCTAACATTTTGTGTTGATAACCTACTTTTAGTGAAAATAAAAAATAAATAATAAATAATAATTAAACTATTAATATATATATTTTTGAAAATTACATTTATGGATCTACAAAAGGGTTTTTATATTTTAGAAAAATTATTATTTACATGAGTAGGAGTTGTTGAAACATAAAGTTTTTAAAATAATTTTATTGTTTTGGTAAAATGGTGCTACATATGCATTTAACCAACAATTTTTGTTGGAAAAGTTATGAAAATATCTAACTTAGCTAGAATGAATCTTACTACATCATATGTTTGACCAAAATTGATTTTTAGTTAAAAATATTTAAATTCGTCGAAAATGTGACACAACTTTGTACTTTTATCCCGCTACAATATGTCATTTTTGGCTTATAGATAACATAATCAAATATAGAATAAAACATATAAATATAAAATAAAGTAAATATATATTTTATTTTACTTTGTCAACAATAAAAAATAAATATATGTTTTACAAAATAATTATTTTTTATTTAATATAAATATTATTTATTTTAAATATAAAGATAAAAAGCTTTTAAAATATATAATGTTTGCAAATAAAATTAATAAAAAAAAGCTATAAGTATACAATTTTTAACACACTTTAAATTTAACAACAAACAAATTTACTAAAATAATAAATAATGTCTTTTCCAAAAATCACATATAAAAATAAAATAAATAATGAAAAAAATATAATAATTCTAACTAAAATTTAAAATATATGTATTCATGTAGAATTAGCATTTGTGTGTCTCTATGTAGTAAATAAAATAGTTCTAAAGGAAAATTAAATAATTTCAATATCTTCAACCACTTTAAATATATGTATCTAACTCTATACCAATTTACTTTAAATTTATTAATACTTTTTTCTTTTACTTTTTAATTTTTTATAGTATATTTAAATATCAAAAAATCTACTTACTAGTTTATTTAATATATATAATTAATAACATGTATTTTATCTTTTCAAATTTAAATTATTTTCAAATATTATCATTATTATTATTATGTTTTTTTTTTTTTTTTATATTAGACTGCAGGAATTGGGTAGCACAACCCCCTATAAACTGCAGTGCGTCTGGTAACGTGACCGGCGGCGCTGGCGCGACATGCCCTCCGGTACCACGGGGGTGGGGGAGACTAGACCTCGTGACCAAGCTCCTGCAACAGGAAAGATTTTGCCAACCAAACTAGGACCCAACCCCTATTTTCAAATAAATATTTATACATATATAGTTATATAATTATTTTATTTACTACATCAAAATTATTTTATTTACTATAATTAAATGAAAATAATCATGAAATAAGTAGGTCACCTCATCTATGAATAAAACACAATTCTAAATTGCATAAATTTTACATCCAACTTCAATATCACTCCAAATTAGATCCCATCATGAGCATGAGCTATAACATCAATTCACACCCACCCCCCTCACCTTGTTAGGTGCATAGGAGAAAAGATCACATGCACATCAAAGCTACCAAGTGTAAATGGCATCCACATCCTCAACCTCTTTCCTCAATTTTGTAAAATTATTAAACTTTTCTATTTGAGTCATAATTTTTTTTATTTTTTATTTTATTATTTTTGTATGTGGGTTCTTTAATAATTTTTGTTAAAATTTAAATTTCAAATTAATTTTTTACTAAATATTTATTTATATAATTATTTTTAAAAAAATATTTACTATATAATACACAATTATTTCGTTAAAATTATTTTATTCATTATAGTTAAATGAAAATAATAAGATTTAATATAATTATTGAAAAATTTAGTTTGGAGTTATTGAAGTCAAGATCTATTTGTAAATTCAAAATAATCCACAAATGAGCATATCCAAAATGAGAAAATATCACAAGCATCTGATGTGGTAAAATATACAAATGAGCCTTGCTTATAAAGGCAAATATGAAGAGGTGAGAAGGTAGGAGTCAAACTCTAACTACTCCTCTAAGTATGAAACGAGTGTGAGAATTTGTGGACAAGTGTTGGGACACTTGGTGAGACTACATGAGGTGAGACAAAAGTTTAGATAACCTATAAGTGAGCTTAAGTATAGTGTGAATATGACTGTACTAAGTAGGCTTAAAGCTAACTAGTTTTGTAATACCTCTTTTCACACTACAACCTCCATTAAGTGATACTTAAAGAGTAAGCTAAATATTGAAAAGATGTGTCTCAGCAAAAAGGCCTGATAAGGTAATCGTGTATAATAATGTTCTCTCACAAAACAAAAAAAGAGAAAACCCAATGGGAAAAAGCTCCTCTCTAAAAATAGAGAAAGAGAAGGATAAGACCTCCTGAAAAGATGTCCCATGAAGATAGGAACATGACGATGAAGAACTTTTGAAGCATGTCAAAGTTGTAAATTATGTTGAAGATAAACTAGTGTCTATTGGAATCAACGATCCTCCAAAAATTATAGATCAAGATAAGAGATACAAAATATTGCATGAGTGAACATATGGAACACTACTCGAACATGAATACACAAATGACACAAAGGCAATCAAAATCTGTGAAGTTGAAGATGCAAATAGTACTATGATTTTGGAGTACGATCAACAAATACACGAGTGACCTATAGTACAGTACTAAAATGTGCATCACGTTTCTCTACATAAGTACTAGAATCTCACAAAATATAACACATTAAAATAATCCACCCATAGGAGAGACAAAGATAGAATTTTTATGAGACCCCTAAAAGTAGAAGTTTCCTCGACTGCTCCATTGAAACCAAGGAATCATTAGCATAACATTATGATAATTCCCCCATAAATGCCAATGAGGAAGAGGTATAGGTAGACCAAATAAAATCAAGCACAAAAGTGTGCACAAGAATGTAGACCCAACATTAGGTCCAAAAATATGTACAAGAAATTGAAAAAGGGTGTGCATCAAGGCACTGTTAAGAAAATGGTATCTCAACCTTACAATTATACTAGGTTACTATTTATAGTAAGTTTATATTTGAGCACATATTGATGAAAAAAATTCCCCAACGCTTTAGATTGGCTAAATAAGCAATCCCATAAAGTTTCCTCGTAAGATCATGTCTAGATTTGAAGATATTGAAGTTTTCATTTTCCAAAGTTTCAAAGTCCATTTTGAAGGCCTTAGATGAATTTTTGGTCTTGAAAGTGGTTGTAACTGACATCACATGTTATATCTTTATAGAGTGCTTCACGATATTTCTAACAATTTAAATGGGTCGTTAATTGGACACTCGAATAAAATATTACGACCTTTGAAAGTTGGGTCTCCTGAAATGGGAGATGTTCAAATGAGTTGGACACATTTAAATGAGTTGTAAAGGAGAAGTTTCATGTAGTGGTGTGTGTTTTGACACATCACAAGAATCTATTATTATAGATAATTATGGGAATCACTTTTTCGGTGGTTTTAACTAGTAGTTTTGTAATACTGTTTGATGGTTTCATGTATATATCTCCTATATATTAGGTGCATGAGATGGAGGTTGTGTGAAAGAGTATTATAGATTTTAAGTTGCCTTTGGATCTCTAGTTGGTTATACTCATGTGAGAAATATTTATTTGCAAATATATTATAATCTTGTTAAATTCTAAATAATATATTGGGTAGCTTTTGGAGTGTGGGGTTTTCCTCCCGAAAGGGTTTTCCCCACATAAATCACTGTGTTATGGTATGAATGTTATTTATGTTTATTTTTGTTTAATTTATTATATTTTTTTAGATCTGAAAATTTTTTGCATAACCCTCCTCTCAAGATTAGTGTAGGAAGTTGTTCCACTACCTTAGCTTCCATACAAGTGGTATTAGAACTTCATCACCTTTGGTTTCAATTGTGGATTGTTGGGTATTTTGAACTAATCCAGATTTGAATGGGAGCTTGTGTAGAATATACTTTGTGATCTTGTCGAAAGAATTTTAGATGGCAAGAACATCAAGGAGAATAGAGGTAGAGAATTTTTTTGAAAAAAATCTTGAGATGTGGAAGCTAAAGATGGAGGATTTGTTAATAGATTGAGATATGGGGGATACTATTGATGATAATTTTATGAGGCCTAAAAATCCCTCTTTGGTTGCTCAATATGATATAATGAACCGTAAATCCAAGCGTCTGATCACATTATGCCTAGAGGACTCTGTTTTGATCAATATCCACGAAGAAACCTTTACATATAAACTATGAAAGAAAATTGGTGAAATGTATCAAGCCAAATCTTTAGTGAATAAGATTTGATTGAGGAAGAAATTATATTCCTTGAGGATGGAAGACATTGGAAAAATTACAAACCACTTGGAAGCATTCAATATGTTGATGGCTCAATTGGTATTAGTTGGTGTCAAAATAGACGAGGAGGAGAAATGTCAAATCTTATTTTGTTCTTTGCCTGACTTGTGGAATTCTCTTGTTATGGCTATTGGGAGTACTTTTGATATCTTGAAGACTAAAGATATGGTGGGTTTTTTTCTCCCTGAAGATATGAGGAGGAAAGTATCCATCAATGCCAAGGAAGCCCTAAATGTTTGTGGAAGACCTAAGGAAAAAGAAAAGAAGAATGAGCAGTGTGATAAATCTAAATCCAAGGGGAGATCCAAATCTCCTAGAAAGTCCAAAGTTATTTGCTAGAACTGTGGTAAGCCTTGACACCTCCATAAGGAGTGAAAAGAAGAAGAGATTTGATTTTTATTTTGAATTCGAGAAGGAAGATGGTGATGCATTCATCACAACTTTTGATACTTTTGTAGGTAATTATGCATGGTTAATTTACTCAAATGCATCTTTTCATATGACCTCTAATAGAGATTGGTTTTTTGAATATGGAAAAATTTGATGGAGGTAAGGTGTACTTGGGTGAAATCTGAGGATTTTGTCACAAGATTCATTCCTTTCTGGATTCAAATGCATGCTTTACCATTTGAATATAGGGAATTAAATCTGTTAGAAATAATGGAGAATCAAGTAGGCATTTTCTTAAAACATGACTTGCAATTTTTCAATAATCCTACAAAGCCTATAAGGATGAGTGTCTTGATTGATACAACCAAGGGGTTTCCAAAAAAATTTAGAGTTAACATCAAAAAGGGGAAAATGGCAGCAAGAGGTGTTGTTTGAGACTCTTGACAATGTGTGTGACCAATGTCATATGATGGGGCATGCAAAGATGATTGTAGAGAGCAAAAGGAAGTATTTAAACAAGGTTTGGCCAATGGCGGTAAGGTGGTTGAAAATGATGTGAAACAAAATGATTCAGGCCACATAGATGGTATTCAGCTCATTAAAAATGAATTGTGTTTATTTAACAATCCTTCTAAGTCAGTAAGGTTGAGTAGAGTGAATGAAGCAAATAAGAGGTTTCCACTAGTACCATCTAAATGTGGGGAGGGCTAGCAAGCATGGTTGGTCGAAATTCCTGAAAGGGCTCTATTTCATAATGGTTTAGTTGATGAACAAATTTCTTATTGGGGGATTGGAGAGAAAAGTCAATAGTCACTTTTTCAGAGAATTCTGCAAGATCAGCTCAGGGTTTTGTTTGGGGAGAAAAAGGGGTCACTAGAGTTTTTTATTCACAATGGTTCATCATTTGGTGGGATGGAGCTAGCTAATAAGCAAGTGCATCCAAAAGTTCACCAAGCAGCAAGACAAGATCCGTGTTGGGGTCACCAGGGGTATGCGGTTCAGGCTAGCCAACGAACTCAGTATGTGGTTTCAACAACCATCATCAAGCATTTAGAGGTTTTGAACAAGAAGCATATGAGTAATATGTTGCATTTATACTGCCCAACTTTTCAGGTTTCTGAGGATCAGTTGAACTCTATAGTTAGGAAATTAATGTTTCAAGATTCATAAGCATTAATTATGAATGGGACAAAGGAAATCCGAGTATGTCCACCAACAGACCTATCAGTTGAATCAGAATGGTTGAGAGTGCAAGGTCTTTCATTGAGCAAAGGTAAAGTTTTTGATGAGGACTTGGAATATCTGGCAGAGAAGGTCTTGTTGTCTGTAGGGTCAAATCTATTTAATAATATTGCAGAAGAAATAGAAGAGGAAGATTTGTTTGCGAAGGAAAAGTGTGTAAGTTTTGAAGCATGTAAAAGAAAGGAGGCAGAAACCTCACTACAAGTAATACAAGCTACTCTGGAACAACGATTGGTTAGTATTGAGGATGTTGTGGGGTTTGATTTCTCACAAGATTTATCGATTGCTCAGACCCCAATCCAATTGGTAGTAAAGAAGTCTCCAGGAAAGAGAGGATGAAAGTCAAAAACGGCCAAGGTACAAGAGGAAATAGAAGCAAGAATTCAAAGCACTATTTATGATTCAATGATAAAAGTGCTTCCTAACCGCCCGAGGAGAGCCTGTTGCTCTCCTTGAGTGCAATGAAGATTGTTTCATGGAATGTTAGGGGCATTAATGCCCCTGAAAAATGTGCTTGCATCAAGTGTCAAGTGAATAGATGTGGAGCTGACATTATAATTATGTAGGAAACACAAACTTCAACTGAAACATATGAAGCTACAATTCAGAAATGGCATTTATGGAAGTCATTGAATTCGCCTACTCATGATGCTTCAGGGGGTTTAGTGGTTTTTTGGAATCTGAAGGTGGTGAATGTAGTCTCAAAGTTTAATGAATGTAATTGGAAAATGGTGGAAGTAACAAAATTTGATCTCAAATTTAGTCTGTTTAATATTTACGGACCAACAACCACCCTAGATAAGAAAAAATTATGGGATTGTATTTCTCAGGCAATTTTAAAGTTAGGGGATGAGAAAGTCATTGTGGTAGGGGGCTTCAATGCCATAACATCATTGCAGGAAAAGAAAGGGGGGATTAGTCCTCCTCCTAAAGTAATAGCGGATTTTATTGTGTTCATTAACACAAATGCTCTAAGGGATGCTGTTCCAGTTAAGGGAAATTTCACCTAGACTAATAGAAGGAAAGGGTTTTTGCAGATAGCAATTGGGTTGGATAAATACCTTATCTCTACAAATTGGTTTAACCTGAAGCATATGTTTGTGTCTGAGATATTTCCTTGTGCTAATTCAAATCATTATGTTGTTTCTTTAGCCATTTTTGAAGATTCCTCCCCACAATTCAAATATTCTTTTAAATTTGAAAGTATGTGGTTTCACCATCCAGGTTTCTAGGATTTGGTTCATCAATGGTGGATGGGAGCACCTTATGAGCAAGGTACAAAGATGTTTCAGTTGTGTAGAAAGCTAGCACATATCAAGAAACACATGGTGAAATGGAATAAAGAAGTGTTTAAGAATGTTTTTCACCAAAAAGAGGTGGTTTGCAAGCAATTAGAGGAAGTGCATGAGAAAATCATTCAGAATGGTCTGGATGAGCCCTTGTATGATAGACAAAAGGAACTACAAAGTGAATGGGAAGAGTTAAGTGCAAGAGAAGAAGTGTATTGGTGTAAAAAATTAAGGGACTGTGGTTGAGGGAGGGTGATCATAATACTAATTAATTTCATGCTTCTACACAGATTAAAAGAGCAACTAAAATGGTTCAAACTATTCTGGAGGTGTCAACGGGTAATTGGCTCAGGAAAGAAGAAGAGATAAGTAGGGAATGTGTAAAAAAAATTCTGATCTTCTGTCTACATCAAGTGATAAGGGGGAGCAGAGTGTTAGGGATGAAGTGGAACTTTTGGAAGCAATACCAAAGATTGTGTCTAGAAGGGATAATGAATTTATACTCATAACTTTTTCTCTAGATGAGGTTAAAAAGGTAGTTTTTTCCTTGGCACCAGACAAAGCGCCTGGCCCAGATGGATTCACTGCTCTATTTTTTCAAAAATGTTGGGACATTTTGTGTTTTGATGTGTTATGGGCTCTGGAAGAATCCAGACAAACAGGTAATTTATTAAAATAATTTAATGTAATGAACATAGTAATATTACCAAAATTAAAGGAGCTGATTTTTTTTGCAGAATTTAGGCCAATATCTTTGTGCAACATTATATACAAGATCTTTACCAAAGAAATTTATCTACGATCACAAACTCTTATACCAAGGATTGTGTCACAAGAACAAGGGGATTTTGTTCCAAGGAGAGAAACTGTTGAGGGAGCAATCATAGCCCATGAGGCATTGCATTCAATTTTTGTATCTAAAGCTCTGTCTATCATTGTCAAATTGGATATGATGAAGGCATACAACAGGGTTGATTGGAATTTCTTGAAACAAGTACTTAGAAAGTTTGGCTTTAGTGTGAGATGGTGTAGATGGATAAGTGCATATCTATCAAGTGCAAAGTTTTTAGTCTTATTGAATGGTGCTCCTACTGGTTTTTTCAGTGCATCACAAGGGGTTAGGCAAGGGGATATGCTTTCGCCATTTTTTATTTATAATATTGGCAGAGGCTTTAAGCCGGTTCATTAGTTTGAAGCATTCTCAAGGGCGTTGGAAAGGAATTTAAATTGGTGATACAAGTTTAAAATTAACTCATTCTCTTTTTGCAGATGATACTAATTTATTTGGGTAAGCTACTATGGCAGAGGCGAAGTAGATCAAGGAGATCTTGGATAAATATGTTTCAGCATCAAGGCAAAAGATAAATGCGTCTAATTCAAAAGTATATATTCTTAATACAAAGGAAGAGACTGCCAAAAAAATTGTCAGTAGTATTAGGTTTCAGGAAGCAGTTTTACCATGTACATATTTAGGGATTCCTCTTTTCATGGGTGCGAACAAGCCACTGTATTGGGTGAAAGTAATAGAAAGGTTGAAGTCAAGAATTTTGTTTTGGAAGGCTAGATGGTTATCATTGTCAGGGAGAATTCTTCTGGTAAAATCAGTCTTGTCTTCAATCCCAAATTATTCATTAGCAGTGTTTAAGGCTCCAAAGTCAGTGGTTTTAGAAATTGAGAAAATAATTAGAATTTTTATCTAGAAAGGAAATATGGATGGCCAAAAGAAGTTTCGTTTAATATCAATAGATGATATGGCACAAGAAAGACGATAGGGGGGCTAGAATTCATAAGATAGTTTGTAGGAATACAACGTTAGGTGCAAAATTGGTTTGGAAAATGTTTGAGAGTCCACAAACCAAGTGGTGAAGCATTATGCAAGCCAAGTATCTAGATACTCAAGATCCTTCAGGAATTCTTACAGTAGCCAATCTGCCAAAAGGGTTAGCTATGTGGAATTTCTTGGTTTCATGCAAACAATTAATTGGGACATATCTTTCTTGGGAGGTCAATAATGGTGAAAAGGTTAAATTTTGGAGTGATTCTTGGAATGGGAATCCTCCTTTGCAAAATAATCCTAATTTTCATCCAGTAATGGAGCAGATGAAACAAGCTTGGGGGGATAATTTTTTAGATTATGTCCAGTCAGTGGATGGCATTTCAGGGAAAGTGACTTGGAAAATTTTGTTTGACTCCTCTTTAACTGTGCAACAGTGTCTAGGTGTGCAAGAGAAGCTGAATGAGTGTGAAGTATTTTTATCTACAAAACTAGACAGGTTGGTATGGGTAGCATCCAACGATGGTAAGTATACAGTCAGCCTAGGTTATAAGGCTCTTTGTTATAAGTCATGCCAAGTAGGGTATCAAAGGGCATATTATTTTTGTTGTGACAGTGCAGTCTTGCCTAAGGCCGAAAGTTTCGCTTGGTTGGTGTTAAGGAAGCGTGTTCTGACAAGTGATCGATTAGCAAAATTGAGGATAGCGGAACCATTTAAGTGTGCAATGTACAATAAGGAGGTGGAAGTGGGGGACCATCTGTTCCTTAATTGTAATTTTGCACATCAATGTTGGGAGTGGGTTTTGAATAAACTTAACTATTTAGCTCCTTTGCCAAATTCTTTATGGGAATTGTTCCAGAGTTAGCTAATACTATACAAAACAAGTTTGTTTGCAAGTATTTGGAGAGTGGTGCTAGTGCTAGTGGTTTGGAATTTATGGTGAGAGCAAAATTTAAGGATTTTTAGGAAAGTTGCATCCTCGGTAGAGGCAGTTTGTGGAAAAATAGAGAAAGCAGTTTCAGAATCTGTAAATGCAAGTGTTCAAAAGGCTAAGGTTATATCTTCAATATTTACAAGCTGGGATGGTTTGATTATGCACAATTGGATGATTTTTTAGTTGCATTTTCCAGGGAGTTTGTTTCAGCCACAAGTAGCAAAGATTGACAAGAAATATGTCAAATGGAAGGCATCGCATGAAGGGTTTGTTAAATTGAATTTTGATGGGGTTGCAAGAGGTAATCCTAGGGTATCATGTGTGGGTATTTTCTTGAGAAGCACAAAAGGCAAGGTTGTAGCGGCAAAGTAAATTCATCTCCCTATAGGTTCGAGTAACATGGCAGAGGCAAAGGTTGTTTTAATAGGGTTGGAAACTGCATTGGGGATTGGAATAACACATTTGCATATTGAAGGGGACTCATTGGTAATAGTAAATTATTGTAAGGTAAAGTGTATTCATAATTGGTGTTTGAAATATGTTCTTGCCCAAGTTTGGGAGTTGCTTCAGAGGTTTCAATCTTATCAGATCACTCAAACTTATAGAGAAGGCAATAAGTTGGTAGATTGTCTACCCAACATGGGATGCGACAAGCATGAAATATTACTAACACAAGGTAGTAGTAGCATTCATAATTATCCTCAATTAGAGGAAATTATTAGGTAGGATGGTTTAAAATTTGCTTAAGAGGTGCTATTATCGGCAACACCTGTGGTACGCACCCTAAGAGATTCCATCTAATCAGGGATTTGGCAATGGCTAAAGTTAGTTAGTAGTATGGTAGTACAGATGCTTGCATAATAGGAAATGCACAAAGAGGAGTGACCGTATCATAAATAAAGTGGCTTCACAAATTTTTCGGTCGCTGCCACGTGATGTCCAAACGAAGCTTACCTTCGAGACGCTTCCCTTTCTTTTTGCTGAGCTTCGACTGTTAGACACGTCACCTTGTCCCGCTCTTTGTTCGAATGGGGCCCACACTGCAGTTACCTTTGCCAAAGGTATGTTTGAGGATGGTTTAGTTAAGACAGTTTTGGTGCAGCTAAATTTAGTTAGCAGTATGGCAGTATGGGATGCTTGCATATTGGGAAATGCACAAATATCAAAGTAGGCCTAGGAAAGAGGAGTGACTGCATCATAAATAAAGTGGCTTCACAAATTTTTCGGTTGCCACCACGTGGCGTCCAAATGAAGCTTCCCTTCAAGACTCTTCCTTATCTTTTTGCCAGGCTCCGGTTGCTAGACACGTTGCCTCGGCTTGAGCTTTGTCCAAATGGGGCTCACACCACAGTTAATTTTGGCACAGGTATGTTTTGAGGTGGTTTAGCTAAGACAATTTTGGCATGGCTAAAGATAGTTAGTAGTATGGTAGTATGGGATGCTTGCATACTGGGAAATGCACAAATATTAAATCAGGCCTTAGAAAGAGGAGTGACCGCATCATAAATAAAGTGGCTTTGAAGCTTTTTTGGCCACCATCATGTGGCATCCAAATGGAGTTTCCCTTTGAGATGCTTCTCTTTCTTTTTGTCGAGCTTTGATTGCTAGACACATCGCCTCGGCCTGCTCTCTGTTCGGATGGGGTCCACACCGTAGTTACCTTGGCCAAAGACCTCGGAAAGAGGAGTGACCACATCATAAAAAAAGAGGCTTCACATCTCTTTTGACCGCCGCCACGTGGCATCCAAATGAAGCTTCCCTTCAAGATGCTCCTCTTTCTTTTTATCAGGCTCTGGTTGCTTGACACGTCGCATCGACCTACTTTTTGGTTGGATGGGGCCCACGCCGCATTGTTAACCAATTGGTTGG
Source organism: Sequoiadendron giganteum (assembly GCA_007115665.2). Taxonomy (NCBI): domain Eukaryota; kingdom Viridiplantae; phylum Streptophyta; class Pinopsida; order Cupressales; family Cupressaceae; genus Sequoiadendron; species Sequoiadendron giganteum. Next base: position 159,746,858 of record CM021110.1, on the reverse strand, counting down.
AGTTGTGCGAAATAATTGGAGGTAGCAGGTGGTGCAGTGGAAGGTATGGTAATAGTGTGGTGTGAAGGTTGGGAGCACACTTATGGACATGCTTCAGGATGGTATAGAACTTGAAAGTATAGCAGCTAAAGTGGTGAAGTCGGTTTGTTGCCAGAAGGTGGGCTAGCGATGGATTTTCAAGGGTACGACCTATGGGAAAAAAAAAATTTGTAGCGGGTCTGTCCCCCAAGCATTATCTGTTGGACAAAGTGATCTTCCAAGCATTGTTTATTGCAATTAATAAAAGTTTGTCTCACAGAGAGTCCAGATACATGTTAAGGGCTTTGCGGAGGTAGTCGACTTGAAGTCATTTTGTGATCGTCACGAAGATAACCTATGTAAGGGGTGCCTGTTAAGGGTTGTATTTTGTATTCCACTAATGGAATAATTTTGTCATTTTTGAATTTAAATATGCTACAATCAGAGCTTTTCTTCCTGATTCTTTCCTCCCGGTATGCATCTTGAATTAGGTTTTATAATATTTTATGATAATTATATTAATATATTATAATGGCTATACCATTTTTTGCTTCAAAAAAAAAGGTGTACTTGGGTGATGATTCTTGTTTAAATATTGTTGGTCGTGGTCAAGTTAGAATCATGTTTCTTGATGGTATAATAAAAGGTGTAATGCTCTGCCACAAGACCCTAGAGGATAACACACAACTACACATACAAATGGTAATTTTTTTTTCTTTTTTAAAAACTAAATTAAACCCACTAGTGAAATTGTAACACATAACACTGATCTAATATAAGTCCTCTAAGGTCTGTGACTACGCTACTAGGAATCCCACAAATCAAATTATTAAGAGATAAATTTTATAATAAATTAAATCAACTAGCACTGAGAACTATCCATCTCATAATCAACATAATGAATAATAAGATCATCAGTTTGCTACTACAAACAATAGTCAATATGATTCTAACACTGAATTACAAGAGTAAACATTATAGGAATGGTAACCATATCCAAGTTTACTTAAGTTCATTAATACCAATACAAACCACCTTTAGGTACCATAATGTATTAAGTAGTATCTCCAGATAAGATATCCCAAGTAGTGACTTCTCCAGATATCAAGACCTCAAGAAGTCACTCCCCAAAATATCAAATCTTGAGTACTTATCATTATCCAAGATGCTCTCTAGGTGCACTAACCATGATGCTCATTTGAATTAAAACATATATCACAACTTGCTAATATCATAGTAACATTATTCATCATAATGAATCCTCTATAGAAGCCATTCAATTTAATGTCATTAAATTGATCAAAAGACAACAACAAAATACAACACAATGCTGACAAGAAATCAATTAAGAAGTAGGGATCAACATCAAACGATAGTGACAACACTTCCAAAGGCACACAACATCAAGGGAATCAAGATTCAATGGAACACAAGATTGTCGTAGGAGTGTCATCACATAGTTTACATGGGTTACCCAGAAAGATCTTCCTAGGCTCTAACCCCCATCTTAGGTTACCCTGGCAACCTCTACCGATCTCCATCCCCTCATGCAACCCTATGCAAAATCAACATACCCCTCATGAGGACGAGACAATTGATTTTTCCATTCCAAGCCTTCTCGACTCATCCCAAGCCTATACGAGTGCATGGGTCATGAGTGAGGCATTAACTTATCTTGTTTAATATGTATTACTACCCAACCCCTAGTTCATTTTATATTTTCACTTAATTACCAAAACTCCCACATAGGTTACCTAGGTGCCACTTTGTGCGTTAGCCCCATTGAGAGCCACTCCCCTACTGACAACAAGGAGACATCATTAAATTAAGAGAAAGGCTAAAGATCATCACTTCCTTGTAATATGAAAGACAAAATCACAATGGAATAATGAAGAATACACCGTGCAATGTTCAATAACATCAATTACTCCCTGATAACAAGGATAACACCAAGAACCACATCCCTTAACCTCTGGAAAACTCTACACCCATCAAACACGAAAGGGCTCCCTTAAAAGACATATACACTCAACATCATTATAGAATAAGTAATTTACACAATAGGATTAACTTCACATCAACTCTACATTAAAATAGTTTGCAATACAACTAGTTCCAAGGATGAGGAAGAAATATCACTCCAAGGTTCATTTAATTTATCAAAAACTAAATTATTCTAATGTCAAAATCTAATTTTCTTTTAATCAATAATTCTCTTTCTTTTATTTATAAACGCAATCACTTATATTAAAACACAAAACTTTATTAATAGTTACAAGATGACACTAATTATTTTCTAAAGCCATGATCTATAAATAAGTATACATAATCATATATAAATATATATAGATATAAGTATATACCCATATATCAGTATATATATACATATTCATATATATATATAAGTCTGAATGTTGTTTTCATTATCAACCAATATTATAACAACATATCTATGCATATAGCCAATCCTAAAGATTATTATAAAATCTTTGATACCAACATCGATATAAAAAGAAGGATAGGGTATCAATTATCTCATATCTCATTTAATCGTATACCCAAGTTTAAGTATGAGAATCGAATACCATACATATCTTATAAACATTGAAACACATAGAACTGAATGAAAATTAGAAGCATGATTATCAATTTTCATTTATAAAACATATAAATCGATTACATAAAGATTAGATACCTATGAATCGAATCTCATGTAATGTACACAAATCAAACTTTTGAACATAATAGAATTCGTCGAGCTCCTATCCTATGAAAAAACCTTAAACCAATACATAGAGAGCTAACCATAAACATATCATCATTGATATGAAGGAAAATAAATAGGGACTGCTAGACTTAATGATTCATAGCCAACAAAATGTAAAAATCGAAGCCTTTAAGTGCTGATATGAAAGGAGGCGGTGTAAGCTATAACATATTCAACGATTATAAATTTATGTTGCATAAACACCAAGCAACTACTTATGTAGTATATATATATGATTTGAATTACCTAATGCGCAACATATGAATAGAAAGCATTTAAATTGATTTTTTTCTTTTCAAACTACAAATCCATAGTTTACTATGTAACATAACCTAAGGATATCTAAGGTGGTGAAACCACCGACAAGGAGGAGAGGAGGTGCATGCAATGAATAACTTGCATGAGAGTCTCCAAAATGAAATGAAAAATTAAAAGGAATTCACCACACCCAACATCAAGGCCAAATATAGATATTGAAAATATTTGCCTTGTACTAACATTGTTAATTGAAGCATAGAATCGGGTATAAAGAAATCGGTAGTCTGACCAGAGATGAAACAACCTATGGTGTAGGGGAGAAGAAACTACAAAGAGATGAAGGTACAATTGACATAATGGAGGGAAAAGTTGGAGTGAATCTAATATAGAAATTTAGCATTGAATGCCAAAGACAAGATATTTAAAACAATAAATTGCAATTCCCCAAATCTGGAAATTCTATAAAGACTGATTGAAAACATATGCCAACTAATTATTTTCAAGAATTCATAACAGAGCAGAAATCCAATTCATGAAGCTATATACATAATATTTTGTAGAGATATTCCAAGAATTCATTTAGGAATCACTTAAATAAGATATTTTATGCAAAAGTAAATAGAGGAACCTGAATAAGTCGATTAGTTGGGTTGGAGATTTGATGTAGAGCTCTATTCCAACTTTCTATTTCAATTTCCAGCTTTCCACCTTCAAGAATCCACAACACTACAAACGTTCCTAACTTTTTGCAGCTTCCAAGAAATTTTTTCAAGAACAAAAAACCAATCTTCAAGAACAAGAAACCCCTACACAACCAAATTGCAAAATTGGTTTCCGAGAATAATCCCAAAATCCCAAAATAGAATACTCTCATACACAGAATGCAAAATTAGTTCATTTCCCTAGAAAGTAATCCAAAATCCCCTCTTCAATTAGCTTCCACTCCTTTTATTTACTATCCGCCACCATAATCTCCGTAATTACATTCCCTCTTAATTAATTTAATTAATTTCTTTTAAATTTCTCCACAATTCACAACTTCCTCAATTTTGTTTTAATTTATGAATTGTTAGATCATAATTTACAATTGCTCACACATTAATTACCTATATAATATATTTAGTTTATCAATTTAATTTCTCTTACTAATTGCTTGCACAGTCCCATTAAATGATTATATTTATCTAAATATTCCATTTTACATTATTAAGTTTAGTTTATTAAAAACAATTAAGAACTTTTAATAAATTTCATTTAATTATAGCATAAACTATATTAAACTTTTATTTAATTAATCCAATGCCTTTTCTTTCAATTATCATTATATAAGGTAAAACAAAGGCACACATTCCAATCACATTAATCACACAATACACCATCAAGCAAAACCCAACTGCAAGCGAAATGAAAAGTAAAACTACAACAACATAGAAGAACTGACCTTACAGACGGGGTGTGATATACAGGCACTCATCCTCGATGAGGATGATGGATCAATGTGGGGGAATTGATGTTATCTCTAAAACAACAACCTCCATTGGGATTAAGGCATGCTCAAACCTAGTAATTCAGGTGGAGTTGATGCTTGATACCTACAGCCTGCAACAAATCACGCGGTCGAACATGTGCATATGAAAACAGTCAATCACACCGTGAAGGGAAAGTCGCAGTGTCGCAGGGCACTCACAAGAGAGTGATATGATTTTGTTCCCCTTCACCCATACATCGACACACAATAACGAATATCAAATCATGACAAAAAAATATAACCTTCATATCCATAACAACTCATAAAAACAATTAAACTAATCTAATAAGCATGGTATCATCATAACATTAAATATAACAATGTCATCATATCAGAGCATCAAAGAGTCATAATCATCTAAGTATCATCATGTAGTAACATCAAACAATGTCATAATGTCCAAATGTATCTAAGTAGTAGTCCAAAAGCAAATGCAAACCGAGGGGAATTACATCCTCCTCCCTAGGACCAAGCTTACTCTTGAAATCCTGCAAATAGATATGGGTATAACTCTCTCATCCTAGAAGCATCCTCCCAAGTAGCAGAAGACTCGTCGTTCAGATCCCATTAAACCCTAACCTGCTCAATGTCTCGTCCCCTGAGTGTGCATTTTTTGTGTTGAATGACACCCACGAGCTCCAAAGCCAACTACCCATCCTCTACCTGTAATGCATTACAATCAAGGACATGAGATATATTAGGATAATAGGGTCTAAGAACTGAAATGTGGAACACATCATGAATGCGTGAGAGACTGGGTGGAAAAGAAAGATGATAAGCTATTGGACCAATCTTCTCCAACACCTCAAAAGGCCCAACAAAGTGTGGTGTGAGCTTAGAGCCTTTTCCATATTGGATTGGACTCTTTCACAAACGTACTCGCAAAAAAACTCGATCACCAACTGAGAACTCACAGTCAACCCTGTGAGCATTGACATATTTCTTTTGTTTATCTTGGGCTACCACCAAATTCTCTCTAATGCGAAACACCTGCTGCTCCATCTCTTGAAGCATCTCCGAACCAAGAATAATCCTTTCCTCCAAATGGTCCGAACTCAACGGGGTCCGACAAGGATGACCATACAACACCTGGAAGGGAGGCATGCTAATAGAACTGTGATAACTGTTATTGTATGCAAACTCCACCAGATATAAGTAATCCTCCCATCATGACTACTGATCCATAACGTACATCTGAAGCATATCCTCGAGGATCTGATTGATCCTCTTGGTTTTCCCATCAGTCTCTAGATGATAAGCTGAACTGAAGTTCAATTGGGTCCCCAATGCATGCTATAGGGACGTCCAAAGAGCTGAAGTAAACACTAGATCTCTATCTGATATAATCTAACGAGGAATACCATGAAGCCTAAAAATATCCTCCATGAAAACTCTGGCCATCAATGAAGCATTGTATGAGGATCAGACAAGAGATAAGTGAGCCACCTTCATCAACCTATCCATAGTGACCATAATGGCATCATGCCGACGGAAAGAAACAAGCAAATCAATAATAAAATCCACTAAGATAATGTCCCATTTCCAGTTCAAGACCAAATGAGGCTGCAAAAGACCTGCAGGATGTTGGTGTTTTGCCTTCACTCTTTGACAATCTAGACATCTTGACACAAAATCAGCAATATCCCTCTTCATTCCAACCCAAAAGTACAGTTGTTGAAGGTTGGCGTGCATCTTTTTGATACTCAGATGAGCTAAATAAGGCTCTCAATGTGCCTCCAACATGATCAAGGTATGAATATCTCCCGAGGAAGGAACATAAATATGACCCAAGTGCCTCAAAAGGCCATCTGGCTCAAGGGAATATCCTACAAATCTACCCTTTAAGGCTCTGCCTGACTCCACCTCAGTCCTCACCTCCTGATACCAACTATCTGATGGAAGTGTAGAAAGGATCTGGCTCCTTAGGTCCACACCAAGAGTTACTGTTGATAGATCATGTCTCCATCTACTAAGTGCATCCACAACCACATTATCCTTTCCCTTAATGAATTTCACTTCAAAATCATTTTCACATAGGAACTCCATCCATCTCCTCTGCTTGCAATTCAAATTAGGTTGTGTAAAAATATACTGCAAGCTACGATGATCACTGTGCAGCTCAAACTAATGCCCCAAAAGAAAGTGCCTCCATCTCGTCAAAGCTTGTACCACAACAACTAACTCTAGATCATGAGTGGGATAGTTCAATTCGTGATCGTTGTGTTTGCGAGACTCATAGGAAATCACGTGACCCTTCTACATCAACACTGCTCCTAGACCCTCCAAGGAAGCATCTATACAAACCATAAAATCCCCAGTAGGATCAGGAACAACTAATATAGGTGCACTGTTCAATCTCTTCTTAAGAGTTTGGAAAGCTGCTTGGCACTACTCTAACCAAATAAATCTCTTCCCTTTCCTCTGAAGAGAAGTGATGGGGTGGGATATCTTCAAAAAACCCTGTACAAAACAACAATAATAACTTGCCAAACCCATGAAACTACGAACCTCTACCATATTAGTGGGTTTCAACCAATCCATGATAGCTTGGACCTTTGAAGGATCCATGACAATGCCCTCACCAAAGATAACATGACCTAGATATTTTACCTCCGTCTGGAAAAAATCACATTTCAAAAATTTGGCATACAAATGGTTCTCTCTTAAACACTATAACACTTGCCTCAGATGCTCCTCATGCTCCTCTATAGTCCTCAAATAGACCAAAAATATCAACTAGAAATACTAGAAAAAATATATCGAGGTAAGTACGGAATACACCATTCATCAAAATCATGAATACTGAAGGCGCATTTGTTAACCCGAACGACACCACTATGAACTCGTAGTGTCTGTATCAAGTACAAAATGTGGTCTTATGGATATCTTCCTCGAAGATGCGTAATTGATGGTATCCCAACTTAAAATCAATTTTTGAAAATACTATAGTACCTTTTATCTGATCAAATAGATCATTGACCCTCAACAACAGATACCCGTTTCTCACTATCACTTTGTTTAATTGTCAATAATCAATGCACAATCGAAGGGACCCATCCTTCTTCATAAAAATCATTGGTGCTCCCCAAGGGAGACACTGGGATGAATAAAACCCTTTGCCAACAACTCCTCAAGTTGTAACCAGAGGTCCTTATGTTCCAGAGTGGTCATTCGGTATGGAACTCATGAAATGGGATCAACTCTAGGTACAAAATATATCTTAAAGTCGATGTCATGCTTAGGTGGCATCCATGGTATCTCGCTAGGAAATACATCAACATATTGTCTGAGGATAGGATGACTATCAAGGGACACCTCCTCTTGGCTCTCACCTAACTCCAAATCATTAATTGTCACTGCAAACAGCTGACAACCCTACTACATACACCTCCTCAACTGTATAGCTAAGATCACCATCAAAGAAATAGGCCTCTGAACCCCAATTACCTCAAGCTCACTACCAAAGTCATCTACACATTGTACAGACTTATAACAATAATCTATAACTACCCTATGAGCCTCTAACCAATCCATGCCCAACACAATATTGTAATATCCAATGGGTATAAGACGAAGATCAATTGTGGTGCAAAGAGATCCAATCCTCAAATTATAACCACGAATGAGAGACTCGGCTATGACCTTAGCACCGAAGGCTAACTTGACCTGCCACCTATCGTCTTGCTTCACTACCACTAGTCTACATTATGCTACTATTGAAGGAGAAATAAGGGAAATTGAAGAACCTAAATCAAAGAGAATAAAGACTCTACTATCCTATAACACACCTAAAGTCTCAAATACTATACCTTGTGCTCGACTTGGCGGTTATCAATCGTAACAAAAAATTTGTGTGATCTACCTACATCCCACACTATTGACTCTGACTAAATCCTGATGTTCCCTTCCGAGGACACTTTCAAGCAATGTGACCCTGTTGACCACATGAGAAGCACCTTGTACCCCTACCAAAATCTCTACCACCTAGGGGTGCACTAGACTGCGGAACACTGCCCCTGTTAATTGTAGACTGTGAACTTTGGGATGGCTGATCAAAGCGATAACGCTTATTTCACCTTCAATTCCTATCTCTCCTAGACTGAAACCTATCACCCTATCGATATTAAGAGCTCTTATGTTTTGACTGAGAGGGTTTCTCTTGATGTTGTTGCTGACCAACCTTAAAGGGTGCCTAGTGACTCCTAGAAGGACCTGTTGACTGAGTCTGACCACTACAAGAACTGAAACCTACCAAGGGTGCACTGCCAATCTGAACCCCCATCTAACCACCTAAAGCCAAAGCCAAATTTTCCTCAACTATCTGAGCTTTCTCCACTGCCATCTCCATAGTTTTCAGCTCAAAAACTCAAACACCCCCACTGATATGGGCATTCAAGCCCTTGATAAAGTGTTGTACTAACATACCCTCATCATCACCTATACTCACATACTGCTTGAGATCATAAAATCTCCTCTCGTATTGCTCAATTGACATCACCATCTACCTTAGCTCATGGAACTCATCCACATGATGTTGTCGCCAATGATCAGACAAGAACTGAGCTCTGAATATCTCTAAGAAAATCTAACATGAGACTGAGTCTATCTCCAAATGGAGCTTATGTTCCTCCAACTGCCACCATGTGGAAGAAAAACCTCATAGATGCATGATAGCACACCTAGCATTGGTATTTCTACCATATGGGTGCATAGTGAAACACCCATTCAAATCAATTCACCATCTCTCGGCCTCAATCCACTACCAGTCTCATCAGATGTAGGAGTACGATCTCTCAACAAATCTCTCATATGTCCAGCTAAAACTACCTCCTGCTCTACAATAATATCCTTTCTCCTAGGAGACCTCTCCCTCTCCTGAACTATCATCTGCTCACCCTATGGCCTCAGACAAAGACAACCAATAATATCCTCAAGTAAGTGATGCAATTGTGCACCCTCTAATCCCGGTTGACCCGGGTTCTGATCTCCACCACCCTAGTTATTCTGGGAATTTTGTTGCTCCTCACGATCAGACTTGTGGGAACTCTGAGGGGGAGAGTCCTAGTGATTAGCCCCTCGGCCACCACCATGACCTCTACCATGTACTTGACCTTGACCCCTACCTCTAGGAATTATCCTACAAAGACACCACCAAAGACAAATTCAAGGTATTAGACGAGGTAAAAGGGAAACATAAACTTCAAAATCTATACATAAAATACAACTTAATGGGATCTTGAATATACCTATAGCACCTAGTGTTTGAACTTGGGATCTGATACCATGTGTAACGCCCCGCTACAGGACCCTAGAGGAAACCACACAACTACACATACAAACGATATAATTTTCTTTTTTTTAAAACTACATTAAACCCACTAGTGAAATTGTAACACATAACACTGATCTAATCAAAGTCCTCTAAGGTCTGTGAATATGCTATAGGAATCCCATAAATCAAATTATTAAGAGAAAAAATTTATAACATAAATTAAATCAACTAGCACTGAGAACTATCCATCTCATAATCAACATAATGAATAATAAGATCATCAGTTTTCTACTACAAACAGTAGTCAATATGAGTCTAACACTGAATTACAAGAGTATACATTACAGGAATGGTAACCATATCCAAGTTTACTTACGTTCATTAATACCAATATGAACCACCTTCAAGTACCATAATGTATTAAGTAGTATCTCCAGATAAGATATCCTGAGTAGTGACTTCTTTAGATAAGATATCCTGAGTAGTGACTTCTCCAGATATCAAGACCTCAAGAAGTCACTCCCCAAGATATCAAATCTTGAGTACTTCTCATTATCCAAGATGCTCTCCAGGTACACTAACCATGATGCTCATTTGAATTAAAACATATATCACAACTTGCTAATATCATAGTAAAATTATTCATCATAATGAATCCTCTATAGAATCCATTCATTTCAATGTCATTAACTTGATGAAATACAATAGACAGTTTTACAATGAGTTGAAATGTGTCATAATTACATCAAGAGTAGCCATTTATCCTTAAATACAAGTAGGAGAGTACATAAAATATAAAATGCATGATACATCAAATTATAACATCATAAAAGTATAATAGTAATGATCCACATGAAACAGTACACTGCAAGGTCTTCAATCCAGAAGAATTCATCATAGTCTCGAATGAGAAGAGGGAACCCAATGGAGAACAATGGAATTTCCACCCAAACATGTGGAACCCAAAGGTCCACTGCCATGCTAGGAGATAGAAAAGGGTCCCACCATCATAATAAGACAACGAAAAAACACAACATAATGCTGACAAGACATCAATGAACAAGTAGGGATCAACATCAAACGACAATGACAACACTTACAAAGGAACACAACATCAAGGGAATCAAGAGTCAAGGGAACGCAAGATTGTCGTAGGAGGAGTGTTATCACATAGTTTACATGGGTTACCCAAGTAGATCTTCCTAGGCCCTGGACCCCATCCTGGGTTACCTTGGTAGCCTCTACTGATCTTTGGCCCCTCATGTAACCCTATGCAGAATCTACATACCCCTCATGAGGACGAGGTAGTTGATTTTTCCATTCAAAGCCTTCTCGACTCATCCCAAGCCTATACGAGCGCATGGGTCATGAGTGAGACATTAAATTATCTTATTTAATGTGTATTACTACCCAACCCCTAGTTCAATTTAGGTTTTTCTTAATTACCAAAACTCCCACATAGGTTACCAAAGCGCCACTTTGTGTGTCAGCCCCCATTGAGAGCCACTCCCCTACTGACAACAAGGAGACATCATTAAACTAAGAGCAAGGCTAAAGATCATCACTTCCTCGTAATATGAAAGACAACATCACAATGGAATAATGAAGAATACACTATGCAATGTTCAAGAACATCAATTACCCCTTGATAACAAGGATAACACCAAGAACCACATCCCTTAACCTCTAGAAAACTCTACGTCCATCAAACACAAAAGGGATCCCTTAAAAGACATATACACTCAACATCATTATAGAATAAGTAATTTACACAATAGGATTGACTTCACATCAACTCTACATTAAAATAGTTTGCAATACGACTAATTCCAAGGATGAGGAAGAAATATCACTCCAAGGTTCATTTAATTTATCAAAAACTAAATTATTCTAATGTCAAAATGTAATTTTCTTTTAATCGATAATTCTCTCTTTCTTTTATTTATAAACGCAATCACTTACATTAAAACACAAAACTTTCTTAATAGTTACAAGATGACACTAATTCTTTTCTAAAGCCATGATCTATAAATAAGTACATAATCATATATAAATATATATAGATATAAGTATATACCCATATATCAATATATATATATACTTATATATATATACATATTCATATATATATAAGTTTGAATGCTATTTTAATTATCAATCAATATTATAACAACATATCTATGCATATAGCCAATCTTAAAGCATACTGTAAAATCATCGATACCAACATCGATATACAAAGAAGGACAGGGTATCAATTATCTCATATCTCATTTAATCGTACACCCAAGTTTAAGTATGAGAAATAAATACCATACATAGAGAGCTAACCATAAACATATCATCATTGATATGAAGGAAAATAAAGAACGATTGCTAAACTTAATGATTCATAGCCAACAAAATGTAAAAATTGAAGCCTTCTAGTGTCGATATGAAAGGAGGCAGTGTAAGCTATAACATATTCAATGATTATCAATTTATGTTGCATAAACAGCAAGCAACTACTTATGCAGTATATATATATATGATTCAAATTACCTAATGCACAATATATGAATGGAAAGCATTTAAATCGATTTTTTTCTTTTCAAACTACAAATCCATAGTTTACTATGTAACATAACCTAAGGCTATCTAAGGCGGCGAAACCACCGGCAGGGAGGAGAGGAGGTGCATACAATGAATACCTTGCATGAGAGTCTCCAAAATAAAACACAAAATTAAAAGGAATTCACCACACTCAACATCAAGGCCAAATATAGATATTGAAAATATTCTCCTTGTACTAACATTGTAAATTGAAGCATAGAATTGGGCATAAAGAATCAGTAGTCTGACCAGAGATGAAACAAACTATGGCACAGGGGAGAAGAAACTTCAGAGAGATGAAGGTAAGACTGGTAGAATGGTGGGAAAAGCTGGAGTGAATCTAATACATAAATTTAGCATCGAATTCCAGAGACGAGATTTAAAACAATAAATTGCAATTTCCCCAAATCTGGAAATTCTATAAAGATTGATTGAGAACATATGCCAACTAATTATTTTCAAGAATTCATAACAGAGCACAAAAAAAATCATGAAGCTATATACATAATATTTTTTAAATATATTCCAAGAATTCATTTAGGAATCACTTAAATAAGATATTTCATGCAAAAGTAAATAGAGGAACCTAAATAAGTCGATTAATTGGGTTGGAGATTTGATGCAGAGCTCTATTCCAGCTTGCTATTGCAATTTCTAGCTTTCCACCTTCAAGAATCCACAACACTACAAACGTTCCTATTTTTTTGCAGCTTCCAAGATTTTTTTTCAAGAATATAAAAAAAATCTTCAAGAACAAGAAACCCCGCACAACCGAATTGCAAAATTGGTTTCTGAGAATAATCCCATAACCCAAAAACAAAATACTCTCATACATAGAATGCAAAATTAGTTCATTTCCCCAAAAAATAATCCAAAAGCCCCTCTTCAGTTAGCTTCCACTCCTTTTATTTACTATCCTCCACCATACTATCCGTAACTACATTCCCTCTTAATTAATTTAATTAATTTCTTTTAAATTTCTCCACAATTCACAACTTCCTCAATTTTGTTTTAATTTATTAATTGCTAGATCATAATTTACAATTGCTCACACTTTAATTACCTATATAATATATTTAGTTTGTCAATTTAATTTCTCTTACTAATTGCTTGCATAATCCCATTAAATTATTATATTTATCTAAATATTTCATTTTACATTATTAAGTTTAGTTTATTAAAAACAATTAAGAACTTTTAATAAATTTCATTTAATTATAGCATAAACTATATTAAAATTTTATTTAATTAATCCAATGCCTTTTCTTTCAATTATCATTATATAAGGTAATACAAAGGCACACATGCCAATCAAATTACTCAGACAATACACCATCAAGGAAAACTAGACTGCAAGCGAAACGAAAAGTAAAATGACAACATAATGAACTGACCTTACAGACAGGGTGTGACATATAGGAACTCATCCTCGATGAGGATGATGGTTCAATGTGGGGGTGTAAAGCTTGGAAATTCCACACATTCCTAATTAAGTACAACCATGTTCATTGAACATGATAAATAAAGTAAAGGAGATAACATTTGAATAAATAATATCCATATGAGCTCAAAGCAATTTAAATTAAATGGATTGCAATTTTCCAAGTACATACACCACCAAGGGGGCATTACAAATCATTTGTTTCAATGATACATCATTAATTACATTCTTGAAAAAGAGTTACAATTTATAAATTGGCTATTAAGCCATACAAAAATAATATAAGAAGTACATCCGTAGCAATATAACCTCTGAACCTCATCCGCCGTGACACCACTGGTCTTCTTGCACTGAGGCCAAGAGTGCAGTTAAGGCACCTTTTTCGTCCAACCACAAAGTACATGACTTCCCCGGGTTTCTTCCTAACTCGAAGAAATCCCTGACCCTACACGAGGAGTCTAGCAACTTGGAATAGTAAAGAAGGAGGGAAATATCAATGCATTCCTGGTTGTCTATATGCATTCCTATACTAGAAAACATATTTCTTGCAAGAATGATGTGGCATAGAGATATTAACATAAAATTCTAGGCTTTTAATCCATCTATTTCAATGGTACATTGCTTGGGCAAGCACAAAGAGGGGTAAATGTAGACACATAAAAATGACCTAGACCCACAGGCTCTTCTTCTAACCCTAATTAGTACATTTTAATTATGTCCCTAACTCACTTCCAATTATTAATTAGATAATTCTTAATTATTTAATTAATTCATGTCCCCTTTATTCTTCTTGATTATTAAATAAATAAATTTTATTTATTTATCTAAGCGTCACTAATTGTCTAAGTATCCTCCTATAATTAAATAAATTTCTTAATTTATTTTCTCCCTTTATGTCTTCCTAATTATTAAATAAATAACTTTATTTATTTATTTAATTATGTCACTAATTAAGTCCTCATCTTCCTAAAATTAAATAAATTCTTATTTATTTAATCCACCTTCCACTATAATTAAATAATTATATTTAATTATCTAATTATTCATTAGCCTCTTCTCTCCTAAATTAAATTATTTATTTAATTTAGTCCACTCTCTTAAAATTTAAATTAAATCTTTATATTTAATTTAAAAGGTTCTATTTGTCACATTCCTCTAAATGAAATAATATCTTTATTATTTAATTCTCACCTAAATTAAATAACCTTTATTATTTAATTTCTTCTAAATCTTATTTATTTAAAATAAGTCCCAACACCTAAATTTAATTTATCCTCTTTTATTGTGCTCATTTTAAATAAATACTATTTATTTAAAATAAGTCCCATTTAAATTCCCTTCTTTAGTAAATAATTTAATTTAAATTATTTACTGTCACATGACCCCACCCTTTTGAATTAAAATAGTTATTTAATTCGAAAAGTCAACATCTCCTCTTAAATCAAATAATTTTAAATTATTATTTGATTCCCCAACGACTCCGTTTTCCGTGCCCGAAATCTTTTGTCACATGCATTGTCAACCATTGATCTTATTTTTTTCTTAAAATCAATCTTGACCCTTTACTTCAAATCTGACCTAATGTTTCCCTAACCCTAATTGTGGGTTGCTATATGGAATCTCGTCCATTGATTCTAAGGCATTTACTAACTTTCAATCCTGGCCATTCACACAAAATTGCCCTTTCTATAAAAGAACAATTTTGGTCACATCTTGCATCTCTTATCATCTTACATTGTCATATTTTACCTCTCTCATCTCTTACATTTTTAGAATATCTTGCATTTCATATTCTATCATCTAACATTATCTTTTGTAGATCATTTACATTGCATGTAGATTTATATTCTCTTGCATTTTAGATTAAATCCTTCAACACTTGCTAGGTCATGTCATAAACTTATTTTGCTCACACAAAGGCTGAGGGCATCCATCATATTGTAATAAGTAGAGGAGGTTCAATAGAAGTGAGCCATGGAGGAGAGAAATGGGTGAGACTGTTCTAGTCTCATTCCTTTTCTCTTTATTCCTCCTTTGCATTTTATTGATTGATTGATATTATTATTGCATGCATGTTCTAACCCTAGATCTACATCTTGCATTAGAATATTTAGATCATTACATTGGTGAACCTGACATATTTTGACAAATTTTAAAAATATTTGGAGTTGGATCCTTTTTGTTGCAGGTTTTGTTGGCTTTTTGTTACAAGTTTTGCACCATTTTGGAGATAAAACCCTAGTTTTCAAAGATTCAACTATATCTTTCAAACCGCTGCATATTTTCGGATAGTTTTTTTTGTAGGTTGGAGACAATATCAAGAGCTTCCCGTCCAAAAACCAGATTTTTTGGAGCTGTTTTCAAATTTTTATAATTTTTTTGGTTATTTTCATGAAAAATCAATTGTGAGAGCAAATTAGCGAATTTTTTAGATATGTTTACAGTTTCGGAAAGCTCTCTTAATTTCAATAGGGGTCTATTTTTTATATTTTTAATTTTCATGTAGAATAGTTTGACAAAAAATAGATCTTTAAAAATTAGGGTTTTACAAAGATTGACTTATATCTCACAAAATTTTGTAGATCGGTTCACAATTTTTTTTTTGCAAGTTTGGAATGATGTTAGGCACCTTCAATTGAAAAATCATATTTTTCAGACTTGTTTTGAAATTTTAATAATTGTTTTATCATTTTTCATAAAAAATTAATTCTGGATGCAAAACAACGAATTTTTTGGATTTCTTTACATTTCTGAAAAGTTCTCTGAATTTCACTAAGGTTCTATTTTCTGTGTTTTTACTTTTGATGCAAAAATTAGTTCCAAAAATTAGATTTATTTTGACTAGCTAACCCTCTAAAATTAGTGATCAATAATAGAAGTATCCTCTCCCCTTGCGCACTTGTGCGATCCTGGGTGTAAGAGAAACTGTTATTGACTCTAGGTGTTGGGCTTGCACTAAGTCAATTCAGGTTAGGGCAACACTTTTTTTCTGCATGGTAGTTTAAAGATTTTGGGGTTACTGATTTTTTGTTTGCAGCTTGTGGCAAGGAGTCTAACATTTTTTTTCTTACTTGTTTATTTTCACAAATTTTGGACAAATATGCATTTTACATTCATGGGTTAAAATTAACATGCATGCATACTCATTGGGCTAAAAATAACACAATCTTGCATTACAACTCATTGGTTTAAAATGAATCTTTAGTTAGCTCACACTACAAACGGTTAAAATGAACCCCATGTTTTGACAAATACTACAAATGGTAAAAATGAACACCATGCAAGTGTGAGTTAGGATATTCATGTTTTCACTCTTTGTTTTTAAACAAGGATCGATTGAACTATCAATATTCTAATTTGCTTTTGTTGAACCTTAGAAAATTGGGCCTGCTTTGGTGGGAAAAAGTACTCACCCCAAAGCGACTCAAACCGGGAATGCGCTAAAGCCAAGCAACGCCCAACCAGTATATAAATTTTAATGTTAAGGAAAGCTTAGTATTATAGAAATTCCTGCGGACCAGCAATTGACTCCCCAATACCCTTGTGGTGCGTCAAAACCTACAGACCGTAACCTCTGCAGACTGGGATGATAATGCCTCTCACGTGGCCTTCTGAATGGGTGCCCGAAATAAATCCTTTATTTTAGCAAGCCAAAAACCTTCTATTCTTTGGTACAACAACGGTCGTTGCGATGACACCCACACCTGCGTAGTTCTTAGTAGAGATGATCAATCTGCCATGGGAGTTTCATGGAGGTTGGAAGTTTGGTTGCCCTGAGAAGTGAGTGCACTGTAAGGGGGAGCCTATGGGGCCAAGCTTCTAAATTCATTCATTAAGGATATGCGGTTAGTGGGATCCAAAAGAATACTATCCTTGCAGCCATAAGATTTTATAAAATGACTTCTATGTGGTTGATTTTTAACACTATGTGTTTGCCAACTATTTTCAGACAATTCCAACAAATAAACATCAAACTTGCCAAAATCTGAAACAACTTTTCCAACTAAAATAAATCTTTGCAATCAGCCTAAAATTTTGTCAAATCACTTCCTGCAATGCATTTGCCATCATGAACAACATTTGTCAAATCAAGTCCTCAATTTTGCACACTTTGGGATAGGAAAACTTTCCTTGCTTTGTCAAACCATTGTATAAAAAATTAAATTGTCATTGGACCAAGTCAAACAAATCAATCCTTATTCATTGTCCTTTGGTGAGCTATTTCCAACTCAATAAGTCTAGTGTGGAAATCTCACTTTGTCATTTTATCATCTTGTCCTTCAAACTAGTCCTTTGACAATCCAAATTGAGACATTGGCCAAAATTTGAGTGGTTAAAAAACCTTTCCTTAAAATCATTTGACATAAGGCATCCCCTTTTATCACTTTGCATTGTCACCTTGCATAAAGCATAGCCTCATGCCATCCACCATCATGTCTTCAATCCATTATGACATGCTTGCTAGTCAAATTGAATGCCAATTCATCAATAATGGTCAAGCACAACTTTCTAGGGACTTCAAAACACTATACCTCCACTCCAAGTCCAAATTTACAACCCCTAGCCCTCCATCCATCTATCCATCTTACCAACAATCCATGAGTCCTAGTCCTCTATCCATCTACTATCAAGAGTCCCCTAATACCATCCATGGCACTAAGTCACAATGAACATCCATTGGTCATACCCACCCTAACTTTGACAGGGGAAATCAACCATCCATCAATATAGTCCAAGCCTCCACATCATAGCCTAGTCCTTCATTCGCATCATATCCTAGTCCTTCAATCACATCATATCCTAATCCTCCATCCAAATCATATTCTAATCCTCCATCCATGTCATATCCTTGTCATGCATCATTGTTCTATTCTAATCCTTCATCTCATCCTAGTCCTTCATCCACTAACCCTTTCCAAACCTCCATGTCATATCCTAGTCCATTGTATAGCAATCCATTCCAAGACACTCCATCCCAACATACATTTGGTCATAAAAACATATCTAGTCATGGCCTCCAAAGTCCCATCTTCTTACTTACACTTGAGGATACATGTCAAGAGGCAAGTCTAAAGCATGACATCATAACATCACCATATTTTCTAGATCAAAGTAGTCTATTGGACCCCATATTTACATCTATTCAAGAAGTCCTCCTAGACAATCATACAATACCAAAGACACCTATCATTGGTCAAGAGTCCATCCAAAACCATGTCATTCAAGAAGAACCTATCCTTGGTCAAGACCCTATTTTTGATCATGTCATTCCAACTGAGCCCATCTTTGATCAAGACACTACTTTTGAAGAAGTCCAAAATGATCCACTCCTTGACCTTTATGCCCTTCATGATGAAACACTTGAAGATGACCCTCTCCAAGCTTCCAACATTGACACTACAAACAATGAGACACTTGCCTCCATGGGACAGATAGATGATCTACCACTAGAACAAGAGTCTCCTAGCATGGACATATTTGAAAATGATCAAGCTATAACTGAATTCAGTGGGCTCTATGAAAATGACCATGAAGACGGTTTTGACATCAACTTCGAAGCACTAGCAGAATCATCGAAATTTGATATGTCAGAAAATCAAACCGAAGATGTCATCAAAAATCTGTCCAACATGTCAGTGAAGCTAAAACATCCTATCAATTAGGATCATCTATCTTTTTCAGAGCAAGGTTTCTCATAGATGAGAAGATTTTGAGCATTAATTTCCACAATAAGGATGGGTTGGCATCTTGCTTCCAAAACAACAAGTACCCCATTGGAAACAAAATTTGTCAGAACATGAATTATCAAGGAAAAGGATTAGGCCTACACGAGCAAGGAATTTTGGAACCCATTCAAGTTCAAGCACATTACAGACATCAAGGTCTTGGCTATTCATCAGTCGGAAAATCTAATGATGTTAGTGTTCCCTCCTCGATATTGGTGGCAACTTTATCAGGTACAAACATCAAAATGGATGTCATGAGTAGCCCTTTTCATAATATTTTTACCAACACCCCTTCCCTCCACACCCCAAACCATCATTCCATCATGACTAAACCTTCCATTTGGAACCAACAAAATTATTACAAATCCAAAGTTCAAAATCACATGTCAAAGGCCAGGAAATTAGATAAAAAGTCAAGTGGACAAATGAAGCTAAAATGGATCCCAAAACAAAATGGATCAAGTCAAGAAAAGAATGAATCGGGCAAAGAAAATATGTCAAATCCAAAAGTCAATCAAAATATGGAGCCACAACACAAGAGGACTCCCACATATAATACATGTCCACCTCCTTCAAAATGGTCATCAAGCAAGAAATATAAAAATGTTGGTTCCAAACACTATCCTAATAAAAATTCCCAACTTCGTCATCCAACACCCCAAGTTTGGAAAATAAAAATCAATACATCCAACCAACCCGTCCACGTCTACCATCATCCATCATAATCCTACATCTCGCCTAAAGTCCACAAATCCCATGTCACAAATCCATCACATCTTGGCAACAACTCTTTATCATAAGGACTCTCATGACACTCTATCGCGATGTGCGTATTTTGATAAGGTCACCTCTAGTATCAAAAAGGATCACAATGACATCAATTAGTTGTATGCAAGTGTTATGATCCTGACAAAGCAACTACTTCAGAAAGGTCTTTATTGGCATGTCATGGCACCAGTCTCTACATCAACACCATCAAAGGCTTCAACACAGTCAGTGGTCATCTAAAGAATCAAGGCTATTAAGCAAAAATTCGAAAATACAAAGAAATTGAAAAAATTAGAAAATAGTAAAGAGAAAATTTTTGTCCAATAGTGAAAACCATTCTTATGGCGCTCTGGATAAGTATCATGATGAAAACCTGGAAAATAGGTGTCATGTGTAGAATAAATCATCTATGTGGACCATTACACTTGGGGGCAAGTCGTCTCATCTCCCATGCCCTTCACATGACATTTCTTATGACATTTCCATCTATGTCATTTCGTCCATTGTCCCACCTATTTTGATCTTGACAAAGACTGGGGCAAAACACAAATCCATGCTTTAAATTTTTTTTTGACATGTCTATCTTCTGGTCATACCAGTCATTCCATATCATGTCATTACCATCATAGCCTCATGTGACATTGTCCTTGACAACTATATGATAATATTCCTCATGTCTCCTATCTTTTACAGAGGCTAGTCATTGTCCTTTTATACCTATCACCCATTTTGGTTTCCCTTGTCAATGGTCTAAAGATCCCTCGTCATCCCATCTAATCCTCACGAAGTCATTCCACATGCAACAATATGGAAAATCTGGCGCATCATCCAAAACATTCCTTGACTTTGTCCCTGGGCCTACTGCAAACTTTTATCCTCTTGTCATATCATTGTCATCCTCACGTTGTTTTGGGATGTGTCCTTCCCATGTCAAACAACGTTGTTGATGTCATCATCACCTATCAATCGGTATTCAACTTGACTAGCAAAAAAATCATGTTTGTCCTTGGATTCATGTGCATAGGCATCATTCACATGCATTTGTCACAATTTTTGTAAAACATCAAAAAGTCATAAAAATTCAAAAAAGTCCTGAAAAAATCTTTAAAATCTGAAAAAGTCCTAGATAAAATCCTAAAAAATCGTATAAAGTTCTGAAAAAAGACCTAAAAATTGAAAAATGTCCTGAGAAAATACAAAAGCATCCAAATCAATGTCAAAATACCAAAAACAGAGTCAATGTCTATCTTATCAATCCAGTCAATCACGTCAATCAATATTTTGTCCCTGTCCGAACTACGTTGTCTCTGCACATTTGCTACGTAGGCAGGATTCATCTTTGAATCCCCAAGACATTAGGTCAGTCTTTCTAGGTTGGTCAAATTTAAAATCATAAGTCAAACATGTTCGCGTTGGTAAAATAAAGCAGACATAGTCGCATTTGACACAAGACAGTCATTCAAAACATCAATGTCAAAATTGGTCAAACTCAGACAACATAAGCCAATCAATCATACAGTCAACATCAGGCAGCTTGCCAAAACATTAGTCAAAATGCCAATCTCGTCACCTTTTTGGTCCTCTTCAAGATGTGTCCTTCTTGGATTTGGACCTTGTCAAAATGTCATTTGCCTTTTCAGGATGTGTCCTTCCTTACTTTAGGCACCGTCAAAACTGTCAAACTATCAAACAATTAATCTTCGACAAACAAACATTGGCAATACAAGTAAATGGCTGTTAATTTTTGGCTATTTTGTCTTATCTTTTCATTGACTTGTCTTTTGGTCATGTTACTAGCTACCTCAAGGATGTTCCATGAAGGATTTAGAGGTGCGATGATGTCTCATGATCTATTTTGTTTTTTTGACTGATGTCTGTGGATTGTCTTGACAAAAAGACTGGGGCAAATGGGCCTCTAGTATGAGTTAGGACATTCCTTGTCTGCGATTGTCTATTTTGCAAGTGGATGACCTTGCACACCTTGGTCTATGTCATACCATGGTGTTTTTTGTCCATTTGTGTCATTTTTTACCGCCCAATAATGATTAAAAGCAATAAATATTAAAGTCCTATGATAATGTGTTGAAGGATTTGGTCTAGGAACTAACATGCATCTCATATAGGCATTTGCATCCATATCATCATCCATATCTTTTTCACTAACATTTCTTCGTCTCTCCATATGCTAGTCTTCTCATCCATTTCGAGAGCACACCCATGTTCCTAGAACCCGTTGGTCCTCTCGAGGGGGCATATTGCAACCCTCCTTGTCATTCTTCCTCATCTTATTTTGCACTAGGGCATATTTTTTACTTATTTTCTTTGTCACAATGCGACACGCTGCATTATGACAAAGAGGGGAAAATGTAGACACATAAAAATGACCTAGGCTTGCAAGCTCTGGTTTTTAATCTTTTTCTTCTAGCATACTTGACTCACTTTCGACTATTAATTAAATAATTCATTATTATTTAATTAATTCATATCTTTTTATTCTTTATGATTATTAAATAAATAAATTTTATTTATTTATTTAATGTGTCACTAATTATCTAATGTCTTCCTATAATTAAATAAATTTCTTAATTTATTTAATTATTTTTGTCCATTTTGTCTTCTTGATTATTAAATAAATAATTTTATTTATTTATTTAATATGTCACTAATTCTTAAAAAGTCCTCTTATAATTAATTAAATTCTTTTATTTATTTAATTATTGCCACCTTCACATTCCCCTCATTTTAAATAAAATCATTTATTTAGAATAGTCCCACCACCTAAATTAAATAATTTTATTATTTAATTTCTCCTCTTTTATTGTGCTCATTTTAAATAAAACTTATTTATTTAAAATAAATCCCCCTTTATAATTTCCCTCTTTAGTAAATAATTTAATTTAAATTATTTACTATCACATGACCCCACCCCTTTTTTAATTAAAATAGTTTTTAATTCAAAAAGTCAACATCCCCTCTTGATTTAAATAATTTTAAATAATTATTTAATTCTCCAATGACTCCATTTTTCGTGCCTAGAATCTTTTGTCACATGCACTGTCAGCCATTGATTTGATTTTCTAGAAATCAATCTTGACCCTTTATTTTGAATCTGACCTAATGTTGCCCTAACCCTAATTGTGGGTTGCTATATGGAATCTCGTCCATTGATTCTAGGGCATTTACTAACTTTCAATCCTGGCCATTCACACAAAATTGCCCTTTCTATAAAAGAGCAATTTTGGTCACATCTTGCATCTCTTATCATCTTACATTGTCATATTTTACCTCTCTCATCTCTTACATTTTTAGAATATCTTGCATTTCATATTTTATCATCTAACATTATCTTTTGCAGATCATTTACATTGCATGTAGATTTATATTCTCTTGCATTTTAGATTAAATCCTTAAACACTTGCTAGGTCATGTCATAAAATTATTTTGCTCACACAAAGGCTGAGGGCATCCATCATATTGCAATAAGTAGAGGAGGTTCAATAGAAGTGAGCCATGGAGGAGAGAAATGGGTGAGACTGTTCTAGTCTCATTCCTTTTCTCTTTATTCCTCCTTTGCATTTTATTGATTGATTGATATTATTATTGCATGCATGTTCTAACCCTAGATCTACATCTTGCATTAGAATATTTAGATCATTACACTATCAAACCGTTCAAAGGTGTCCTTTGCCTTTGGTCCCTCATTTTGTCTATGATCAGAGGACCATGTTAAAAGTTTCCTTCTTTCCTTTTTTATCTCGCCTACCCTTCACAACCTGCCAACCCTCCTTCATTCTTGCACCCTCCTTCTGCCATTTCTTTGGGTTGTCATGTTGCCTGCCAGCTTCTCCTTGCTCACCACATACAACATTACCACACTGGTCCTCTGAGGTGCCTTGCATTTCCCTCATTTCTTGACCCCTAGTCAACCCCAATTTCTCCCTACACTCCGTGGTTTTAGCACCTTGGTGGTATTTCTCCTCCATCATTTCTTCCATATTCATCACAGTCTTAGCATTCAAGTCAGGCACCTCAACTCGACTTGGCTCCCCCCTTTGTTCTGAAGCCCCATTTTGCTGATGTGAAGCCACGCTATGCACCGCTTGAGAGTAGCTCTTGCTCTATTCCTCCTTCTTCTCACCCTGTTTCTCCACCACATTGTAGACATGAAAAATGTACAAATTCGTTTTGGCACACTTGATCCTGTTTACTAACAACATTTCTTCCCGAATCATACTCTCAACATTTCATCATATTTTGTCTATAAATGTAATGAATCATTATTCATTAAATTAAGTCTTCCTCCTCTAGTGATTAAATTAATCAGTTAATTTAATTAACCTTATGTTTCTTTTTAATTAAATAAATCATTTTATTTGATTAAAGTCTCGAAAGTCCTCTTATTAAATTAAATAAATTAAACCTTATTTGATTTAATTTAACATATTCCTCTTTCGTTGAATAAATCAAAACCATTTATTTAGTTAATCATTTCTTCTCAATTCTGATTTAAATTAATTCATCTGGTTAAGTCAAAATTGTCAAATCATCTAATTCTTCATTAAATTAATCAAATCCTTGATTAATTTAATCCTTCTCACTAAAATCCTCTAGAGAATGCAACTTGCACAATAAATCAATTACTTTGATTTATTTAATTCTCTATTTTCCCTCACATAGCATCAAAAAGGAATATTCCCTCATTTGAATTCAAAAAGTCCAAGTGGACTTGTACATCCAACAAGGCATTCACTCCTCTTACATGTCCTTGTGCATTGAGCCAAGTGGCATTTATTTCATTCATTTTTCCCTCTCACATGTCATTTCTCAAATTTGAAATTCCACCTAATTGCATTTATCATGCACATTGACCAAAATGTGCTCATTCCTTAGCCATTCACATCTTGACAAGTGGCACTTGGCCATTGGATGTTGAATGATCCCACATTGCTCTATTTCATTCTCTCTTCCATTTTGGAAATCTATAAATTGGAGGCTTGTCTTCCTCTCATTCTATCATCCATAATTCAAGCAAGTATACTATACTTCATTTCATCCATAGATTTCACACATTTCATGCAAGGTTACTCTCTTGAATTGGGAGCTAATCTTGTTCATTCCATCTCAAGCAATTAATCTTGTCCATAACATCATTCAACTTGTTCAAGGATTGGGAAAGGGCTGCTTACTACACAACAAGGTGGCACCAATCCACTATGAGATAAAGGTTTAATTATGCTTCTTATATGCTTTTGTTTAACTTGTTTTTCTGCTCATTAGTTGCATATTTGGACATGATTAGGTATTTCATAGGGATGTTAAATTTTTTGATTTAAACTAACTTTCGTGCTAACAACATGAAGCTATTTGAGTCGATCTTCCTACAGATTTTAGCATCCACATTTTGGCACTAGAAGGAGGGCTCTCTGAATTTGTTTTTTAAATCTTACTTACATCTCCGTTGCAGGAAAATTCAACTCACTCTGTTGTTAGTTATGTTTAAATACCTTTTATAGACCATTTCCACAGTTATTTACGTTTCCAATTTTGTATTTCTAAATGTCTGAGAATTTTTTTATAGAATACGAGTCTGAATATTTTCTTTAATAAATGCTTACTATTTATGCAATTAAATCTCAAGTAATGAAATTGTAAATCGAATAGGCTTTGCTGCAAAATGTCTGCTTCCCCCATTCCATTACAATTCTCCTACGCAGTCAGTCCGGCCATTCTCCTGCATTACCGTGCCTCTCAATCCGTTCACCCGTGGTTCAGTGGTGTCGGCGTTCTTCTCAGGACTTAACTCCTACCTTTTACCACCTTACCGCATCGTCCATCCTCACTATTTACGGTACCGCAGTATCCACCGCTATACCACGACCTACCCTTACACTGTTCACGGTACCGCAGTATCCACCACCATACCGCGACCTACCCTTCGACCACCTATGGTATCACGGTATTCATCTCCGCCACTATTTTCGTTGTCTTCCGTCTCTTACTACATTACCGTAGACTTCTTTCGTACCCACCGCGGTAGAGCGCTGTCCACCGCATTACCGCCGGCTAACCCTCCCTTACCCACGGTAGCCCAGTAACTGTCCACTGTCCTCACCGCATTACCACGGTCTACTGCCTAACCTTCCATGGTATTTCGGTTAACCACCACGATCTTCACTGCATCACCGTGATCTATCACTTAACCCTCCACAACAGCGCGGTAACCACTTCTTTGTCTTTCTCGACTGTCATCGCATCACCGCGATTCCCTGCTAACCCCCCGTTGTATTGCAGTTAACCGCCTGACTGTCTGTCTTGACCGCCACTGCATCACCACGGCCTCTTGTCTAACCGTGTGCGGTATTGCGGTTAAACACCTGACTATCATTGCTAACTGCCACCGTGTTACCGCGGTCTTCCATCCGACCACCCGCGGTACTGCGGTAGACTCACCCTAACCGTCACTTCATCGTCAGTTTGCTCACCACACTACCGCAGGTCTCCCTCAAACCACCCACGGTATAGTGGTAGCGGTCTCGACCGACTGTGTGAAGCCGCCAACCGTGATACCGTAGCCTGTGGTAAAAGCAGTGAATGGGGATTAAATCGAGAAATAAACAACAGTGAAGGAATTTTTATTTTTATTTTTAAAAAGGGGGGGGCAAATGATTTTTTCTTTTTTAGAAATGGCATTTTTTTTTATAACTTATGATTAATGTATTAATACATGAGAAAATTTGTGGAATATTTTATTCATACTGACTTTGTATTTTCTTTTGCAGGTTCATATTAGAATAAAGTCAAGGCAAAACAAGATTGGAAAAATTCATAAAAGCATTTTTTAATGCTTGTTCAGCTAGATTTTTCACTTAGTTTCAAACCATCTCACATCTATTTTTGGGGCTTAAAATTAACCATTTTGACTTGATCTTTTGGTTAAAATTGAACCTTAGAAACTTACTAGATTTCAATTTGGGTCTAAAATTGAACAAGGCAATCTCACATTTCCTTTGGTGCTTAAAAAGAACTCATTATTGCTTTGAAGGATTTAAAATGAACATGTGTTTTTCGTACCTTGTAATCTTTTTTGTAAAGTAGTGTCATTTAAAAAAGGCGTATGCGCTTCTCTCGCACTTCACGGTGATCTTGAGAATCAAAAGTATTGCTTCCACATTTCATTTTTTGAATTAAAATTGAACCAAACATGCGAGTGTGAGTAAACTTGTTGTGAGTGTTCTCCCTTTGTTTCTAAACAAAGGTTGATTGAACTACGGATAAGTTTATTTGTTTTTGTTTATCTTAGAGGGCCTGCCTTGTTGGAAAAAGTACTCACCCAAGGGAACGACTCAGCCGGTAACACACTAAAGCCAAGTGTATTTCCAGTCGGGATATGAAAGTGGGTACTGGAACAAAAGCCAATATCACGCGGTTGGCTCTAACGAGAAGGCAACAATGGTCTCTCGCCGCATGGGTCAGCCTCCACGAACGGAAAGTTTGAACTAAAACCCTTGTTTAGAAAGGCCAAATCCTTGTCTATTTTGTTGGTGCAAAAGGTCATGTCCTTTGAAGCCGCCCCACGTTATACATGCAATTTTGTTGTAGAGATGGAAAGTATGCCATGGGAGATTCATGGGTACTGATGCTTGGCTAACCCGAGAAGTGTGTGTTTTGGAGGGGAGTCGATGTGGTCAAGCATTTAGCCATCCGCACAAAATATGTGCAGTTGGATTTATCCAAGTGGGAACCCAACAAAATATTGTCTCATCATCCGAGGGTTGTAAAAAGTGCTTGGAAGTGAAGAACACATTGCTTGGTCCTCAAAACATTTGGAAACAAACATACACAAAGAGCTTTGAATTTCAAACCCCTTGGAGGAAACAAATATCCTTGGCGAATTTAAGTACTCTTGCTTTCCCTAGGGATCATATCCTT
Source organism: Sequoiadendron giganteum (assembly GCA_007115665.2). Classification (NCBI taxonomy): domain Eukaryota; kingdom Viridiplantae; phylum Streptophyta; class Pinopsida; order Cupressales; family Cupressaceae; genus Sequoiadendron; species Sequoiadendron giganteum. The sequence goes on along the minus strand of CM021110.1, from coordinate 159,718,559 downwards.
AGAGGTTTCTAAGTGCTTGGATTTTATCATCATTTGTTTTCACCAAGGTTAAACACTAGGAGACCTTTGCCTTGATTTCCTTGATTTCCACATAATGCACTTTGTGGGATGAAATAAAATTAGGATATTGGACATTCAGTTTGAAACATAATCAAGAAAGTCTTTGTGGTAAAAAGAACTGAACCTAAGCAAGATAACAAACAATTGAACCACACATGTGCTTGTTCTCTTTGGAGTCTTATGGTTTTCATGCAAACATTGATCTTTTGGTTTGAAACAATCTTAGGGAAAAGTATGTTCTTTATTTACTTGGTCTTGTAAGTAAGTCCTCGTAGGGTCATCTAGGATCAAGTCAAAACACTTCATCCATCCAAACATTTATCAAATTTCCATCTCATTAACAACTCTTGGGAACATCACTTATGCTAGAATTTTAGGAAAAATCATCATCACCTTGTTTGGCTTAACACACCTAGCCAAATTATCCTCTTGAGCAAATTTACCTCTAGGATAACACAAATTCCTAGGGTTTACAAGTTCATCATCAAAAATCACCTTGTTTGGCTTAACACACCTAGCCAAATTATCATCTTGTGTACACATTTTCTCTAGGAAAACACAACTTCCTACGGTTTACAAGTGCATTATCATCTTGTTTGAATTAACACACTTAGTCAAACTATCCGCAATCAAAATCAAATCAAAACAAGTCCTAAAGTCTAGTATTGATCCAAAGTTCCTAAAAGTTCAAACACCCATATCATTCACCCCTTTCATCCTTCATCTCATCATTGGTCCTAAACCCTCAAAGGTCAACAAGGTCAAAACACAAGAGGAACATGGAATATAAACTTGATTCCTACATCATGAGTAATCCAATTCAACCAAACTATCCAAGCCTTACAATGCCAATTGATTTTCAAAACTTGCATTTGTACAATCCATACCTGGGATCATTATCTCCTACAAACCTCAATGGTACAACAAATGTGAGTTTTTCCAATCTAAATTTTGGAATACCTTTCCCCTTGGTAGATTTAAATCAAAGACAAAACTTACAAATCTATCAACCAGACAATCATGGCATGAGCCTTCCAAGCAATACTCCCATCATAAATCAAAACATCATACCAAATTCTCTCATCTTGCCATTGATATCGCATTAACAGATGGCAACCATTCAAGCAACCCCAACAATAAACACCATTCCCAATCCACCGCCACCACCGCCACCACCACCAAAACACAACATGAAAAATTCATTCTCCATCATGTTGCAAGCTGCTCGCAAAAAGACACTCCAAAACCAACAAGTTGCACAACTAGCTACTCAACAAGCACAAGTAGAATTAGTTTCCCAACAAGTTGCACAAGCCACACAAGTAGCCCAAAAAGCACAGGCTCAAACTCATGCATAATTACAAGCAATTCATCTATGAGCATACCAACAAGCCCTGCAAGATTTCCAGACACAACAGAAAGCTAAACAGCAAGCTTTGTTGGCACAACAACAAGCTAAACAAAAAGCTTTGTTGGAGCAACAATAACTAGACCAACAACAAGCTTTGTTGGCACAAAAGAGGCAAGACCAACAACAAGCATTGTTGGCACAACAAAAACATGACCAACAAAAAGCATTGTTGGCTCAACAACAAATACATGAATTACTCGCTCAACAAAGCTTGCAACATGTTCCAACCAAAATTGTTGAAAATAATGGTCAAGACCTATCCATCAATGAACACCTTGAAGATGTTTCCACCTCATTTGATGATCAAATGAACATACATCAAGAGCCATTTTTTAGTCATGATCAAGACCCCTCCTACAAAGATCTATTTCAAGGAGTGTTGATGTTATTTGATCCTATTAACATAAACCAAGATCCATCCACAAATGATCGTGTTGACAATGTATCTACATCACCTAACGAGTTAGAGGACATATCTCAAGAATTTATTCCAAAGAATGATCAACATCTTTCACCAAGGTCTAGCAATGATCCTTTCCAAAACATATGGACATCCTTTGACCTCATGATATTTGAGAAACTTCCTATGCCTAATGAAGATATCTGAGAAAACAATCCATTCTTTGAAATTGACCCATGTCAAAAACTTGATCCAAAGCATGTTGAAAGCAATTCTGAAATCATTCAAGATCAAGAATTTGCATCTCCAAGCTACTACAATGATATAATGGACACCCTCCTATCCATACAAGATGACCATATCCGCATAGCACATACCCCTTCATCTACCCATGAGATGCTTTCTTTGGATGCACACGTGGATGATCTTCATTCAAAACAAGAGTCTCATACTCTTGAAATCATTACTAGTGAACAAGAGTCTCCTACTCTTAACATTTGTACACATGATCAAGATATAGAGAAATGTAGAGACAGATCAGAAATGGATCGTGAAGAAGGCTTCTACAAAAGTTGTGAATCAAAAACATCATGTGAAAGCATAACAGGAATGAATCATGGGGAAGACTTTTACAAGGATAGGGAAGCGTCAACACTTCTTGAAGAAGCATTACAATTTGATATCTCACAAGATCAAGCTAAAAATATCAATCAGGAAGTCCTCCCACTTACGGAGGATCCTATCACTTATAGAGTTGGATCACTTACCTTTCTTAGGGCAAGTTACCTCATCAATAAAGAAGTTGTCACTTTTGAAGATCCACCATAGAGCAGAGAAGGAATGGCACCTTGTTTCCAAGGTAGATCATATCCTATTGCAAATAAATTTTTTCAGTAGATGAATTATCAAGGCAGAGGATTAGGCCTACATGAATAGGGTATCTTGGAACCAGTGCAAATTATTGGCAATCCTAGGCATCAAGGTCTTGGTTATTTGGAAATCAAGGGATATAAACATATCAGTGATACCTCTATAAAACTGGGGGCAACTTCGTCTCAAGCAAATGTCAACATAGGGGGCATGAAGAATCCTTATGATGAAACCAATGCCAATACTACAACCAGCCACATCATGAATCTTCATCCACCCATCACCCCATCCACAAATTGGGACCAGCGTCAAAAGAAAGACTTGAATCGAAGCACGAAGAAGGTTATCAAAGCAAAGGAAGCTAAGAAGCATATCAGAAAAATCAAATACACTTGGATACTGAAGAATACAAAGAAAGATTATCCCTATCAAACTCCATCAGTCAAAGAAACTATGGGAAAAGATAAAAAAGGGGAAAGTATCCATCAAAGATTTCCACAAAGGAAAAAGAAAGCTTCTCAAGCGACATACAAAGTGTATCAAGCAGTTGGTCCTAATTCCATGCACACTTCCATATCCACCCATCATTTCTCATTTTCCCAAGTTTGGAGAGTCAAGGGTTCCAAACTGTCAACCAATCCATCTTTTATCCCTAAACAGACTCCATCCACACCTCCATACATAATATCCAATTCTCACATTGACCATGTATTGGCAATGACCCTTCATCATAAGGATTTAGAAGGCACTCTATTACGATGTGCGCACAAAGACAGAGTTAACCCCGGTATCAGCAAAGCAGATCAAGAATCTCAAGAGTTATTTTCAAGTGCACGTATCTTGGAAAAGTATCTTCTTCGAGTAGGATACCTGTGGCACATTATGACAGAAGCATCAATGTCAGCACCACCAGATGGTCCAACATCAGCTTAAAATCTCTTAGAAAATACAAAAAAATCAAAAAAATATAAAAATCCAAAAAAATCAGAAAATGGATCGAAAATAGTAAAGATAAAAATTGTCCTCTAGCGAAAACTGCTTCAGTGGCACTTTGGACAGGTACCATGATGAAAACCTGGAAAATAGGCGTCATGTGTACAATTGAGTATGTACGTGTGCTAGTTCAGGAGAAAGCATCTTATCACATCCATAATAAAGCCAACATCCCATCCATTTTCATCCATTTGCATCCATACTCCAAGTTATCTTGATCTTGGCAAATTTTGGTGCACACTTTATACTTGCTTATGGTAAACATCTTGACATGGGTCATTTTCATTGATCCCATCCTTCCCAATGTTATCTAAGACTTGAAGCATTATCTGAATGAGAATTCCTCTATTCAAACACCTTATCTTGTCACAAGATAATCCTTGGCATCCTTTGCATGCTTACCGTATCTATCCATACACCTGTTCAAGATTTCATCCAATGGCCATACAAACATTGCTAGACACTGGGGGCAAATATTTGCATCTTTCTTCGAGAATAAATCTTGATCTATATCCTCCAACTTATTTGGTGATCCAAACATTGGAAAACATGAAACCAAATTGGTTAGAGAATTTGTGAGCATTGATCCAAATCCCTAGCCCATGGCATATTTTGACAGGAAGACGTTCCTTATCAAGCTTTATCTTTCATCGAACATCAATCCAAATAATTCATATCAGGTGCATTTAATGTGCACGTCAGCGTCACATCAAATCATCAAATGAATTTTGTTCCAAATCAAGCTTCATCAATCTTGATCAATCAAATCCAATCAACTATCACCTTGTTTGAATTAACACACTTAGTCAAACCATCCTCTTTTGTACAAGTTTACTCTAGGATAACACAAATTCCTGGAGTTTACAAGTGCATTATTACTTTTTTTTGACTTAACACACTTAGTCAAACTATCATCTTGTGCACGAGTTTACTCTAGGATAACGCAACTTTCTTGTGTTTACAATTTTATTATCATCTTTGTTTGGCTTAACACACTTAGCCAAATTATCAAATCCAAAACCACCTTGTTTGACTTAACACACTTAGTCAAACCACCCTCTTGTGTATGAGTTTATTCTAGGATAACACAACTTCCGAAAGTTTACTAATGCATTATCACTTTTGTTTGACTTAACACACTTAGTCAAACTATCAATCCATCAATCCAATCGATCAACATTAAGCTTGGTTTTTAACAAAATCCCAAAACAAAGCACTGATATCATCACGTATCCAAATCCAAATTGTCAAAATTATGCGAAAATTCAAAAACATCCAAAACATATCAAAAAACTCAAAAACAACAGAAAAATCAAAAATCAAAAACATCCAAATCATCAAAAATCCAAAAACATGTCAAAATATCAGAAAATCTTCAAAAGTTCATCACTGAGTCTTGTCAGTTTTTCACCTTGTCTGAACTATGTCGTCTTTGAGCTTGAACGTAGGCAAGGTTGATCTTTGATCATCCCCCGAGATATTTAGGTCAGTCCTTTAGGCGTCTGTCACATTTGGAAATCCGCTTGCCCAACTAGTTTCCATTTTAAGGTCAGTCCTTAGGCATTCGTCGCATTGGCAATCTGTTTGCCCATCTATCTTATCATCGTCAAGTCCATCATCAATTGAACTACGTGGTATCTACATGTATAACGTAGGCAAGGCTAATCTATGGATCAACTCCCGAGATCCTAGGATAGGTCTTTAAGTTAGTCTCTTCGTCATAAATCTTGAAAATACCAAAAATATTGAAAAAAAATCTCGAAAATACCAAAAAAAATTGTAAAACATCTCAAAATATCCAAAAAATCCAAAATGGTGCATCCATCTCATCTCGCTTTCACTCGTGATTGTCATCACTCATAATAAAATCAATCATCTCCTTCACCCTTTGGTGAGTCAGTCAGAAGCAAGTCTAGCAGGTTCAAAAGTGAACACCTAATTGTCAAAGTCTTGAAAGTCTGAGTCAGTAAGCAAGCAAGTTGGTCAACTCGGAGTATCAATAGCCTATCATCCAAATCAATCCCATCAAAACCCTGATCACAAGATGTCCTAGGATGAAGCTTTCCTGCGATGGACATAAGCATCAGGTACTTCACAGTAGTTTAGTCTTGGCTAGTGGTATGAAGAACATTAGCTTGTTTGATTTGTTTTATTTAGTCTTTTATTGAATTATCTTATTTTGCACTCATTCCAAGGAGCTCTCGATGATGCTTAGACAAAACAGGTTTAGAGAGAAAGGAATGGGGCAAAGATCATTATCTTTTTATCTATTGTGCTTGTGGGATATACTTGTAAAATAACTTAGTTATATGCACTTTGTTTAGTATGTGGGGATGATGTATCTTGTTGACCACATAGGAAAGCTTGCTTTCTTGTGTTTTGGCCTGAGATGTTTAGAATGTCTAAACTATATCCTAAACAAAGTACGTATGCTAAGCGTGAACAAGAATACTCCTATCTGATTGTGAAGTAAAAGTCCATCACACTAGGTACAATGCCATCCTGGTCCTTTATACCTTGATGCATCATACCTACGTGTGTTATCAAACATAAAGTAATTAGCCCTTTGAAAATCCCAACTCCTGGTAAGCAAATCACCAATCATCATCTTGTGTGGATCTTCTTTCCATTCTTCTCATTCTTCTATCTTTACTAACATTTCTACCTAAAATCGGTGTTTTGAATCAAAGTATACACGAGACTACCCATAGTCGATGACTGTCTATACATCATCAAATCTATCTACATCAAAGAATTATCTTTCATCCTCTAATCATTAGAACCACTCCTCTCACAATTTTATCACGATATCAATTGGAAAATTAGCATTTCCACTCGATCTCTCGAGGGGGCAATATACCAGCATAATCCTTCCGCTGGGGCAACAGTGGGGCATTCTAGAAAATTTAAGAAATTTTTTACTTTGATCACAATAGTTTATTCTTTGAATCAATGCAACAAGTACATTGCTTCAAAGAGGGGCAAAATGTAGACATGGAAAATGTACAAATTCATTTGGCACACTTGATCCCATTTACTAACAACATTTCTTCCTGAATCATACTCTCAACATTTCATCATATTCTGTCTCTAAATGTAATGAATCATTATTCATTAAATTAAGTCTTCCTCCTCCAGTGATTAAATTAATTAGTTAATTTAATTAACCTTATGTTTCTGTTTAATTAAATAAATCATTTTATTTGATTAAAGTCTCTAAAGTCCTCTTATTAAATTAAATAAATTAATCCTTATTTGATTTAATCTAATATATTCCTCTTTGGTTAAATAAATCAAAGCTATTTATTTAGTTAATCATTTCTTCTCAATTCTGATTTAAATTAATTCATCTGGTTAAGTCAAAATTTTCAAATCATCTAATTCTTCATTAAATTAATCAAATCCTTGATTAAGTTAATCCTTCTCACTAAAATCCTCTAAAGAATGCAACTTGCACAATAAATCAATTACTTTGATTTATTTAATTCTCTATTTTTCCTCACATAGCATCAAAAGGGAATATTCCCTCATTTGAATTCAAAAAGTCCAAGTAGACTTGTACATCCAACAAGGCATTCACTCCTCTTACATGTCCTTGTGCATTGAGCCAAGTGGCATTTATTTCATTCATTTTTCCCTCTCACATGTCATTTCTCAAATTTGAAATTCCACCTAATTGCATTTATCATGCACATTGACCAAAATGTGATCATTCCTCAGTCGTTCATATCTTGACAAGTGGCACTTGGCCTTTGGATGTTGAATGATCCCACATTTCTCTATTTCATTCTCTCTTCCATTTTGGAAATCTATAAATTGGAGGCTTCTCTTCCTCTCATTCTATCATCTAGAATTCAAGCAAGTATACTATACTTCATTTCATCCTCAAATTTCACACATTTCATGCAAGTTTACTCTCTTGAATTGGGAGCTAATCTTGTTCATTCCATCTCAAGCAATTAATCTTGTCCATAACATCATTCAGCTTGTTCAAGGATTGGGAAAGGGTTGCTTAATACACAACAAGGTAGCACCAATCCACTATGAGAGAAAGGTTTAATTATGCTTCTTATATGCTTCTGTTTAACTTGTTTTTCTACTCATTAGTTGCATATTTGGACATGATTAAGTATTTCATAGGGGTGTTAAATTTGCTGATTTAAACTAACTTTTGTGCTAACAACATGAAGTTGTTTGAGTCGATCTTCCTGCAAATTTTAGCATTCACACACATAATTTGAATGAGACACATCCTTCCACCAAGAAGCTGATTTTGATGCTCAAGCTTTTTCACATTCCGCAGGTAAGTGTCTAGTTGAAAGCATCTTCTGCAATGAAATGGAACCCCTTCATAGTCTAGAGGCTACTTCCAACACCCTTTAGAAGTGTTGATTGCAATCTCTTCTGGAAGAGTCTTTGCCACTTCCATCTCCACCAAAATCCGGGCATAAGTTGAATGCATCAGATTTGAAGAATCATCATCAACCATCAAAAAATTTCCTAAAGAATTCCCTATAACCTCCAAACATGACTCAAACCAAAGATGTAGAGGAAAGTTGGGGAGTCTCACCCACAATGGCACTCTATCAAAAGTTTCTATTGCAGGATTAAAATCCAGATGCCATGGCTTCAACAACAAAACAAATATTTTTTCCCAACTCCAAAAATAGTCGCCCAAAACTTTATTTATGTCAATCCCAGATTCAAAAACAACAATAAAAAAGCCTCTCGAGATTGGATAAATTTGAATGCATCCAGTCACCACCGGTTCCCAGTGTTTTGAGATCCATTTATGTAACTCACCCAAACTTGGAAAAATTCCCTTGAAGCGGCCAATCAAACCTAGTTCAGTGAAAACTTTAACATTGTGATTTACCTCTTCATCAAGCTCTGCTTGCAGAGGAATGAATGCCAGGTTGGTTTTTCCTTTCTTTCCTGTCGCTTGGAGAAGATGCCCTACATCTGCATTTGTTTCTCCCAATTGGAATTCGCCGGCATTTCCCCAAAACGCACCTGCAACTCCATTCTTTTCCCCCGTGCCCCTTGGACGTTTTTCCTTCTGTTCTTTGCTTGCCTCCGGACATTTGCTGTTTGGGGGGCTTCCTCCATCCAAGCCCATAGAACCCTGGCTCCCACCGCAACCTCCAATGGCTCCTTTCCACTCACCATCGTGCTATCCCCAGATGTTTGTATACTTATTACCTATGTGCATATATATGTATATATTTAAATGTATATCTATATATATAAATATGTACGTGTTCATAAGAAATACTTTTATATCCATTTGAAAATAATGCAATTGCAGCCAAAACATCATACAATCCTATAGTAAAATGTTCATAAATATATATATATATATATATATATATATTTACAGAGGTATATATATTTACATGTATTTTTTTTTTAAATATGGATTTAATATATATTTATATATATACATTATATATTTTGTATATATATGTATATACATATATATATATAATTAATTTATTGTTGTGTGTTCTTCCACTTATATTACTACTCAGAATAACACATTTTATTTACCATAGAATAAGATATAATCAACATAAGTATATATACATACATACATACATACATATATATATATATATATATATATATATATATATATTAATCAAATTAAAATTTTAATGCGCATAAAGTATTGGCAGCAGCCAAATATTATTTACAAGGAAAACCATGTTTGGTGAAGTGGGAGGGGGCCGGGGGGGGGGGGCAGAGGGGTTGGCTTGTGCAACCCACAACCCCCATGGGGGACGCTGCCTGTGGGGGTAGCGCCCTCCCAAAAAGTCATGGCCTATGGGGAGGCACTACCTCTATAGCGCAACCTCCCCTATGGGGGGGCATGGGTTGTGGAGCAGCCTCCCCTCATTTCTACACAATCTCTAAAATAAATAACAACATTATCATATGTTCCCTAGTTCTCGATTGAATTTGGAATTTCCAAATAATAAAATATCAGTAATAATGTTATATATATATATATATTTACATATATATATACATATACAATTAAATATATGTGTATATATATGTGGATATATATATATTTATTTATTTCATTCACATAATCTGGATTTCATTTCCAATTCAGAAATTTTGCAGTTGTTGGGTATACACACAAATATAAAATTAGATATATTTATATATTTAAAAATATATATAAATATATGAAATTTTATACAATAGAAAGAGAGAGAAGAACAAATTGCACAACTGTAACAATGAATTTCATATAACAACACCCAATTTTCAGTGAGCATGAACAGTCAATTTTCAAGAGATTCTTTTAATCTTTCATAGTGAATTCTTCCATGCTTACAATTGAAATTTAAGTGCATTGGAATAGATTAAAAACCTGGAGTTTTCTTTCCCCTGAATTTGATTGTTGAAAACCCCCAGTTGTAGAATTTGCTTTGCTCCTTGGTTCTTCCTATATCCTTTTTCCCTTTCCTCTCTATATCATATTTTGCAAAGCTACAGATAAAAATAAAAACCCCTTTCTTGCCCTCATGTTTCCCAATTTTTGCAGAGTAAAACCAAAAAGATTGTAAAATACAATTATATTTTCTCATTACTCCCTTTCTCTCTTTAAAGAGTTCTTTTCATTTTCGAGACCTAATCTTGAAAATGGAGAATTAAAATAAAATTTATTTTCTACTCAACTTTTTATCTCAACTTTAATTGTTATTCCCATTTTAATTACATTTTAACGTTTTTTTTTAAAACAAGTATTTAAATAAGCTATTTTATTTGCAATCAAATATTGAAACATGAGCATGGAAATTGGCATTAATTACAATCTAACAATTACTTTAAATAACACCACTTAACGTTCAATTGTATATATAAATATTTAATTAAACTAGAATTAATTCTTCCATTCTTTTAATTGCATATATGAATATAAAAATAACCATTTAAAATTACCAATAATAAAACAATCATCCAAGCCACATGCTAAATGCATCTATATGACATTAAGTGCTTTGTGTGTGATCGAGAGCACCATTCCTGCTTTACCCTGCCAAGAAGCTAATCTCCCCTACCTTAGCCACACCCTTGGTCTTCGACAACCTACAACTCAAGTATTCTCAAGCAACCAAAATGAGATTAGTATCTGGATAGAATCAAATTAACTTAACTCATGAGATCATAATGCATTAATTCTAAATATAACCTTTCCATTTTGCATCATTTTCAAAATAAGATGATATTTCATTCATTACAACTTTTCACAAAATTTAGCACCACATTAATTATCATTTAATCCACCACACACACACACACATTTAGTCATAAAGAAAAACCACATAAAGAAAAAGTAGGCATAACCAAAATTAGAGACGTGACAGGGGGAACTAATGCTATCTCCAAAACAACAACCTCCATTTGGATTAAGGCACACTCAAACCTAGTAATTCAAGTGGAGTCAATTCCTGATACCTACAGTCTGCAACAAATCACATAGTCTAACATATGCATAGGAAAACAGTCAATCACACCGTGAAGGGAAAGACGCAGTGTCGTAGGGCACTCACAAGTGAGTGATGTGATTCTATTCCCCTTCACCCATACATCGACACACAATTAAAAATATCAAATCATAATTAAAAAAATATAACCTTCATATCCATAATAACTCATATAAACAATTAAAACAATCTAATAAGCATGGTATCATCATAACATTAAATATAAAAATGTCATCATATCAGAGCATCAAAGAGTCATAATCATCTAAGTATCATCATGTAGTAACATCAAACAGTGTCATAATATCCAAATGCATCTAAGTAGCAATCCAAAAGCAAATGCAAACTGAGTGGCACTACAAAAGGATTAATGGTGTGTTGCATATCTTTGGAATAGCACAAAATTTGTTATCTATGAGGAAACTAATAGATGTGGTTGTGTAGGTAGTCTTTCCTGATGCAGGATGTAAGATGGTTAGAGGTGTTATGGTAATTTTTATAGGTGTCAGATATTGCACTTGTATAAACATTATGCATGTATTGTCGAGTGCAATATTGATTTTTTTTAAAGACATATTGTGGCCACTTCATTGGAAGATGTGTGGGTTTCATCTTCAGCGGATGGTCATGGCTTCTAGGTACCCAAAGGTGATCTTTATTTTGAGTCAAATTTACTTGTAGAGAAGAATATGTTATAGCACCAGAGACTTCGACACATTGGATAAAAGGGTTTAAGGACCTTGAAAATAAAGGCCTTGTTGAAGGGTTGTCTAATTGTAATCTTGATTTTGATTTTTATGAGCATTGCATTTATGGAAAACAAAATTGTGTTTGGTTTTACTCAAGTTCTTTTAAATATGGTGGTGTATTAGATCTTATTGATTCTAATGTGTTTGGTCATGTATATGTTCCTTTGATTGGAAAATCCACATATTATGTTTCATTTATTGATGATTATAGTAGAAGGATATGGGTATATTTTCTAAAGATTAAATATAATTTTTTAGTTGATTTAAATAATTTAAAGAAATGATTGAGTTAAAAACTATAAATAAAATAAAAATTTTGAGGATTGATAATGATGGTGAATTATTCTCTAATGATTTTGATAGATTTTGTAAAAATTGTGGCATTCTAAGATAAAAGATAACTCTATATTCTCCATAGTAGAATGGAGTTATAGAAAGAATGAACATGACATTGAAGGAGAAGGATAGAATTTTGAGTGGTGTTGGTCTAGAAAAAATGTTTTGGGATGAATTTGTATCCACTACTTTTTACCTGATTAACAGGTCTCCTACATCAACTCTTGTTGACTAGACTCCTATAGAGGCATGGTCAGATCATAAGCCTTCACTGAGACATCTTAGAGTTTTTGGTTGTGAGGAATATACACATGTTCCATAGGAGAAGAGATCAATGTTGGATAACAAGGATGTGAAATGTATCTTCATTGGATATATCTATGGTGTGAAAGGATACAAGATTTGGTATCTTATGGTACAAAAAGTAATATTTAATAGACGTGTTAATTTTAGAGAAACTAATTATTCTCTTGTTACATTGCAACCAAAAAAAATAAAAAAGAAGATATGATTCAAAATCCTTCTACACCTAAGAAATTTGAATTGAGGCCCTTGAATAGACAAGAAATTGAGGAGATCTCATCTAGCTTTGAATCTTTAGAAGAGGAGGAAGAACCTCCAACTCAGCTTGTTTCAATGTCTGCAAGGCATAAAAAACCACATGAAATGTATTCACCTAATGATTAGAGATGTAATTTTCTTTGAATACTAACATTGATTGACCATATCTGTAGAAGAGACATTAGGTATGAATGATGTGGAATCTTGGAAGATTGTTATAGATGAAGAAATGAAAATCTTTGAAAAAGAATGATACTTGGGATCTTGTACATTTTCTTGAAGGGTTGCAAATGGGTGTTTAAGATAAGATGGGTCCAAATGGAGGTATTAAGAAGTATAAAGAATAGTTAGTTGTGAAGGGTTACTCTCAAGTTCAGGGTGTTGATTATAATGAGATATTTTCTCCTATTTCAAAAATACCATTCAATAGATTCTTTCTTTATACTATTGCTTCTTATGATCTAGAGGTTGAGAAAATGGACATGAAAACAACTTTCCTTCATGGTGATTTGGAGGAGGATATTTATAGGACACAAGCAAAGAACTACATGGTGGAAGGTAAAAGTAATTGTTTAATAAATTGAAGAAAAAATTGTATGGCCTCAAACATAGTCCTAAGATGTGGTACCAAAAATTTGATACATATGTGTTGAGTTTGGGATTTGAACATTCTAAATCAAATCACTGTGTTTATTATAAATATAATGGTGATTGTTTCCTATTTATTTCATTATATGTTGATGATATGTTATTTATTGGTAAAGTGAAATAGATAATTTTATAGCTAAATTCTCAGCTTGCAGCTAAATTTGAAATGAAATATCTTGGTGTAGCTAAACACGATCTTGGGATGGAAATCAAAAGAGAGAGTGAATAGAAAGATATGGCTTGGGCAGAGTAAGCATGTCAATTCATTTTTACAAAGGTTTAACATGCAGGATTGTAGACCATTGTGTGTTCCTTTTATAGTTGGAACAAAGTTATCTACTTTAGATTTTCTAACATCCCCATTGGAGATGGAAGACATGACCTGAGTGTCTTACCAGAGTGCAATTGGAAGTTTGATGTATGCTATGGTCTGCACTAGACTAGAGACATTGCCCAAGCAATGGGAGTTCTTTCGAAATATATGTTTAATCTTGGTAGAACTTATTGGGATGCAGTTAAAAGAGTCTTCAAATATTTGTGGTGTACCTTAGATTATTCCTTGTGTTATCATGGTAATATGGTGGGAGATGGGAATCCCTTGATATTTATGATTTTGTGGATTCAAACTGAGTAGGTGATGTCGATAACAAAAGATCCACCAGTGCTTGTGTTTACTTTATTTGGTGGAGCAATCAATTGGATGAGTAAGCGATGGGATATGGTTGCTTTGTCCACTATTGAAGTTGAGTATATGGAAGCTACTCATCCTTATAAAAAAATCATTTGAATTAAGAGATTGTGTTCAAATTTTGGAATTAAACAAGGTATAGTGATAATTTATTGTGATAGTCAAAGTGTGATCTTCCTAGCTAAGAATCTGATATTTCACGCCAGACCCAAGTACATTGATGAACAATATCATTTTGATAGAGATATGGTCAAGGATGGCAGGGTATTTTTAGTTAAGGTAGAGACTTTGATGAATGTTGCAAATTATTTAACTAAGACTTTGTGCACAAATAATTTCAAATGGTGTTTGGAATCTATGGGCCTCATAGCCCCTAGCAATTAAATTATAGTGTTTATACTTCCTTTGCTATTGCAAGGTGTTTAACAAGTGGGATAATGTTAGGAAAATGGTGTCTCAACCTTGCAATTACATGAGGTTACTATTTATAGTAAGTTTATATTTGAGCATGGACTGATGTGAAATTTTCCCCAAAGCTTCAAATTGGATAAATAAGCATGCTCATAAAGTTTCATCATAAGACGATGTCTAGATTTGAAGAAGTTTTCATTTTTTAAAGTTTTAATGTTTGTTTTACAGGACTTAGAGGTGTTTTTTGGGCCTAAAAGTGATTGTAACTAGCATAGAAGGTTATATATTGATAGAGTACTTCACGAGCTTTCCAATGGTTCAAACAGTTCATCAATCAAACACTTGGATCAAAAGTTATGGCCTCCAGAAGTTGGGTCTCCTGAAATGGGAGATGTTAAAATGGTTGGACACATAAATGAGTTGTAAAGGGGGAGTTACATGTGGTGGTGTGTTTTTTGACACATCATAGGAATCTATTATTGTAGATAAGTATGGATGTCACTTTTTAGATAGTTTTAACTCATGGTTTTGTAATACTATTTGACAGTTTCATGTATTGCATCTCCCATATATTAGGTGCATGAGATGGAGGTTGTGTGAAATAGTATTATAGCTTTTGATTTGCCTCTAGATCTCTAGTTAGTGATAATCCTATGAGAAATATTGCTCTACAAGTATATTATATCTTGTTGAATTCTAAATAATATATTGGGTGGCTTTTGGAGTGGGGGGCTTTTCTCCCAAAAGGGTTTTCCCCACATAAATCACTATGTTGTAGTATGAATGTTTTTTTTTTTTAATTTATTTTGTAACTATTTAGATTTGAATTTTTTTTGCATAACCCTCCTCTCAATATTAGTGTAGGAATTTTTCCCTCTACCTTAGCTTCCTTACAAGTGGTATTAGAAATTGATCACCTTTGGTTTCAATTGTGGGTTGTTGGGTATTTTAAACTAATCCATATTTGAATGGGAGCTTGTGTAGAAGATACTTTGTGATCTTGCTGCAAGAATTTTAGATGACAATCACATCATGGAGAATAGAGGTAGATAATTTTTTTGGAAATAATTTTGAGATGTGGAAGCTGAAGATGGAGGATTTGTTAATAGATTGAGATTTGTGGGATGCTATTGATGATAAGGTTATGAGACTTGAAAATCATACTATGAACCATAAAGCCAAGATTCTAATAAAATTATTCTTGGAAGACTTTGCTCTGATCAATATCCATGAAGAAACCTCTACATATAAACTATGGAAGAAGCTTGGTGAAATGTATCAAGCCAAATTTTTAGTGAATAAGACTTTCTTGAGGAAGAAATAGTATTCCTTGAGGATGGAAGCCATTGGATGAATTACAGGCCACTTGGAAGCATTCAATATGTTGTTGGGTCAACTAGCATTAGTTGGTGTCAAAATGGAAGAGGAGGAGAAATGTCAAATATTGCTTTGTTCTTTTCTTGACTCATGGGATTCTCTTGTTATAGATATTGGGAGTACTTCTGATATCTTGAAGACTAAAGATGTGGTGGGTTCTTTTCTCTCTAAGGATATGAGGAGGAAGGTATCCATCGATGCCAAGGAAGCCCTAGATGTTTGTGGAAGACCTAAGGAAAAATAAAAGAAGAATGAGAAGCATGATAAATCCAAATCCAATGAGAGATACAAATCTCCCAAAAATTCCAAAGTTATTTTCTATAACTATGGTAAGCCTTGACACTTTCCTAAGGAGTGCAAATAAAAGAAGAAGAAGAGATTTGATTTCGATTTTGAATCTGAGAAGGAATATGGTGAAGGCCTCAGAGGAATTTTTGGGCTTGAAATTGGTTTTAACTGATGTAGTGGGTTTTCTCTTGATAGAGTGATTCACAATCTTTCCAATGGTTCAAACGGTTCGTCAATTAGACACCTGAATCAAAAGTTATGGCCTCTAAAAGTCGAGTCTCCTGAAATGGGACATGTTAAAATGTGTTGGACACATAAATGAGTTGTAAAGGGGGAGTTACATGTATTGGTGTGTTTTTTGACACATCATGGGCATCTGTTATTGTAGATAAGGATGGGCATCACTTTTTAGGTGGTTTTAACTCATGATTTTGTAATATCATTTGATAGTTTCATGTATTGTATCTCCTATATATATTAGGTGCATGAGATGGAGTTGCGTTAAAGAGTATTATAGCTTTTGAGTTGCCTCTATATCTCTAGTTGGTGATACTCCTATGATAAATCTTGCTCTATAAGTATATTATAATTTTTTAAAATTTTGAATAATATATTGGATGACTTTTGGAGTGTGGTTTTTTCTCTTGAAAGGGTTTTCCCCACGTATTTCACTGTGTCATGGTATGAATGCTATTTTTGTTTAAGTTTTTTAACTGTTCAAATCTGAAATATTTTTGCATAACCCTCCTCTCAAGATTAGTGTGGTAAGTTGTTTTTCTACCTTATCTTTCTTACAAGCACATATGCATGAGGCAAGAATCACAAGGATCCATTGATATGATAGAAAAGCAAGGCACTAGACAACCCCCATTACACTTTATAATTCAATGGAAGTACCAAATAAAGGAACACAAATTCAGTTGTTGTGGTACTTTATATGAGTACATTTACAAACTTATTTTTTGTTTTTATTTCTTACAAGTTTATGTCATGAGGTGGACAATGAATACATATATCAAGTATGCCTTTCAAACCTCAAGAAAATGACAAAAATAAAAAATGAAAACCCCCTTTAGTCAAACTTTGCTACCCCTCCAAGTATGAAACAAGTGTAGGACTCTATGGACAAGTGTTGGGAAACTTAGTGATTCTGCATGAGATGAAAAAAAACTATAGACAACCTCTAAGTGAGCTTAAGTGTAGTGTGAACAAGATTCTACTAAGTAGGCTAATTAAAGCTAACTTGTTTGATAATACCTCTTTTCACATTAACACCTCCCCTTAAGCGATACTTAGGGATATTGAAAAAATGAGTCTTGGAAACAAATATTCATAAGGTACTCATGTACAATAATAATCTCTCACAAATGGAGAAAAAGAAGAAAACCAAATGAGAACAAAACTACTCACCAAAAGAGAAATAGAAGAATAAGACCTCGTGAGAAAATGTCCCATGAAGATGGGAACATGATGATGAAGAACTCTTGAAGCATGTAAAAGTTGCAAACTTTGTTGAAGATGAACTAGTTTCTACTATAATCAATGAACCTCCAAAAAATATAGATCAAGATAAGACATACAAAACACTCCATAAGTGAACATATAGAACACTACTCAATCATGGATACACAGATGACACAAAATCAATCAAACTCTATGAAGTTGAAGATGCAAATAGTAATATGATTCTAGAATATGATCAAAAAATGCATGAGTGACATGTATTACTCTACTAAAATGTGCATCATTGTGCTCTACATAAGTACTAGAATCTCACAAAATATGATCCAACACTAAAATAATCCCCCCATAGGAGAGACAAAGATAGAAGGTCTATGAAACCCCACAAAAATAGAAGGTTCCTCTATTGCTCCATTCAAACCAAGGAATCATTAGCATAACGCTATGAGAATTCCCCCCTTAATGCTGATGAGGAAGGGGTATAGGCAAACCAATTAAAATCAGCAACAAAGGTGTGCACATGAATTTAGACCCAACATTAGGTCCTGTTACCAGATTTTCACTTATATCTCAATCAAGTAGAGCTTATTGATTTGAATTGAAAGAAGAAAATGTGAATTTTAATCTCTCCTAAATTAGATTCAAGTGCATAAATGAAATAATTCAAAAGATTACATTTACAAATTACTACATTTATACTGATGCGTGTAACATAGGAAAGATTGTACGAGTCTTTTCTGAAAAAAGAAGTAATCTTTATTGAATGTAAAAATATACATTGTCTCACACAAGCTGTGAGACTAACTTTACTTATTCAATGAAAATTAAGAAAATCATATACATGAATAGGTAAAAAACATAATAAATGTGCATATAAGGAGAGAGACGAGTTATTGCCTGAATGATAGGTTCAAAATGTCATCTTGCCCTGTTGCTGCCTCAAGCTTTTTGTGTACCTCCTAGCTCCACATTTCTCCTAGTTCCTGCATCTGGCAATATCAATGATGTTAGAGCAATGCTCTAAACAATGAAAGGTCTCAAAAATTATATGAACAAGCACCTATGCATGTATAAACTGATCTCAATGTGCATTAAATAAGAAATGCATACTTTAGGTGTCTAGGAAAACCATCAAGTCACCATACACACCTAAAACATGCATTTTTATTTATTTTTACTTTTTTGCTTCATGTGCAGATACAAGAAAAGTATGTTGTTGTTTTGATTCATTTAATATCATCATGTGGGTTAAAATGTGGCTCCCACGAGGGTTGATCCTAGCATGTTGTTACAATGTACTTTTGATAAGCAATAGAAAGTAAGTTAATCTCTTTATGGTTTATGTAAATAAGCACACGTCATTTATGGTAGTGATTTATTGGTCACTGTCATAAGTGACATGTGATTAACCATCATAAATCATAAAGCATGAATTCAAGTATCTAGAGCTATCAAGAAGATATCAATAGCATGAAGAGATGAGTAGATCAATCATTTATTTTTACA
This sequence comes from Sequoiadendron giganteum, assembly GCA_007115665.2. Lineage (NCBI taxonomy): Eukaryota > Viridiplantae > Streptophyta > Pinopsida > Cupressales > Cupressaceae > Sequoiadendron > Sequoiadendron giganteum. The sequence goes on along the minus strand of CM021110.1, from coordinate 159,699,298 downwards.
TGTGACAGTGAATATCAGACATTTGATTATGAACATGGAACAACAAAGTGAAATGCATTCTCAGTAAAATTAGGAAGGGCACCTGTCATTCATGACAAGTCAAGTGTCATATAGACAATGCATGCACTCTTAGAAATATGTCAGTGATTAAGGTGAAGAAATACATTCTTTAGGTGAGGTTTCTTTCACTAAAAATATTGAAAATTGTAGACATGGAAAATATACAGATTTGATTCGGTGCACTTGATCCCGACTACTAACAACATTTTTTCCAGAATCACACTCTTAGATTATCATCATCTTCTATCTCTTAATTTAATAAATCATTATTTATTTGATTAAGTCTTTCTCCTTTGTTGATTAAATTAATCAATTTAATTTAATTAACCTTATATCCTGATTTAATTAAATAAATCATTTTGTTTGATTAAAGTCTCCAAAGTCTTCTTATTAAATTGAATAAATTAAACCTTATTTAATTTAACCTAAAATTTCCCCTTTTAGTTAAATAAATCAAAAACATTTATTTAATTAATCTTTCCTCTCATTTTGATTTAAATCAATCCTAAAATATAAATCAAAATGGTCAAATCACCTAACCTCTCATTAAATTAATCAAATCTTGATTAAGTTAATCCCTATCACTAAAATCCTCTAGAGAATGCAACTTGCACATGAAAATGGATTTAATTCATATATTAAATCTCTATTTTCCCTCACATGGCATAAAAAGGGAATATTCCCTCAAGTTTGAATTCAAAAAGTTCAAGTGGATGGGTACTTCCAACAAAGCATTCACTCCTCTTAAATGTCCTTGTGCATTGAGCCAAGTGGCATTTATTTCATTCCTTTTTCCCTCTCACATGTCATTTCCTCAATTTCAAATTCCACCTAATTACATTTATTTGCACTTTGTCCAAAATGTGCACAACCATCAACCATTCACATCTTGACAAGTGGCACTTGGCCATTGGATGTTGAATGATCCCACATTGCTCAATTTCACTCTCTCTTCCATTTTGGAAATCAATAAATTAAAGGTTATTCCTCTCATTCAACATCCACAATCTCATGCAAAGTTACTCTCTTCACATTGAGAGCCAATTTTTCCCATTCCTCTTCAAGTATCCATAGTTTTCATAATTTCATAGCTAGGTTATGCTAAAATCTCATCAAGGAGATTGAACTATCCACACATCATCAACATTTGCAACTAAGGAGTTGGGAAAGGGCCAATTTCGACACATCAATTGGCACCAATTCCCCCATGGGATCAAGAGTTTGCTTGCTTAATTAGGATTTACTTCCATTTTCATATCTTGTTCTTCATTTTCCTAGTTTGAGTATTAGCAAATGGATTTCATGGGGAATCCTTGTTTCACCTTGCATATTGATCTAATATTATGTTTGTTTGTTGCTTATGTGTAGATTTGAAATTAGGGTTCACAAAAATATTATTGAAGCAATGATAAGAGTTCCAAGGATAGACTCAGAAATACACAAAGTTTCAAGGAATGACAGTAACATGATCTTGAGAGACATGATAGAGTTTACAAAATCTGGTCATATAAGAACATGATAAAGCTACAGGTCACAAGAAATATACATAAAGGATACATGTGAAGCAATGCTTATGTATTTTATTTACAAAAAGGTAAAACACATTGATGCAACTGAGTGCTATGAAGATATTTATAAATGACAACTAAGGTTTTAAAGAAGTAAGAAATATATATAAGCAATTGATAAGGGGGTAAATTCAAGGCAAGTAAAAATAGGGCAGCATCTAAGAGAAAAGGCACATATGGCACATCCAATAGCCTTCTTTGTTTTAAACAGAGAAGTAATCTTGTATTGTTTTATAAACATCAAGCTAGTGAAACAATGCTAAATATCATGAGAAGTGTTGAATAAGTATGAATCAAGATTAGTTTGAGAAGTTGCTAAGTGTTAACAGTGAATTGCTAGGAGATAGTGACTTTGGCACTGGTGATTCATCATCACAAACACACAGAAAACCTAGAAGTCATAAATCATTGAGAATTGTTGTCAAAGGAAATAGAATCAATGATTAAAGCAATTTGTAAGCCAATCATCAACTTATGATCATAGAAAAAATGACTTTACATTCTTTTATCAGTCCATAAAGTAAAAGTGGCATTCAAACCAAGGAGAAACCGTGGGGTCGGGCTCAGCAACAAGTCAACACTATGAGTGGAGTGTGAAATAGAGAGTTTTTATAAATAATGGAGCAAAATCCCAAATACAAAAATGTGAACCTTCGAGCTTAGTGTTTCGAGGTCGGAACTAGTGGAGGGTACCAAATGCAAATCCATGACTTGGTACAAAAAAACCTCGATCATTATGGAAGGGTTTTAAATCAATAGATAACCCTCGAGTTTAGGATAACCATGGCCAGAGGCAGGTACAGAGAAAAATGAAGAGGTCGAGCTCAATTTTGAGCTTTTATCATAGACAAAGTGAAAGGATTGGAATTTTCAATGGTGACCATAATAAAGCCCTTATTCTGCATATCAATCTAGAGGCCGAGTTAAGAAATATAAAAATAAATTGAAACCCCTAACAGTATTTAGTTTGAAATCTCATAAGGTGAAAACCCAGAATACAAAATATAGGTATCATGTGTTTAAAAACCAGGGCCTACAAAGAAGTGAAACCCTCAGTTTAGAGTTTTTAAATGAAAATGCTGAGAAGCTACAGGGAATACAAACAATAGTCTCGATGTGCAAGTTGAATGGATATTGCCACAAGTTTCATTAAAACTCAGAAGTTTTCAAATATTGGAAACTAGAAGAAATCAATTTGAAGGGGAATACAAACATTTTCATCAAATGGAGCTCGATTTCGAGCATCTTTCCCTTTGGAAAATGAAGTATAACGCCAAAGAAATATTTTCTAAATTTTACCTTAATTTTTTTCATGGTTTTTGTCAAAAGAAGATGCCTCTGAAGCTCAGGATTTTTTCATGGAAGATCCTCTGTAAAGTTTCCCTCGAACCCTTGTCAGCGGTTGGACAGATTTTCCCGAGAGTTCCAAGATTACAAATGAGATGCCTTTGCATTTTGGTGTCAGTTTTCTTCATTAGGGTTTCAAACCCTAATCTTGGCCTATAAGATAAAGGTATTTTTTTACCTTTATTTTAAAAATATGCAATGCAATTAATCAAACCATGGGCTAAGAATTATGTCTTATTCCTTATGTTTTATACCTTGTATACCTTTGAAACATGTGGATGCCACCTATGCTTTTGAGCTTACCTTTTTTAATTTTTTTACCTCATTTATGTGATGACCATCAAAATGGTTGAAATATTTGAGTATTTTGCATAGATGATAATGTAAAACAAGTGACTTAAAAGGTGTGGTTATAAGCCTTTAAGTCATCTTGTTATTCTTTAGTGCAAAATGGATGAGTTGGTCAGTTGTATTAATGCCTTTGAGAGCATATAGGATGATTGAAGTGGTGTTTGAAACATTTGGAGGGCATCTAGGAGACTTTTATGAGAGCTTGAGAGCTTTAAGGGGTTTGTTTCATGTATCATCATATTGGATTTGGTCCAACTTGACTTTTTCACCCATTATGAGCTCTTCTCGAGTAGATTTAGGTGTTATATTCTAGGCTTTTTGAGGGCTTTTGACCCAAGGTGGTTTCTAGAACCTTTTTTGGTGGAAACACTTGGTGTTGTGTACTTAATCACTTTTGTAACTCATTTTTTATTTAGTTCTTGATATGCAATTTTTTGAGTTAGTGACTTTGAGAGTCCTTTTGACAGATTATTGACATTTTTTTTGTAACTCTTTTGGATATGGAATTTAGAGGAAACCTTGCTCATTTCTGGTAATGAAATCATTGTCATCTTGTTCTTGCAGTATTTATGTATGTTTAAATGATTGATCGAGCTATCTTATGAAGTTTTTTCTATCTTCCTTATGGTTTTGTCTCATATGTTAATACGTTTACTACAAATAGTGAGCTAATGCAGATTGTTGATTATGTCTGTGAAGTACTCATAGCTTGTTAATTGTGAAGCTTTTCTCCTCCCTTTGCAAGTTGTTTGTGTTTTGACCTCTTAGTAAAATATTTATGCAAGAGCCTACTGTAACAAGTTTGTGCAAAATATATTTCTATCAGAAGGACCCAAGTGTGCAGAGTTTTGAGTTTCATTATCTTTTTAGTTTGGTGAATCACTTTAGTTTCTCTTTAAGTTTTAGTTTTTCCAAGTTTTAGTCTTTTTAAGTTATCTTTCTCCCTTTTCCTCGAAAACTAGTAATTTTTAAGTGACACCATAGGAAGATGACCTTCTCCAAAGTATGACCTCATTTTATAAGTGACCCACAGCTTTAGAGGTCTTCCCATATTTCTCTGAATTGTTGAACATCGGATTCAACAGGGTGCAATTTTTAGAAGATAACAAGTCCAAAAGGATGTACAAGAAACTGAAAAAGGGTGTGCATTAAGGCACACATGCATGAGGTGATAATCACAAGGATGATTTATTGTGTTGGTAAATCAATTCATTACACAACCCCCATTACACTTTATAATTCAATTTAAGTACAAAATTCCCTCCATAAGGAACACACATTCTGTTGAATAAACCAGATATTGAGAGGGGGGTGAGTCAGTGTCCACTAAAACTTATTGAACAAACACCTTTAATTACCTTGCAGCAAAAAATAAATAAGAGAAAATAGAATATGAAATTCCTCAACACAAGAACACCATATTTTACGTGGAAAACCTAATGAGGGAAAAACCATGGTGAGGATTAACTCACAATATATAAAGTTATATCAATACTGGTAACAAGAGGCTCACTACTAGATACAAAAATCTCACTGCTTACAAGGACTTATTGTCCAAATATGGAAGCTCACTACCTACAAAAATAAGTAAACAAAAATGGCTAACCACTAGAGTTGAACTGAGGAGTTACACCACATGTGCAGATTCAATTTTGTGATGCCCAAAGTATTCACTCGCATGACAATAGACTTCTCCTCAACCATATTTTCACACACTTCACTTATACACATGTACATGCACGCTTCTTCTTCTCTTCACCTTCGCATTCCTTCCACACTTCTCATATTCTAACTATCTTGCATATATACCTGATATATCCTCATGCATTAATTAGGTCGGCCTAATTGATGCAATTCATATTTTTGAAATGATAACTTGTTGGCTTCATATAAAGCTTCTTCAAAATTAATTCACCTATGTCATGCAACATCATGATGGTTGGGACCAAGACTAGGTCTCACTTATAATTCGTAATTCATGTTGGGCTATACACTGAATATTAGGTCCGCCATGATTAACCTAATACCGAAATGTAATCACAAAAATTGATGCCAACACATCGCCCAAATATATGAACATCTGAGAATACATAAATACATGCTTCAAACTATTATAATCCTTTTTTCCAAAACCTTAGATCATATTGATTACCAAAGGGAATATGCAGACCAAAATACCAGAGATACTAGATCAAATACCAAATGAGATAAGCATGATCTGTACACCGGTACAAGGTACCAGACCAACATGGTGACATCAATGACAATATAAGAATACTTCCAACAATCTCCCCCTTTGGCATTGATGGAAACATGTGCAAAAGGTTTGATTCAAAATTCTCCTTTAATTTCTCCAAAACAAAAATTCTCTTCCAAAAACTCTCCCCCTTTGACATCAATGGAAAAGGGTGCCAAAAATATGTAAACATGGTGACATATAATATTCAAAAATTCCTAGTTCATTCAAAATTTCAAAACTTTCAAGCAATCAATCCTTCAAACCAGATTGAACCTTTTCACCTAAAATACTTTTTTGTACCTTTCTTTGATAACAGGATGTAATTTCTTCCATTCAAGTACTGCAGAGTCCATTCTTGTACACATACTATCCAATACAACCGATAGTGTGAAGGAGCATGACCAATCTATGGATAAACAACATTTTTCATAGTCTTCTGCATCAGAGAGTATTCTGGAAAGATGGTCTAACCAGACATCAACAATTTCCTTAAGAATCCGAAAGTTCTTCACTATGTCATCCCTTTTCCTCTACAAAATGATCATTTTATCTTGAAATTCACCAACTCTCAGCCTTTTCTTTCCTTCTTTGTCTTCAAAATATCTAACTTCTTTCCAATGTTGTTCACTTCGGATTCTATTGCTTCAATTTTTCTTCAGAAATTATCAACTATAGCAAGCCATCAGAGACAATACTTGTATATGTCTAACATTTCTTTTATGCACTTCTTTGTCTCTATGATTAGTTTAGATAATATCTTTTTTTTCTTTAGAACATCTCTTTTCAACTAGATCTTCCAACTTATGTCCTCCTGGACCTTCAAGCAACATTCTTTCTTCAACTATTTCAAATAAATTTTCAGGTAAGGAATAAAAAACGGTAGATACATCAATACCTTTATGAAGTAGATATTCAACTAAAGCATCGTCAATTTTGAGTCTGTCAATAGGAGAGGTCGTACTCTATACATCACCAATTTTTTTCATTTTCCCTTTTATTAACATGGTCTGGATGTCATTTGGATCAGAAAATTCTAGTCCAGCTAGAGATTCTTCTTCTTCTTCTTTCTTCTCTTCATGGATAATAATGACATTTTCAGAGAGAGATTTTCTTTTCTTCGATTCCAAAGGGGAATCACTAGTGACTACTTCCAATTATTTTTTCCCAGAGGAAGAACCTTCCTCAAATCTACTCAACATAACTTCATCGGAGCTCATTACATTTTGCAAGAATAAGAAAAAGTTTTTACACATGCTTGCTTTCTCCTCTAAACTTTCCAAGCCCCTGTGTATCTGTCTTGAAATGGGAATCCTGGATTCCCACTCAACATCTTTCTTTCCTGGTAATGATTTTAGAAAATAAAGTACCAGAAATGTAAGCAAGGACCCAAAATGGAAAGGGTATCCTTCTCCCAGTGACATTCATATGTTCTCAGTGATATTTTCAAGGATTATCTTACACAAATAAAACTGCTTGTTTTCTTTCACCGTTTTATGCGCCAAATATACTGCAATGGCCGAAGTAGATCTTTCTCAATTTATGAAATAAATTTTGTAAGAGATGTTGTATCTAACATACCTAACCGAGGAATCATCAATAGTGTCGATCAACAGTGCACAGGGATCTTTGTCAACTCCTGTCATTTTCTCTACTTCCTTGTATTTTATAGTCTTTCGTCCAGGAAGTTCTCCAACACTGCACAGTCCAGTAACCGCTTCGATTGCTTCCTTCAAAATAGGATAGGGTTTGTCCAATACAATGTTTCCATCCTTGAATTTTCTCAGAAGGTGCAAGATAAATTATTTTTCAGCAAACCAAGGGAATTCTCCCCATTGATCCAAACCTAGGGTTCATAAATTTCATAAATTGCTCGGTTCCAACCGTAATTCCATCTTCTTTATTTTTTGATGATCGAATTCATCCATCTCGACTCTTTTCAACTTCAGAGGGATATTATCACTCAATCCTTTTTTAGATATTTCCATTAGAGCTCTCAAAATTCAACAAGACAAATCTTTTATTACCTTCTTCTGCAGCTGCTGTGAACCCCAATTTGATACCTGCATAAACAAAGCAAACAATCACATTATTAGATCATATGCAAGGTAAAACAAGGATTCCCCATGAAATCCATTTGCAATTTACTTAAAATAGGAAAAATGAAGAATAAAATATGAAAAAGCATGTAAATCCTAATTAAGTGAGCAAACTAGAGATCCCATGGGGGAGTTGGTGTCAATTGATGTCTTGAAATCAGCCCTTTCCCAACTCCTTTCTAAGCTTGATGATGATTGATCCACTTTATGGTTGAATTCCTGCATAACCTAGCTAAGAACTTGATAAATATAGATGAAATGGCTATGTTTGAGAATGGATTTGAGTATAATAAGTTTACTCAAATTGTGGATGATTGAATGAGAGGAAGAGTCTCTCATTTATAGATTTCAAATTGGAAGAATGAATGAAATTAAGCAATGTGGGATCATTCAACATCCAATGGCCAAGTGTCACTTGTCAAGATGTGAATGGTTGAAGGTTGAGCACATTTTGATCAATGTGCAAGTTTGAATTTTGAATTTGATGAAGTGACATGTTTAGTGGGGATGAAAGAAATGGAGTTAATGTCACTTGGCTCAATGCACAAGGACATGTAAGAGGCATTAAATTCCTTGTTGGAAGGACCAAGCCCATTTGAATTTGAATTCAAATGAGGGAATATTCCCTTTATTCCATGTGAGGGAAAATAGAGAATTAAATAAATCAAAGTAATTGATTTATTATGCAAGTTGCATTCTCTAGAGGATGTGACATAGATTAGGATTAAATTAATCAAAGATTAATTAATTTAATGAAAAATTAGGAGATGTGACAATTTAGACTTAAATTTATGAATTGATTTAAATTAAGAATTGAGAAGAAAGAGTTTAATTAAATAAGTGATTTTGATTTATTTAACTAAAGGGGATAATGTTAGATTAAATCAAATAATGTTTAATTTATTCAATTTAATAAGAAGACTTTAGGGATTTAATCAAATAAAATGAATTATTTAATTAAAAGGAGTTTTACAAAATTAATTAAATAAAATTGATTTATTTAATTAACAGGAGATGATGACTTAATTAGATAAAGTTGATTTATTTAATTAAGAGATGAAGAGTGATGAATTTAATCAAATATAGATTATTCAATTAAATGACTAGTAAAGGAGATGATTCAGGATGAAAAGGTGTTAGTAAATCAAGATTTAGTGTGTCGGATTGAATTATACATTTTCCATGTCTACATTTTGCCCCTCTTTGAAGCAATGTACTTGTTGCATTGACTCAAAGAATAAATTATTGTGATCAAAGTTCAAAATTTCTTAATTTTTTAGATACCCCACTATTGCCCCAGCGGAAGGATTACGCTGGTATACTGCCCCCTTGAGAGAACGAGCGGAAATGTATGATTTTCTGATAGAGATCGAGATAAAATGCGAGAGGAGTGGTTCTATTGATCAAAGGATGAAAGATAAATTTTTGATGTAGACAAATCTGATGATGTATAGAAAGTCATTGACCATGGGTAGCCTCGTGTATATTTTGATACAACACACCAATTTTAGATAGAAATGTTAGTAAAGATAGAAGAATAAGAAGAATAAGATGGATGGAAGGAGGATCCACACAAGTTCACATTATTACCAATGATGATGATGTATTGCTTACCAGGAGTTGGGATTTTAAAAGGGCTAATTACTTTATGTTTGATAACACACATAGGTATGATGCATCAAGGTATAAATGACCAGGATGGTGTTGTACCTAGTGTGATGGACTTTGACTCATCAATCAGATAGGAGTATTCTTGTTCACACTTGAGATACGAAAACCTTGCTAGGACGGACCTAACAAAGCAAGTATTCGCCAAGTTATTTTAAAAGAATATCCAACAAGAACAACAGATAAAAAAGATAATGATCGTTGCCCCATTCCTTTCTCTCTAAACCTGTTTTGTTTAGGCATCATCGAGAGGTCCTTGGAATGAGCACAAAATAAGATAAGTCAATAAAAGACTAAATAAACCAAACCAAACAAGCTAATGTTCTTCATACCACTAGCCAAGACTAACTACTAGAGGGGTACCTAATGCTTATGTCCATCACAGGAAAGCTTCATCCTAGGACATGTTGTGATCAGGGTTTCGGTGGGACTGATTGGATGATAAGCTATTGATATTCCGAGTTGACCAACTTGCTGACTCATTGATCTAGACTTGAGACTTTGACGATTGAGCGTTCACTTTTGAACCTAATAGACTTGCTTCTGACTGACTCACCAAAGGGTGACGGTGATGATTTATTTTATTAGGAACGATGACTATCATGGGTGAAAGCGAAATGAGATGGATGCATAAACCTGCAAATGCACAAGAGAATCAAACATGTTAGGTTATTAGATCAAATGCATGCAAACAAGTATGAGAGATTCCCCATGAAATCCATCTATTCAAACTAAAATTAGGAAATGAAGAACACAATACAATAAATGAAGTTAAATCCTAATTAAGCCAATAGATTAGTAATCCCATGGGGGAATTGGTGTCAATGAAGTGTTCAAATTGGCCCTTTCCCAATTCCTAAGTTGCAACGTCGATTGATTGAGCAATGGTCAAATCTTCCAAAGAGATTTGAGCATAACCTTGTTACAATATTTTGAAGATGATGAGTGGTTGAGTGAAATGGGCAAAATTGGCTCTCAATGTGAAGAGAGTAACTTTGCATGAAGATTGTGGATGAGGGTGAAGTTGAGTATAGTAAGTTTACTCAAATCATGGATGTTAGAATGAGAGGAAGAGTCTCTCATTTATGGATTTCAAATTTGAAGAATGAATGAAATTGAGCAATTTGGGATCATTCAGCATCCAATGGCCAAGTGCCACTTGTCAAGATGTGAATGGTTGAGGAATGAGCACATTTTTATCAATGTGCGAGATAAGGAAACTTTCATCACCTATTTTCAAATATCCACAATGATTTCTTCGAAGGTCTTCAAATCACTTCAAAAATGCTCCAATTTTCTCTACAAATCCTTTGAATGCATTTGATGATCAAAATGATTTGTGAAATTTCCTTTATACTTCATCATTTTTCACTAGCTCACATTAATTGCAAAAATCTGACAAACTTCTCTTCCATTCTGCTGAGAAACCCTAATTTACTCCACAAAAGAACATGCTTACACTTTTCCTTCTAGTTTCTTTTGCATTACTTATGTCTTTCCATTCCTTACAACATATCCATATGCCAACACCTGACACTCTGTTCTTTCAGGGGTTTAGTTTATTCTCTGATAAAACTCCCCCTAAGACCATGCTAGGTCTAATTCTCGGAGGGTTCATCTGCACCGAATGAGGGTACAGACACATCAGTAGTCTTTGATTATTCTTTCTTTTTCCATATTTTTATCATTTCCTGCTTAACTTCTTCCTTATAAATCTTTTCCACTAGAGCAGACTGCTTCCGTTTTTTACTTCTGCACACTTTTGAAATATGTCTTGGTTTCTTGCAATAGTAACAAACTATATTTATCTAACTTATTTGATTTCCATTTGTCCCAGTTTTACATTGATTCACTTTATGTCCAAACATGTTGCAAGTATAGTAATAGACATTAAATGATTGATTCATCCTTTTTCCATTGAACCTATTCATCATCATCTTCACCGAAGATCTGCACTCAGTAGCTTTATGTCCTATCTTCTTGCATGTATAGCATTGTCCAGATAAGGGACCAAAAAAATGATTCAACCTACTCCTACACTATGTTGCCTTATGACCAAATTTATTACATGAAAAAAAACACCATTGAATGATGAGTACCTTTGTGCATTTAGTTGTTTGATAGGTGGTTTCCTTCTAGAGTATATTTTTTGCTTCCCTTTGTCTTAATTCTTCTCATTGATTACTAGATTTAAGCTCTGCATTTTTTCTTCATCTTCATTACCTAATCCACTTTTGTCTTTAGAAGGTTTTTGTCTTGCTCTCAATTCATCAAGCTTGGTGGAGCTTGTCTTGAAGTCCTCTTCACCAAGTTTTTCTTTCTCAAGTTTTGTTTTCAGATTCATCACTTCCTATTCAAGCCTACAAAAAACATCAGATTTTCTTTGTATTGCAATTTTCAAGCATTCTTCAACTTTCTTCTTTCCATTTATCTTCAACTTTAGTTTGGTATTCTCATTATTTTCTTGTTTCAATTCCTTGCTCACTTCTCTGTATCTTTCCTTGAATTTCTTTAATTGCTCTTTTAATTTCCAAACACATTCATTTGCTTCATCAAGATTCTCCTTCAGGTCTCTATTTTCAATTTCATCCTTGTCAAGATCTTCAAGGGTAGTCCAGAGCTCTTCTTTATCCATTTGTCTAATCTGCAGGATCTCCATAAGTTGTTAGACTTCTCTAGAGGAACCAGAGCTCTAATACCAATTGTTGAATAAACCAAATACTAAGAGAGGGGGTGAATCAGTATCCACTAAAAATTATTGAACAAACACCTTTAATTACATTGCAACAAAAGAAAGATAAGAGAAAAATAGAATATGAAATTCCTCAACACAAGAACATCATATTTTACATGGAAAATCCAATGAGGGAAAAACCATGGTGAGGATTAACTCACAATATATAAAGTTATATCAATATCGGTAACAAGAGGCTCACTACTAGATACAAAAATTTCACTGCTTACAAGGACTTACTGTCCAAATATGGAGGCTCATTGCCTACAAAAATAAGTAAATAAAAATGGCTAACCATCAGAGTTGAACTGAGGAGTTACACCACATGTGCAGATTCAGTTTCATGATGCCCAGAGTATTCACTCACATGATGATAGACTATTCCTCAACCATATGTTCACACACTTTGCTTATACACATGTACATACACACTTCTTCTTATCTTCGCCTTTGCATTCCTTCCACAATTCTCATCTTCTAACTATCTTGAATATATACCTGATATATCTATATGCATTAATTAGGTCAGCCTAATTGATGCAATTCATATTTTCAAAATGATAACTTTTCAGCTTCATATAAAGCTTCTTCAAAATTAATTCACCTGTGTCATGCAACATCATGACTGTTGGGACCAAGACTAGGTCTCACTTATAATTCGTAATTCATGTTGCGCTATACATTGAATATTAGGTCGTCCATGATTAACCTAATACTGAAATGTAATAAAAAAAACCGATGCCAACACATCGCCCAAACATATGAAAATCTAAGAATACATACATAAACACTTCCAACCATTATAAGCCTTTTTCCAAAACCTTAGATCATACTGATTACCAGAGGGAATATGCGGACCAAAATACCAGAGAGACCGGATGAGATAAGCATGATCTATACACTAGTACAGGGTACCAGACCAACATGGTGACATCAATGACACTATAAGACATACTTCCAACACATTCAGTTGTTATGGCACTTTATATGAGTGCATTTACACTTTTTTTTTATTTTGAGTCCTTACAAGTTTGGGTCATGAGGTGGACAATAAATACATATATAAAGTATGTCTTTCAAATCTCAATAAAATGATTAAAACATAAAATGAAAACCCCCTTATTCAAATAATGAACCCCTTTGAAATGATATAGTGATATGGCACTTTATTTTAGTGCATTACAGATTCCACAAAGTGGATTTTATGTACAAAACCTCAAAAGAGACACTCAAAATTTAAAAAATTAAAATATTGTAATGAAAAATCAACATCACTACTGCATAGAGCTTGAAAAACCATGCAGGTTCAAGAAAAAAAACCCAAAAATGAGTTTGTATGAACCCAAATGAGCCCTCTGAAGTTCCAAAAATAGGAACTATGCAAGGTATCCTTTGAGAATATTAATTTTTTTTAAAAAAAGCATATCATACTATAAAAAAAATCATACCAACGGATAGAGGATGAAAAATACATAGAATGAAAAAATATCAATCAAAAATATGTTTGTATGCCCAAGAAAGACGCTCCTAAAGTTGAGCCAAAAATTAAAACAGGTCAATGGTAAAGGGGCAAACTTGGGGTTGAAAATTGATGACATCATGTTGATGCCATGATGACATCAATATTGGAATATTCCACAATTATACCAAAATATTCCTCATGGTCAAAGTATTCCAAAACCATTTTTCATTTTTCCAAAAACCACTCAAAAAATCCAAAATTTCCCTTTGAATATCGAGAAACCACTAATCTTAGGTACATAGGTAGTTTTGACTACGTAGAATTGACATTAGAAAGGTACTATGCAGGTTGACCATTGATGTCATCACTATTCAATATTGTACCTTACAAAAAACAAAAAAATATATTGCACAGAGGCTGAGATAACATGCATTTTGAGATGAATGCATAGGAATGATGGCATGGAGGTCAAGGAAGCTTGTTTATGCAGTATAATGCTACAAATTTATGGACATACTAATCCATACACATTTCCATATGGTCACCCATGGATTGGCCTCCAAAATTTATCTATTGTAAAAAATACAAGTGTTATATATGAAAATTTGTCTCCTAGATGCATTGTTCAAGATTTGATGTCTACGTACCTCACAAATTCAAGAGAGAAAGGAATTGGAGTTGCAAGATTGGTCTAATACCATGTTGGAGAAGTCAAGATTTTCTTGCAAACTCAAAACAATCCACAAATGAGCATATGCAAAATGAGAAAATATCATAAGCATGTGATGTGTTGTAAAATGTACAAATGAGCCTTGCTTATAAAGGCAAGGATGAAGAGGTGAGAAGGTAGGAATCAAAATTTGACTACCTTCCAAGTATGAAACAAGTGTTGGAATCTATGAACAAGTGTTGGGACACTTGGTGAGTCTACATGAGGTGAGACAAAAGTCTAGATAATCTTTAAGTGAGCTTAAGTGTAGTGTGAATAGGACTCTAGTAGGTAGGCTAAAGGCTAACTAGTTTGATATTACCTCTTTTCACACTAAAAAGGGACATGTTTTTTTTCATATTTTTATTATTTTCATATGTCAGACTCTTTAATAAAAAAAATTAACACTTTACATGAGAATTTCAACTATTCACTCTTCCTATCTACATCATTTTCATCTACTAGCTTAAATTTCTTTTCAACTAGAACATATATTTTTATCCAACAATATTAATTTAATCCAAGTAATTATAAATCATTTCCCTTTATATAAGTATCTTATCACTTTACACTTTTCACTTGTTTAATCAATAATTTTCCACCTTTTCAATTAAATTATATTTTAATTCAATACTAAATTTATTTTATAAATTGCAATATAATGTGAAGTTTCTTTATATTATAATTTTAATAATTTTATTCTATATTCATATTTTTTTTTATAAATAAGAACACCTAAAATATTAATAAAAATAGTATTCTTAATAATAAAATAAATTATGTAATTTATAATTATTGACTTTTAAAAATCCTTATATCAAACTTCTTTTTTGTATAATATGAAAGATAATGTGAGTTCTCTAGGAACATAAAAAATGAAAAGATCATCTTAGTGGTTTGGGATCTCCATGATATATTCCCATTGTGATCTTTTTAGCTTTATTGTTTCAATTATGATTATGAGATGTTATTTGCATTAATTTTGATGGTTTAGTATTATTGAGTAGTTGATCAAATGTGAATGAAACATTGATTATTTCTTATTATTTGAAGATTGTGATGATATTATTATGTATTTTTTTGTAATATGTATGTGATTTACATGAGTGTTTATATTCATTGAAATTTATTCAAGGTTTGACTATTATGTATTTGATATGTTTGATGTGTGTTTCGATTATTATATACTTAATAAGTTTGACATGTGCTTGAGTGTAACAATTATATATGTAAAATATCAATGAGAAAATATGGAGATGTTCACATGGATTTATGTATATGTCTTACCTGTATTAATCCATTGAGGTTATTGGATGTGACTTGTGTTATAACTATATAACAAATTAATCATATTCATATTCAATTCAAAGCCCATCTTGTGATAAATGAATAAAGTGTAAAGTTCTTATAAAATATTTTATCATGTATAAATGTATTTCATACGCATTGGAATAAAATTTATGTTTTCTAGAAATATTTTTACCAATTATAATAATTATAAGTTAGATTTGTTTAGAAATATAATTTTGTAGGCTTTCAAAAATGTCATTTTTATTATACAAATACAAGAAAGAGCGTTGGAATCTATATATATACATACCTACATATGTATGCATGTATATAGATAGATAAGTTTTGTTTGAAAATGTATAGAAATATATTTTTGACTTGAAAAACATGTTTTATGTTATATTTACATAGACATAGACATACATAAATATGTGCATGTGTGTATATATATAGATAGACATAAAATATATATATTTTGTTTAGAAATGTATGAAAATATCTATTTAACTTGAAAAGTAAATTTGGTGTAATATTTTACTATTAAATAAAATTCAATTTGATTTAAAAATCTTTGACCATGTGAATGCATTTAGATGTTTGAAAAAGGTAGTTATTATTCAATTATTTGTTGTTGTCTTCTAAACATCTTAGTGCTTTTTTACCATGGTCAAGACATTGGGCACTTGTCATTAATTTATTCATGATGATTGAAATTTGATTTAGTTTTTATTATTTAACTCATTGTGAAGGTTAGATAAACGGTTACCTTATACTTAAAAAATGTAGTATTTTTTAGTTAGTTTGAAGGAAAAAAGAGTTGGGATAAGAATTTTTGTGAAACCCTAGAGTGTGTTCTTGATACTTTGGATAATTATTATTCTTAGAATTATTATTTTTTGATTTAGATTTTTGAAAGCTTAAAGTGTGTTTAGGAGTATAATGTTAGTTCAAATTCTTGGATTCAATATTATAAAAGAAAGGTATTTTCATTTTTAGTTTTGAAATTAATTTTGTATATTTAAATAGTTAATAGCATGCTTATCATTGAGTATATTGAAAATTGATTATGTAATGCCCCGCCTCGCCACGCAAACCCCACAAGACAACAACCAACTAACCAAAGATGAAACATTTTTTTTTTAAAAGATAACATCCATGCACTAACCATTAACTAAATAACCATACAACATTACATAACGACATCTAACTAGTCCCATGGGGTTACATGATTGCATTACTTGAAAGTGTTCCCAACCAATAACATCGTTAAATTAAATGCCAAGTAAAAGAGGTACACATTCTCAAGATAACATAATGATAAGAATACAACCATCTATAATCAATAGAGATGATAAAGGTACATACATCATTTTATTATATTTCAATTCATAGTTCAAGATTACAATTGTGGAGTATATTTCCACAAATACAACACATCAAAAAATACAATAGTACATTACATAATGCTTCCCTTATATCAACGAGAAGAGTACATCAAGTACAAGAGTAATACATCAAAGAATAATAAGGTACAAAGCATAGAACAGTCTTCAATCAGATGAAGCCCTAGAATCTCTGTATTTGCTTCCACTTCATGAACACAACCTGGGAACCCAATGGGGTGCATAGCATGTTCCACCCGACCATGTAGACCCGAAGGCCCAACCCCCGTGCTAGGAGATGACAATAAAGGACCCACATCCAAACAAAGGTCAAGTAGACAAGGCTATCACAACTCCAACATTAAACAACATTAAACCAAAGAAACAACACTCCCAGAGGCAACCAAAGCAAGGGAAGATAAACGGGTATTATAGGAGAGTGTCATTGCATGGACTTACATGGATTATCCAAACAACCTATCACAAGGTGCCACCTCCATCTATGGTTATCCCGATTGCCTATCTCAAGGTGCCACTCCATAGGGTGACTCATGCGGAACCACTTACCTTTCGTGAGGTCAAGGTAGTAATCTTACCAACTAGGTATTTTCATCCCATCCTTAGCCTTTGAGAGCACTAACAACATGGGTGAGGCACATAATTAATCTTGTTTAGTGTTTAACTACCCAAACCCACTAGCTCATTAATTATATTATCACTTATTTAGGAAACTCTTCCATGGGTTATCCTGACAGCCCCTTTGTGTGTTGGCCCCCATGAAGAGCCACTCTCCCTACGACACCAAAACCGAATACAAAGAAAGGGATTTACCTCAACTCACATAAAATCAAGGTGTACATAACACACAACATGTGAGGCATGAACCATCTCGCAAACACATACCATATCACTAAACCAAAAACAAAGGAGGTACCACCCACCAACAACATAAGTCAACAGATGCACTAAAACAATAGAGTGTCCAATAGAACAAGTTTTCCCCTAGCCTCTGGAAGTTACTAAAACATCCACCCAAGAACGAGAATAAAAACATGGGTTCCCGTGACTCAAATTCAACACAAAGATAAACCAACCCATAAACTAAACATCATTTAACACTTCTTTTGAACAAATAGAACATCAATGGAAAATCACATTCATCGAGTAAATGAATTCAAAAAGATACATTTATCTAATTAAAATAATGACAAAGTTTATTAACTAATTTTAATGCATAAATAAAATTACACTATTTAAATAAGAAAACACTCAATTTATACATCTAACTAATTGAAAGAATGCATGGATAATGATTGTTCACTATTACTTTTATCAATTCATGTTTTCTTTTAAATAATCATATTGATTACAAAATGACGATTTCATCATTTCAATAATAACTACTATGTTTTAATCTACAAATACAATTCACATTATTCCTCTATCACATCACTGAAATAAAGCACATTTATATTGAATATATATTCATATATATTAATTTTAATTTCAGATTTTTTAATTCACAATAATTTATATTTCAAATCTGAATTTACAAATAATATATTTTCTTATAATCAGAGTCATATGAAGACAGCATACATACATACATATATATAATAATATTAAAATTATAAGATTAAAAAACATAAATAATAATATATAATAGCTAAGTAAATTCTACAAAAATACATATATATATATAAATAAAATCTTCTCTAATATCAATTTCCATCAACATAAGCCAGTTTTTTTTTAACAACATATAGAATACAACTTAATGATTATTTCGAACAATTCCCCATATGCAAAAAACAAACACACACATATATATATATACAAATTCCTACAGTCATTAAAAGGGGTCGATGGTTCTAGTCATGGAACTCGGCACTAAGGAGGGGTTGCCATACAACCGCACCCTCATCCATATAGGCATCGAACCTCCCAGCCCAAATGAATACATTCAAATGATAAAAATGTAGAACATTATGCAACCATTCTAAGGATATGACTTTCAAAGCAAAATAATTGGTTGTGGAAAGGCTACGAAAGCAGCAATAGTGTTGCAAAAGAGGAGGCAAATGTCTATGGAAGAATGCCTCAAAGAGATTTCATCTCAAGAAATAATGGGTAACAGGAGGTGTGGTTAAGAAACTTTCAAGAAAATGCAGTTCGTAAGTGTACAGTCAAATTCCACAATCTTTCCAAGCATCTTGCCTACCATGGAAAAATGAGAGTTTGAAAAGAGTTAATGGCTCCCATTGAACAAAAGAGAGTAGAGAAATGTTGGTGATACGATTGCGCTAGTAGACATGCATCTAGAATATGTACGCACAAAGGCTAACAAGATAGCATCAATTTTTAAACAACATACATATCAATCAGTCCAAGTAAAATAAAATTACAACAACATGTATCAGATTCAGGCAAAACATAACCATTCATTTATGCAATTAAAAAAAAGAATAGAAATTCGAATAAGAAGAACCTGGCAAGAACGAATGGCATAACTTCCAGAACTTGATCAGTTTTAGAAATTTAATCCTCTTCGTAAAACAATTTCAATCCCCAAAATAAAATTGTATTTTTCCTATAAACGGATTAAGAAAGAGAATAATTCTTGCAGAGATAACCTCTTTTTTTTTTTTTTATCAAAATGAATTTTCCTTCACCAAAAATAATCCAAAAACTCTCTTTTTTTCTATTCCAAATAAAATAATTATTTATTCTAGAAAAAAAAAAAAACTAAATCTAAAATCACAAATAAAAAACTACTTTTCCTGTTCGAGCAAATGCATGTATTTGCATGTAAATAACTTCTTGATTTGTCTCTTCTTTTTTCACTTCTTTTCCAAATTTGCCAAAAACACTAAAATCTCCATTTTGAATAAATCCATAATAATGATTAAATAAATATTATTATCTAATCACTAATTTAAAAATTAACAATATTGCAATTAAAATATTATTCCATTTACAATTAAAAATATTTAATATCGACAATTAAAAATACAATATTCATTTAAATCTACAAACATTTAAATTTAAAAATTAATTTAATATCTTTAACTAAATACTTTTACACTTTCACAAATAACTTTAATAATTAAATTTTATGCTTTAATTAAATTAATTACAACAATATTAAACATCATTATATTAAATTAACTAATCAACCAATAACAATAAACGTTACAAAACCACACAATTAACACATTAAACGAACGACATGAACCAAAATGATACCATAACGGAACGGGGCACTAACAAACAACGTCATCAAACAATGATGGGGTGATGGACACAGATGGGGAAACTTTCTTGTCAACTCCCTAAACCACATCATATCCATTGGGTATGTAAGGCATGCTCAGACCTGTCAATGCAATTGGAGTCAGGGCCTGGTACCTCAATCCTGCATAAAACCAAGTGTCGAAACAACATATATATAATACCAAACGCACCGTGAGAGAGAATTGCAGTGTAGCAGGGCGCTCACGGATGAGCGATGCAACACTGTCCCTCTCACCAGAACCTCAAATAATAATCATATTCTAAACAATATCATCATTAAACAATAAGTAAGCAACTGCATATCCAACATAACATCAAACACATATGTCCACATATCATAAGCAATAGTAACCAGTGTCATAATCAGCCAAGTCCAATAAGAAGAACTGTCACCCAACCAAACAATATGGTGAAACAATCACCAACATAGTCTCAAGTATGCATCAAACATAACCAGTATCCAAAAATGAAGAAATATTGAGAACCCTATTAATGGAGATTGTTTTCTTTTATAAGCATCCAATAGAAACATTCAAAAATATCAGTTTTTGATGTCAATTTTTGAATTTAAAACTATTAGAAGGGTCATATTTTTTGGGTATTTCCTAAATAGATTGGAAATGAAAAAAAATTAGGCATATATGTTGCCTAATTCTTGTGTGTCCTCTTAAACCTTCTTAAGGGTGCATTTGTTATTTTGGTATTTTTAGTTGTGTAGGAAATGATGAGATATGTAGGAGGAATGGAGTGACATTTGTTCCAAAATCTTGAGTGTGTTTTATGCAGGATGTTTATATAAATAAGATAATAAATATTTTTATGTGAAAATATCATTAATGAGTTCTTACTATTGGGATATTTTGTCTCTAAAATTCCCCATCTTGGATATGGAACTAGCTAAGGTAGAAGATACTCCATAGTCCTAATCTACTTTCATTTCCCTTTTTTTTTTTTTTTCCCACGCAATTTCAATTGTGTTGAGAGAACCATGCTTAAATGTGTTTTTTCATATGTCCAAACTTGAGTGTTTGTGAGTATGTTTTCAATCCACATGCCCATTCTCCCAACAAGGTGGGTAGATCTATTGGTTCACACAAGTTGGGTAGTTAACTTGCTATCATTGATTTTTGAATATGGACCTAAAGATCTATGGTTCACACAAAGTTCCTAGTTTTATTAATTTAATTTCACATTTTATTAATTTGAATAAAATATATAATATAGGAGTAATTATCTCTTTTAATTTAGTGCCTAAACTCAAAACATATTTATCCATATGCTAGATATGGATCTATGTTGCAAATTATAATCTTATTTATGTTTTATATTCTATTTGATAATAGACTTTGAATTAGAAATATTATTTATAGTAAAAAATAAGAAAATGTGTTTAAAATAAATGTGTCCACTTTCATGTTTTTATATCTTGAAGGAGTAGTTGGGAGCTTGGTTGTTTTAGTGGTATTATGCATTAAATTCTAGATTTAGATCAAAAAAATATAGAATAAGTTATGTATTTATCCTCTTTCATAATTGATGTTGAAATGCTAGTTGTCGTGTTTATATGTAAGAATTAATGAGTGAATTATTTTCATGTATTTGAGTAGAAGTGATTTCCTTTCCTAGAACTTCTCTAGGTAAACACTTTCTGTTCTTTCTTTAGGAAAAATTTGTAATTGTTGTACTTTGTTGTGCACCATTTTCTTATGATCCTTTAGTCATTACATATAGTCTCATTTGTTTTTGCGAGTTGATTTTAGTTGAGGCTTTTCCACATCACATATTTCTAGATGCATTACAATTGGTTATACTCTAGTGTATTTGTTGCACTTTCGTTACGTCATGTTTAGTTAATCAATTAGGTTTGTTTGATCATCATGTATTATCACAATCCTTCAATATTGCCATAGTGTGCCTTGTTGGTTCATTCAACACACTTTATTATCATTCTAGCATGTTGATGATTGTGTTGCAATATTTTTTGCACTTGTGAATGTGTTTTTAAAGTGACATCGTAAGTCTGGCCTTATTTAAGATGACATTTTAAATTGAAACATTTATTTTAATCATTTCATATTTAAAATTTAAAAATACTATTAAAAAAATATTTTGATTCAAAATATATGTAAATGAATTTATTTTAATATTAAAATTTTATTCAAAATTAAAATTTTAATTTTAATTTTAATCAATTAATACATTTATATGAAATATTTTTTAACTTAATGCCACTTTTGATATTTAATAATGAATTAAGTCCTCATATTGTTTTATTTTGTAGGAATTTAATATGGAACCCTCATAGAACCCGAAAATGTAAAAGCAAAAAAATTAGAAGTCAAAGAGGTTTCTAGAATATGAAAGTTAAATAGCAATTCCCAAACTGAAAGGATGGTGAATGCTCCAAAAAATATGTCATGAAAATTGTTTGACAAAATCTCTTAGGGAAACATGGAAGCATAGGAATCAAATGACAATTGTTTGACAAAATGCCTTGAAGATATATCATGGCTAAACATTGATAGGACCTGTAATATTTTATATGAAAAATTTTAATGTCCAAATGGTGCACAAGGATGGAGGGTATTTTCAATGAGGAAATAGAATGCCACATGATCATCATGACCTACAAGGATGGCATTAGACAAGTGAACCATTTGACAAATATTTTCATATAAAAATTATAGAGAAAAATGTATTCAACAAGATGATATTTCAAGTTGGAGACCTAATATTTCTTCCCATAAATATTTAGGGATATCTAATCCAAAGACATTGGCTAGAAGGTACTAGTTGGAGGTCCCAAGTAAGGCCAATTGAGGAAAACACTATTGGAAAAACCTTAATAGCCGTAATAAGGGTTATGCTCATCAAGTCATATTCACACTTAATTAGGAAAACATAAAACAACATTTTAGTATTTGTGGTTCCATTCATGGTTCCACTCATGGTTCCATTCATGGTTCTACTCATGGTTCCATTCATGGTTCCAAACATTTGTCTAGTTCAGCAACAAGCTGATATCCCAAAGATGCACACTAATCTCAATATTGGGGATTGATGAGAGTCTCTTCATAGGACTCTAGAAAATGAGAAAGGAGATTAAAACTCATTAGGTGTTTGTGGCGACTCAAATATGTTTGGACAATCTATGATACTATCATTTTTAGTTAAAGAAAATTAGACATGATATTTGATGAGTTTCATCAATAGTTTTGAGGGTATTCTAGTATGCCATGGCTTCTTGTTAATTCTAGCAATCATTTTCTTTAGGATGCTCTCAATGTGTACTAAACAATTTTTTTTAGATAAATCATGATGATATGGAAAAAAATTAATGAAGATGTTTCTAGATATTTGAGTTCAAAAATTTAATATCTTATCCAACCATTGTTGGACTATAGGGATTGGAAACAAAGTAAGGTGCATTGTATTCATTACAAGAATGATAGCAGTTATGGTTCTAGGAAACTTAATAGGTTGTATAGATTGCTTCTTGAGTTTTAAGATGGAATATCTAGTTGGGAGTTAAATAAAAGTACAAGCTCAAACTAGAAGGCAACAAATAAAGATAATTGTTGTTATTCCAATGTTTCAAGGAGGATGTTGCATGTTATGTTGCTTCATAACAACTTTATTTTCTTGTTATCCAGAGAATCAGTAATTAACTTATCATGCGAGCTAAATAAATTATTGACACCATTAATATCCTACAAGAAGAGACTTGTAGAATTGTAGAATAGGCAAAACTCAAAACTACAAAAATGTGTATCATTTTGAATATGGAAACATATTATTTGTTTCAAATACAAAGGTAGAGCTATTTTAAGAAGTTGAAAGTGGAATTGTAAAAGTGAACAGTTCAAAAATGAAAATTGTCTTGAGAGTGAGAAATATGTTTTGCACCAAGGGAATTAACTTGAAAATGCAAGTTAAGGAGGAAAATTGTCTTAAAAAAAGAGGGGAAATACTTGGAGGGATAGTGCATAATGCAAACGGCCAACCCATGACCCTTGACTTTTTGAGATATTTTTGTCCTTTCATGCCAAATTAGAGTGAAATTTTGTTTACCTTCCCATCCAAATTTATTATGCATACCTAGTGTATTTCTCATTGGAGTTTGGGAGCACTTGATTTATGAGTAGAGTCGGTCATTTTGCTCTTATTTTTTTGAGATTTGTCCCAATCAATGGTGTTTTCTAGCCTTTAAAATTGTTTTTTTTTTAATTTAAATTTTCATATTTAATTTAATGAACATTGATAAAGATTTGACTATGTGTTTATACCATAGATTCTTGATTGATGTGGAGTATTTTGTGTGACCAATTGAACATGTTTGCACTAAATTCATCATCATTTACATGTGATTCCCTTTGAAGATTGCATCATCTCACATTGGGATTGTGGCAATAGATCTAATAGAGATTTTTTTTGTCGTGCACATCCATTTGTTGAATGGTGCATAAGCAAGATAGAACTTGGTTTTATATTTTTATTTTATTTTTTATTTTTCCCTTTCTCTTCCCCCCTTCCTCTTATATTTTTTAAATTATTTTTATATTAGTTTTAACCTTAGTTCGATGATGAATTTTTATCATGCAAGGTAAATAAATGAATCAATTTATTTTACCCCCATGTTCTCTTTGCAACCCTAATTTCCATTTTGAATTGGTTTGGGTAGGAATGTCTATCCCAGGGTTGGGTGCCACATGGTTCCTCCCTATCCCCCAGTGTCATGCCTCAACATGGTCTTCTTCATGTTGCTATTAGTAGTCAATATCACCTAAAATCTAGTCTAATTTGGTTCTCTCTGCAAGGATTCCAACTAAGCACATGAATTGCCTTGAAATGCCTAGTACTTTGATCTTGGGTAGTCAGGTAAATGGTTTTATCATGAATTTGGTTGATTCTACTCAGAATGGATTGTCTCCCAAATGGATAACTCTATTGTAGGTAATTTTGTTCTCTTTCTAACCTAATATTGATTTGGCAAGGAAATGGACTACTAGTGTTTGGATGGTTAAAGGCAATATCTAGGTGTGTGTCTTTTTGGGTGGGATCTTCCTTTTTTATTTCTTGCTAAAACAATATCTTTTTAAAGTGATGGTTGAAGGCCCCTATTTCTATGGGGAAAATAATATATCAATGTGTAAGTAGAGGATGGGATTTGGTCCCTGAGCTAACCTTTGTGATGTTTGAGGGCCACTTGGGTTTTCTTCCTAAAGCTTCCCCTTGAATATCAGATTATGAGGTTTTAATCATTATAGTAATACATTTCATCAATTTCTTTCCATTGATAGTGTTACGAAAAGAAGAGTAGATTGGTTTTTTCTAGATTCTATGTGAATGTGGAAGTTGCAAAAACCCTGGCCAACTCTATTGCTTTAATTTCCTAGTTTTTTCATTGGAAGCAACCCATCCACTATGAAAGCTAAAAAAAACTATTAGGTTTTCCAAAAATTAGGTCACCTCCGTAATATTTTCCTAAGGCCTTAAACCCTGCTTCTCAAATTTCTCTGTGTGAAAGGTAAAAATCTAAAGTATCTTCATGTTGATGGATTTTGCCCCCTTGAAGGGGATCTGCTAGAATTACTAAAATATGATGAAAAGGAAGCTTCACATACTATTGGAGGCACTCCTTCCCTATTGATGGAAAATAAAAAAGGAAAAAAAGGAAACGGGAAAGAAGATGGTGAGAGTATTGCTTTGTAGGTAAAAGCCAACAATCAAGAATCCTTAGCCCTAAATTAAAAGAAAGACATGAATATGGGTTTAGTCCAATTCATCATAGTTGTTGGGAGCTTTGACTTATCTAATGAAAAGGGATTCATAATTAGATACACATAGGTTGACAACATTTTTCTTTCCCCATTGACTATTGGTGTAGAGAAATTTCTTCCTGTCAAAGAAATTCCTTTGACCAAATTGGATGCTAACTCTTTCCTACCTCCTATTGGAGAGAAGTATCCCTATATTAATATTGTATAGAATGTTTTTTAATATGGACAACAAGGAAAATAAATTAAAATATAAATTGAAAGGAATGAGGAGCCATTATTCATGGAGAAATATATAGTGCCTATGGTGGATAGACTAGAAAATCACTCTCCTTTGGAAAAAAATAGATTTTTTGAAGTATAGAAACTGTATTGTAGATGTGGGGGCTAAATATAGAGGGTGTCCCACAAATCAAGAAAGTAAATCCAAATAAATTGATAGAGAAGTAGCCACTTGGAAGCAAAATACATTATTAATGTTTGCCTCTAGGAAAGGTTATTCATGGGATATAAGGGGACTAAATAGTATTCACAAACAAATTTTGTTGTTGATGATAGACTAGACATTCTTTTAATCCAAGAAGTGAAAATGTCGCATGTCACCTTAAAATAAGTCATTGATAGAACATGGATTAGGTATGGGTATTGTTTTAGAGAGGTAGAGGATGATTCTAGGGAAATAGATACAACATGGAAACCAATCAATTTTAATGGCTTTTTTATCTCCTCCTCAAAGTATAGTGTGAAATTTTATTTTTTCAATAATGTTCAATGGATCTTATCTAGTGTCTATGCTCCCAATTTGAGATCTACCAAAAGGGAGGTTTGGGCTACGATTTCCTTCTTTGTGGTTTGAGATAAATTGTCTCACTAGGTAGTGGTTGTTGACTTCAAATCCCCACTATATCCTTTTGATAATTTGGGCGTCCTATAGGATTACATAGACAAAATGAAAAACTTGATAGAATTCATTGTTAATTCTAGGCTAGTTGATCTGGATATGAAAGATCCTCCTTTCAATTGGTCTAATAGATGCATGGAGAGGGAACTTATTTAGGTAAGGCTAGGTATATGTTTAATTTCTATTTTTTTGGAATATAATTGATAACATATCCCTTAATTTCTTACCTCAAGTGGAGTTCAACCAAAACCCCATCCTCCTTAACTAGGAAACTCATGGGCCCAATGGGGCCTTCCTATTTAAATTTGAAATAATGTGAACCTCTCACTCAAAGTTTAAAATAAAAATCATTGAGTGATTGAATATCAAACCCAATAGGAAGAGGTACATTCTTTCCCAAAAACTCATCAATATTAAAAAATAGGTGAAATGTTGGAACAAACATAGTTTTGGGAATATATATATACAAGGAAAAGGTTTCTATTTCTAACAAGCTCTTCACCATCCAAGATTTAATTGTTTCTATGGTTTTGGATGTGGACAATTGAAATTAGGTTAGAACTCTAAGGGAAGAATGAAACTGGATCCTCCATAGAGAAAAGATCTTATATATGTAGATTTCTTGAATGCAATGGCTTATAGAAGGAGATAATAATATTTTATTTTCCACAAGTCTTCCCTCAAGAATATTTTATTTCTATTTTTTGGAATATAATTGATAACATGTCCTTTAATTTCTTACCTCAAGTTGGCTTTAACCAAAAGCCCATTCTCCTTAACTAGGAAGCTCATGGGCCCAATGGGGCCTTCCTATTCAAATTGGAAATAATGTGAACCTCTCACTCAAAGTTTAAAATAAAAATAATTGAGTGATTGAATATCAAACCCAAGAGGATGAAGAGGTACATTTTATCCCAAAAACATCAATATTAAAAAATGGGTGAAATGTTGGAACAAACATAGTTTTGGGAATATATAAAAGGAAAAGGTTTCTATTTCTAACAAGCTCTTCTCCATCCAAGAGTTCATTGTTTCTAAGGTTTTGGATGTGGACACTTGAAATTAGGTTAGAACTCTAAGGGAAGAATGAAACTGGATCCTCCGTAGAGAAGATATCTTCTATGTGTAGAATTCTTGAATGCAATGGCTTATGGAAGGAGATAAGAATATTTTATTTTCCATAATTCTTTTCTCAAGCATATTTTATTTCTATTTTTTGTAATATAATTGATAACATATCCCTTAATGTATTACCTCAAGTTGGGTTCAACCAAAACCCCATCCTCCTTAACTATGAAACTCATGGGCCCAATGGGGCCTTCCCAGTCAAATTTGAAATAATGTGAACCTCTCACTCGAAGTTTAAAATAAAATTTATTGAGTGATTGAATATCAAACCCAATAGGATGAAGAGGTATATTTTATCCCAAAATCTCATCAATATTAAAAAAAATAGGTGAAATGTCAGAACAAACATAGTTTTGGGAATATATACAAGGAAAAGGTTTCTATTTCTAACAAGCTCTTCTCCATCCAAGAGTTCATTGTTTCTATGGTTTTGGATGTGGAAACTTGAAATTAGGTTAGAACTCTAAGGGAAGAATGACCCGGATCCTCCATAGAGAAGAGATCTTCTGTATGTATAATTCTAGAATGAAATGGCTTATGGAAGGAGATAAGAATATTTTATTTTCCACCAATCTTCCCTCAAGCATAGAAAAAACAATAGAATCTCTAAATTAATCATAAAATATGATTCATTGCTCCAAGAAGAGGATGATATCAACATTATTGTTGTCTCCCACTTTCAACAATTATTTAGGGAGAATACCCCTATAAATAACTCTTTGATTAAAAAAATGTTGCAAGTCATTCCTACAATCATTTTTAGGATAATTAATACATATCAAGAATGATAATGGAATAGGAGATCAAATCTACTAATTTCTCCCATTTGGCCTATAAGTCTCCTAGCTCAGATGGTTTCCCCCATGCTTTCTTCCAAGAGTTTTGACACATAATAGGAAAGGATGTATTTCATGTTGCTTAGGAATTCATTTGTTCTAGTTGCCTTCTCAAACAACTCAACAACAAATTCTTGATTCTTGTCCCAAAGAAAAATGAAGCCACTTTTGAGGTAGATTACAAGCCTATTAGTTTGTGCAATATTGTGTATTAAATCTTCTCCAAGTTTTTGGTCAATCGAATGAAACCATTCCTCTCAATCTTAATCTTGCCTCATCAAAGGGCTTTGTTCCTAGAAATTACATCCTTTATGTTGAAATCTCTTCCCAAGAGATCCTACACTCACTAGAGAAAAGATAAAAAATTGGCATGTTACTTAAGCTTGACATCTCAAAATCCTATGATAGAGTCTTACAGTTCTTTCTTTTTGAGGTGCTCAAGAAAAAAAATTAGGGTAAATTTTTAAAGAGATACACTCATATGCTACAAATCCAAAATCTCTATCATGATCAATAGTTGTCCCAAAGGCTTCTTCAATTGCAACAGGGGCCTTAGAAAAGGATATTCTATCTCTCCTTATATTTTCATTTTATTGGCCAAATATTTAGGTATAAATATCACACAAGTGGCCTAACTAATCTATGGTTGGGTTGAAACCTATCTCCAGCACCCCCCCTTTCACGCACCAATACTTCATGGCTTAAATTACAAATCTATGTCACACTTTTATAAAATAAGTGGCCAACACAAATACAAACTTTCAACTTTGACCATATAAAAGTGGTCTTCATGTTTTGAATTTCAAAATGACATAAACTAATGAATTGTAGAACTTTTGATGAAGTTTATGCTTGTATTTTTTTAACTTTTAAAAAAATGGTTTGACATATTTTTATATATATAAGAGAATAATTTTAATTGCTAAACATTTCAAAAACAAGAGAGGTCGATGGGACGTTCAATATCTAGTCCATGGAAAAAATCAATGAATATTTTTCAATAACGTTTTAAAGTCAGACCAAAACGTCATATTTTCATGGGACATCAATTTTTGTCTAGTTTTTTATTGTTTAAAAAATAAATTATATCCTTTTGGAGAATTCTCTCCTCTAATGCACCATATATTTTTCAAAAAAAAAATATTTTTAAATATTTTTTAATTTCTAATCAACTTCATGTTTGATTATAAAAACCTACTTACAATAAATTTTAAAAATCATAATAAAACTAATCAAAATATCAAAAAAAAAGGATTCTTGACTCTGAGCCTACAAAAGATTATTTTCAATTTTTTATGAAAGTACCCCTGGTTGGACAAATTTACAATTAATTTGTTTCCAAATTTGCCCCAAAAGAGGGGTTAAACTGCCACATAGACAATTTCGAGAAAAAGTGTTTCAACCAAAAGATTTTTTCTTGAAACTTTACACATAAATTCAACTATGATTCAAATTCTCAAAAGGAAAAAAAGCTTTATAATTTCAAGAAAAATGGTTTCTCTTGAAACTATATGTGTTGCATATACATCATGTGGCTTCAGGTGAAACGATCTTGCCCAAAAAAAATTAGGTAGAAAAAGTTTCACTATGAACTCTTTTGTTGGATGAAAGTGTGACATAGCTCTATACTTTTACCCTCATGGATGACATAATCCTTTTTGGTAAATCTTCTTTAAAAATATTTGGGGTGGAAGAGCATTCTTTCTAACTATGTTACTACCTCAAGTCAACTAATTAAATACCATAAGATCTTTCTTTATTTTTGTAATACCCTAAGCACCTTCAATCCCAAATTGTTGCTTATTTAACCTACAACATAGCCACTCTCCTTGCCACTTACCTAAGCCTTCCCCTCATGAACAAAAAAATTCACTCCCATTACTGCAATGTGATTTTTGAAAGAAGTCAAAGAAAGTTGTCTAAGTGGAAATGCACTTTTCTCTCTTAGGTTGATAAACTCCAAATTTCCTAATTTTTTTCATATCCCTTTTCAAAATCTCCAAATATGTGGCTAAGATTATTAAACAAATACAAAAGATTTGTTTATGAATTGGAGCTAAGGAGAAGCACATATTGGCACTAATACAAGGTTTTTCTTCCCCAATCTTGTGGTGGTCTTGGTTTGAGAAAAATATGAGGGCACAATAGAGATCTTATAGCTAAAGTAGGGCGTAGCTTTATTAAGGAGAATAAAGACTAGATTGACATGATGAAAGCTAACTAATTTCAATATCAAGACCTTAACCTTATTTTTTCCTTAGCTAGAGGCTTATTAGATAAATTTATACTCTTGGTTTGAATTGGGACCTCTCCACTTGATTCCCCAATTGAATCATTTACAACTAGACCTTATTTCCAGATTTAGGAACCTTGTTGAAGACCACTTTGTTAAGAAAGGACAAAGTTATGGATGGGTCAATCTTGAGGAATTTCTATGTCAAGATGGTGTTTGTCAAATCCTTACTAGATTGAAAGAGACTAGAATCCCCTCATCTCCCTTGGATGACTCTTCCTTTTGTATAAAAATCCTAAGGGTTATTATTCAATGAATTCAAGGTACTCCCTTCAACTCAATAACCCTTGAATTGAGGTGGGGAATAATTTGGATAAAAAAATCACCCCTAAAATTAACAATTTTGGGTGGTGTGTTTCTCATAATAAAATTCCTTACTTGGAGCAATCTTTAAAGAAGGGGTTTCTCCTTCCCTAGTAGTTGTCTTTTATGTGCTACTAATGAGGAAATTGCGGATAATATTTTCTTCCACTATAAATTTTTCTACCACTTATGGGAGGGTATATTTAAAAAAATTGAGGTGAACTAGGTTATGCCCACCTCCATGAATTCCTTTGTGGATAGTTGGTGCCCACCCTTCTCCCACCTAGTTATAAGGGAGTTGTGGTTTCTTATATATGTTATAGGATATGGAAAGAAAGAAATAATAGAACTTTTAGGGATAAAGCTCAACATCCCAAAGAAGTTATCAACATCTTTTATAGTGCTAGAGAGGAAAATATTGAAATGGAAACTCTAAAAAGACCTAAAAACATTCCCAATACTAGAGAAATACATGTTGCTAGTGTTTGGAGAATAAAGAGATAAATCAACAATGTAGATGCTAGAAAGTAGAGGGCTAAAAATGAAACAAAATGGAAGCTTCCATTGGAAGGTTGGGTAAAACTTAACTTCAATGGAACCTAAAAGGATAACCCAAGCATGTCAAGTATTGGGAGAATTATAAGAGATAAAAAATGTGCTCTATGTGTTGCCTATGCTAGAAACCTTGGCCACAAATCCAATAATGAGGCCAAAGAAACTACTACCTATTGGGGTTTATAGATATCCCTCAACCTTTGATTAGGGAAAATTCATGTGGAAGGAGAATCCAAACTAATTATAGACCTTCTAAATGGAACTTTGGACATCAGTTGGAAATTGGAAATCTACATTAGAGATTTAAATTTATTATCTTCCCACCTATGTAGCTTCAAAGAAACACATACTTATAAAGAGGGAAGTACATTTGTTGATGGCTTAGCTAACATTAGTTAGTAGTTTGATGAGTGGAGATGCTAAAGAAACATAAGTAGCCTACCATACAATATTATGGAGCAATACTTACCAAAAAGTAATATTGAAGACATAATCTGACAATATTAGATATAATATTTATTCCCTTCCTATTGGCTTGTTCATTAGGAAGTGTGATGATAGACATAGTCTCAAAGATATAAGATTTTATAGAAGTTGGTGAATGCATTATTTTTTGTAAGGGAGGGTTCAATCCCACACTTGGAAAAACAATTTGTTCATGGGATTATATATATATATATATATATATAATTATGATTTGATGAATCACAAGCAAAAAAATCATAATGAGATGAGTTGGAAAGGCTACAGTGGTGAAAGACAACAAGTGGAGTTCATATGATTTGTATAAAGGGAATATTGGTCATTACTCATCTTTCATCATCCTTCATTTTTATACTCTAATTTTTGAGAAGTGTACAAATAATTGTTCCTATTTAAATTTGGTTTATTTTCTTTCATCAAATATGATGGGTGAAGATAGAGTTCAAATGGAACCTCTTCCTATCAAGACATATATAGCAATGGCAAGGTGTCGGAAATCTTCAAGAATGGAGGTGTCAAAGTGTATTGTGAATCCATGAGAGGCTTCAAACCCTCTCTCTTGATCAAATTTACATAGTCTCGGGTTAATGGCAAGGTGAATATTAGCACAATCTAATTTCAAGTCACAAAGTATTTAATTGGAAATTCCACTGGTGTTTCCACTAAAGGAGAGATTCAAATGCCTTAAGAATAGTTGTGATAAGGAAAAAATCAATGAATTTCTCTAGGGCGAAGAGAAATAGGTTGAATTCCAAAATAATTTCAAGCATAAAGATATTATTAGTCATTGAGGTGAGTTTTCATTTTTTATTAAATGTTTTACACTCAAAAATAGATTTAAGTGTGTCTACATGTATCATTTTCCCCCTCCTCAATCATTTGTACCATAATAGGATGATAAGTTTCCCTTACTACCTTCTCTCCTCACTAGAAAACTCTATGAAAAAGTCTTGTCTAGAAGAGCCTTCATTCCCCTTCAATAAGGTTTAATCTTTTTCTTGTATCAACATTATTTGTCCAACACCCCAATGAACAAACCCCAACAACATAATAACCCTAATCCTAACCTTGTTGTCTCCCCTAATTTCTCAATCTATTCATTCTCTAGGTGTGATGAATGTCAATCCCCAAGTTGATACTACTATAGGCCCTAAATTTGTTTTGATGGGAAAGAAGCTCTCCCCTATGAAAGCAAAAAAATGTTGATCCCCCAATTCCTAAAAGGTAAAGGAATGACTTTCCAAAGCCTTAGGGATAAAAGACGATTTTTCAAGATTTCTTCCTAGAATCTTAAACTAATGAGAACCCCTATACAAAAGAAGATAAATGTGCTTGTGAAGATTAGGAAGAACCTAGGACTCTAGATGTTGAAAAAAGTATTGATAACTTGAGCTTAACCGATTCTAATGATTATGACTTCCTTGAAACTCAGTCTAATTTGACCCCGACCTCAAACTCTTGATCTAAATCCTTGTCTAAGCCAACTACTAAAAAAGGAAAAATTGAAAAACCTACTTCAATTGTTAAACATGTCTCTACTACCAAATTGATTACTCCAAAAATCCAAAAAAAACACTCAACCAATACCACCAATTTTCCAAGAGAGGAAGAAAATATTGCTAAGAACTTGTAAATCAAGAAGAAAGGAAACAAATTCAAAAGGAAAGATTTGACTAGAAAAGAAAACAACACCAAGCCTAAGGAGAAGGAACGACGTATGGGAGGAGTAAAGCCCGTGTGCATAAACAACAAGTATGGGACTTCCTATTCCATATAATAGAATGAAAATGGACTTCAAAAATAAATTTTGGGAATGAAATGAAAGTTCAAAAATCTTGAAATATTAGTTAACAAGATCATCAAAATTAGCAAGTAGAGTCTAAATTTCACTACAAATAGCATTAAAATTCTCCTTGATGAAAAGGAAATTAAAGGTAAAAAGTGACACAAAGAAAGATAATGGAGAGGGCTCAGATCAAGCTCTCAAAAGAAAAAGAGGTGGCTCCTAGACTTAGGGACTTGGTTGTCTCCTATTCTCATTAAAAGTCATGTCTACTATTGCTATTTCTAGATTAGGTTGTTAGCTATTTTTTTATTTTTGTTGCTTTTTTTGTTTCTCTTTTCAAAGTAGAATTTTTCCTTCAGGGTTTGTAAGGGTAGGGGTCCTTGTTTACCCCTTTTATCAAGTAAAAAATAATATTTTTTTTTATTAATTTTATTATGCTTTATTTTCATTCTAAAAATAAAACTAAAATGTTTACAATGAACAAATTCAATATGCAAACAATGTAGATTATGTAATTTTAATTTTAATTTTATATTAATTAATTTTTGTTTCAACTTCTTTTTGATAAATTAATCAAATTTTAGGTTAAAATGTGGATCAAATGAATAAATTTTAATGCTCAAATTCTTATAATTTTCATACATATTATAATTTTAATCAATAAATCATTTTTAACTCAAATTTATTAAAAAACAAGATCAACTAAAGGTGAATATTTTTTGCTTTTAACTTTTTCAAACAAGTTTAAAAAGAAAACTTAATATCATAAAATAATTGTAGGAAGTCAAATTAATCAAGTTAAAATGAAATCAATCTAATTTAAATGAAATAGGTTGTTAGCATGGATAACTAGTGATGTAATCTACTAAGTTTCAAATACCAATTCCTAATCACTTCATGGAGCCCCTTGTGAATGAACCAGCCAAAGCATTCTCTAGCTAAGGATTATGGTAAACCTCACTATGATTTGATGAAAGAATCTTGAGGCTAGCCACCTTTCAAGCAGGGAAACATTTGTCTTTCCACCCTATATGTTTTGTTGGCTAACAAATTTGTCTTCTCAAATAATATTTTTTTATGATTTTATTATGCCCAAAACTGAATACAAGTAACAAACAATTGGGTACGTTGATTAACTTTCCTCTCAATTTTAATGAGGTACAACTCCCTCTTATGATCCAAATTTTTAATTTTTGGAATTTTAAGGATGGAGTATAATTTTAACTAGAGAGTAGGAAAGGAAAGCTAACACTTATGCATAGTCATGACATAAATACAATCATAAAATTAAATACAAAAATATTTTGAACTATTTTTCACAACACACAAATTATGAAACTGAAATATTTTCAAAGAAATGAATATCATTAACACTTCAACACAAAGATTGAAATATAAGTGATTAATAAGTAAATTCAAATTTAAATTTCACCACACCATAAAAGGAAAATGAATGTCACACAAATGAATATTGCATTTACAAAGGAAGGCAATACCCAAATATTTACCCAAACTCACAAACTTAGAAATAATTATTAAAGCATCACATTCAACTTTGCATGCACACAAACAAAAATGAATTTCTACATGAACCAACAAAATTTTATTGTTCCTTCTTTTGATTAATTCTCACTCTTACAATACAATATAATGGGGATAAAATTTTGGACCATTCTATCATCCTTTCATTACATATTTAAAGCCTTTAAAATGTAACTATCAAAGAGTCTTGAAATTGATTATTTAAAAGAATCATTAAAATAATTTAAAACTTAAACTTTACAATTCAAAGAGAAATGTGACTATTGTTGAGGTGGCTGGTTCTATGGGCCCGCATTTGCTCCATATGTTGGGTCCTGCTAACTGGCTGCCACATGTGCTTTGTAATCCTTGAGATCCTAAGTGGCAGTTGGAATCTCAGTGTGCTAAGGAATGGTGGCATTCTTGGTCTTGAGTTTCCAAAGAGCTTAACTGTTACAAAGGGTGTCAATTTTAGTAGTGAGATTGGTTGGGAAATTCTCATACCAAGACAATGTCGAATCAATTTTGGCCAATCTCATCAAGTTGTCCTTATTGAAGGCTTGTTCACCTGACAATGTATCAACAACTTTTTGGAATTCTTCCTTCAACTCATCAATCGTAGCCACACCATCATTGTCTTTCTTCTTGAGTTGACAATCGATATCTAAAAATTCTTTGATGAGATCAACATTTATACGGTTGCATTCTTTTAACAACTTTCTCTATTCTTGGATGTTTTGTTTTAGCAAGGAGTTTTTCCATTTGATGCTATTTCTCCAAATTATGCGTCTTGGGTCATTTGTGGATGGGATGATCTGCTTTGCTACAAATTTGTCTAAACCCATTTCTAAGATTTATTTGAGGTCTTGATCAACTTGTAATCAGAGGGACTCTTCTTGTTTATAATTTTTACCTCAATTTTGATAGCACTCTTCACCAAATTCAACTCATCATAGAATTTCTATAACTTCTCAATCAAAGGAGGACCTTTGGTTCTTAAATATTTTACCCATTCTTGAGTAATTATGCCATAATGGCTCTCTTTGTACCTTATTGATCATTTCCTTCCCGACAAAAGAATTGGGATCAAAAGAGGAACTTTTCTAGTTGAAAAGTTGGGGGGAAGGAACTATTAATGATTTTAGTCAATTTATGAGTAGCTCTACTACCTTCTTCAATTCATCTTTATCTTGTTTATCTTTTCTATTCCTTTCAACTAACCTTGTGAGAGTCACCCAAAAATTGTGAATATCACCATCTCTATTTGGGGGCCCAAATCTACTTTTGTCATATTGTAGTTGGTTGCAGTAGCTTGACTAGGTTCCTTTTGTGTAGAGGAGTGTGCAATTTCTATAAACAAGTGCCCAAAATCTTGATCCTACATTAATCTTGATGTGGTCTTTAATTTCTTGGACTTAGGAGATCTTTGCATAGATTATCCTACTAATTGGTATTGTCTTCTGCTTCTTAGATAATGTATTCTCCAACCATGAAGGGGAGGAGGTAGTACCAATGGCTCGAGATGAAGTCTGATGATGAAAAATAGAGTTCTATCCTTAAGGTAGGAGTCTTTGTTACATTTTGTAAATGGAAGGGAAAGGATGGAGGGTATTTACTCTTCTTTGCATTCTTATTGGCCACATCCTAGAAGGGGCTTGGTTGTGCTTCAAAGGGATTACCTTCAATCATTTCAATTTATTTTGTTCTTGTTCATTAACTCCCTTCTTTTCTTTCTCTTTGTCCTTCTTTGCTTGCTCCTCCATTCCACTATCTTTGGGTGGATCATCACTGCATTTTTTCTTAGGTATCTTTCTCCCCTATGGAGGCTCTTCTCCATCTCCACTCCCCCTAGTATAGTTTTGTGTCATATGGAAGGTGACATTATGGTTTATGAGGAAGTGCCTACTTGACTACGGTTATTTTGTCCTCTAGTACTTTGTCCTCCTTTAGGTTGTGCCTTAGAATCTTCACCCTTTTTATTTGCAATCCATATTTGAGTCCTTTTTAGGACTATGAAAGTTCTAGTCTCAAGCTCCTTAGGTTCTTTGAAACTCCAATCAATTGGCACCATGGGTTGCATTTGTATATGACTAGTGTAGATTGGGTTCACCAAGTCAAACTTATCATCTTCAACATCAATAATATCATAGCCCAATATGAAGGTAACAATTTGTCTTAGATTCATCCTCATCCAATTCCTCTTCCTAGCTTCATAGTCATCAAATTAGTGTGCCCAATAATCTTCCATATGAGGAATATGATGAAATCTAGAGCCAAGCTGAAAATTATCTTTTACAAAGTTCTTACTATCAAATGGAAACCTCATGTCATAGGTAGAAATGTTGTATGTCATAATATCCTCTTAATGTTGAGGTCATTTAATTGGTACTTGCATGAATAATATCCAAGACCAATTGAGAATTGGATACCAACTTTCTTCCTTTCAGCACATTTCTTGTCCATCTTTGCAACTTGCCTATAAATATCAATGAGGATGAACTTGTCCTCTACGTACTTAGGTAAGTTATGAGGGATACTATCATATCCCCCTACTCTAATTTAGGTGAACCTTTGAAATTGAATAAAATAACTACCATACTTTTTTATCAATTGAATGCCTTCAGAAGAAATCCTTTGTCCTAGATCTCCTTGCAATTCCATGACTAGTCTCATAGTGAATGCATAATTCACCCTCCTGAACTTGTCATAGCTTCCTTCCAACTGCCTACAAATCAAGGTAGTAGTTATATATGAATTTGATCATCAAAATCTTCAATAGGTTGGAACCTTGGCCATGGCTTAGTACATGCTAGGGTATAAAAGAGGTATGAAGCAATGAAAAACTTATTGGTGGTGAATTTTGATATCATGTAATGTAGCCTATCACTGATGAGATTTTCCCAATATAGATATTGTTTCCCAACACAAATGATTTGTACAAAGAAAAATATGCATTCTTCAAACTCATGGGCATTCACATTGTCATTCAATCTATGCAACAATATGATGTTTGAAATCTCATTTCTGAAATGTGACTTGTACATTTTTTTGTGGAATTGGGACTTTCCCTTCTTCGGAACAACAAACCACTCCCCATCGATGGTATTTTTATAATATCCTTACTTCTCACTGAATTTCCATTGTGATGTAGTGAAGTCGAATTCCTCATAAACTTCCCTTTTAGGCAATCTAAAACAACCACTAATGGTGGCTTTGTCTAGAGCAATTAGCAAATTATCATCCTCGGTTCTTATCCATCTGGTCTGAGGGTCATAGTCATTTATACACTAGAGGACAAGATATATTCACTGCATGGCTACAAGGAAGGCAACTGCTTCAAGTAAGCCACTTTCAACCAGCCTCTAAGTAATTGGGGTCTTATGTTGTTTATTTACCCTTTCCTAGAATTTGTAACAACCTTGGTGTTCTACTCAGTAAATTTCCAAAGATTTCACCTCAAGTGGATAAACCATGATTTCATAACATAGCAATAAAAAAAAATTATTTCCATAATGTAAATTACATGCACATTTGAAACTATATTATTTCCAAACTTCCATTGCATTCCAATGTAATTTCACAAATCTTTCCATAACATAGATTTCATATTGAATGATCTCAAGAATATCATTCGTGATTACATCCTTCCATATAAATGGGTACATGATACAAATCTAGCCCCTTCGAACTTCATAGCAATAGATATAGATGGTCCAGGATCCACCTTTCAAATCTTGGTCTTTTGTTGCCCGTTGAGGAGGAGAAGCATCACTCAAGTGCTTTTTTTCCAACCACAAACTCATATGTGCTCCCCCACACATCTATCAATTATGGATGGCCCTACCCTTCAATAAAGATATTGGTGGAGTGACCTCGTATGACAACCACTCTGAGATTAGTGTTGTGTCTCGTAAACCAGAACCTAATCATACGTTTGTCTACCCTACAAGTATGAAAATCTTGAACTAGCATGTACTACAGGGACACGGTGAATTGATAGTGGAGCCAAAGGAAATCACACTACTTTGGCCAAAGTGTTCTCACTTAGTACTTTGAGTGATGTTCATCCTATTCACTTTAACTACTCAGCTCGATTTGACTTAAGGCCACTATAATCTATGCATAGGTATTTCCTCCAATGGGTAATCTTTAACCCCATAAATAGCCTATCACCTTTCTTATAAACTCTAGGGTATTTCTACTCACAATTATATGTACAAATTCTCTCCCTTCAATGGACAAACAATCCCAGAAGTAACCCACTAGCTATCTAGTATAATCACATAACTTAGCTATGAGTAACCCTTAAGCTACCCTTGTCTAATCATAACTAGTCTAACAATACCTATGATAAACAAACCCTCCTAATATGGAGTAATTACAAGCACTTCATAAACAAGATAAACAACTTCTATTTATCTTTCAAAGAAAATGCTATCTTTCCCTAATGCAAGTAATCTCAATAGACCAAATTAAGCACTCAAGAATCAATTCTTTCATAAACAAAGACAAAAGGAAGATTTATCCTCATGCCTGAAATACGCTTGTCCAATTGAATGATTGTTGCACAAATTTCCAAATCAGCAACTAGCTTTGCTTTTACCTCACAAGCAATGCCTTAATAAACCTCTCTCTCACAAGTTGATAATATACTTCTCTCAAGATACTCAAGCTCTCACACAATACTCGGAATGAACTTGCAGAATAATGCAAACTAGAAGTGGAGAATAGAAATATATTAGAATACAAATGGAATGTGTCCCAAAAGAGAGCATAATCCTCTCTATTTATACAACAAGATGGAGACTTCATAGCCTACAAAAAGTGCATGTAAAATGACAGCAACATCCATGTTAGTCGACTCACTCAACTCGGCTTAAAGGTGGTGAACAAGCAAAGAGTGTACTCAACATAAGAAGCTATAGGTTGACCTCTATGGTTGATAAAAAATTAAGACTATTTCAATCTACACATGATCAAATGGTGACAGTCGCATTGTTTCCAAAATGGACTTCTACAACATTTAGAACTTCATAAAAAGGTGCCAA
Source organism: Sequoiadendron giganteum (assembly GCA_007115665.2). Classification (NCBI taxonomy): domain Eukaryota; kingdom Viridiplantae; phylum Streptophyta; class Pinopsida; order Cupressales; family Cupressaceae; genus Sequoiadendron; species Sequoiadendron giganteum. The sequence goes on along the minus strand of CM021110.1, from coordinate 159,658,467 downwards.
GCAAGCAGCCTTCTCCCTATAGTTTTGGTGTGGCTTTACTCATTGAATCAGTCAATATTTAAAATACAACACTTGCATATAGTCAAATAAGTCTATGATCAATAGAAAATAAAGGAATGATGAGTCACTTTGTCTCATAAATTAGGTTTCACCATTTCCTTACCTTGCTATTACTTATCCTATTATCATGTGTTTCACTTTACAGTGTTGCTAGTATGTAATCCACCGATATATGATAATGTGTCTCAAGTAATTTTTGTTTACTAAGTCAAAGATGTTTTACCTCAAAGCATCGACTAAGTCAAATTCTCCATATCAACTTAATTGTTGTGTATTACATAGCATATATATTGACCTCAACTCATTGCCAATATGTATAATATTCGTCCTTTAACATGCTTGTATATGTTGCATACAATCGGCCTATGTTCACATAATAAATCGGCCTCTAAGCATTGCTTATGTCAATCATTCTCCAAGCACATAATCATATATACACATAAATATATATTTATATATATATATATGTACATATATATATAAGTTAACAAATAGCTTTAATGCTACATCTTTTATATATATATACTAATATATATTCCATGTCAAAAAAGTATACATATATTCGATACATGAATCAATACAAACAAGTTAACATTCACACAATAATAATATTATATTATATACATACATATATATATACACACACACTTCTCTATAGAAGTATTAATGCTCATATTTGTATATGTATATATATACATATATCCAATCATATATATTCATATCATACAAAGCAATAAAGCCATAATCCATTCAATAATCGAACGATTACAACTAAGTGCTATATTCACAATAATAACACATGTATATACACACACACGTACATATATATATTATATATACACTTTTCTAATAAGTATTAACGCTTATGCATGCATATATATATACATATTCAATAGAGATTAATAGTCAAATAATCCCTTCGGTATCCAAAATGATTATGACCATGCGACTATATTCATCTTAACATATTTATACACATATATGCATATCTATACATATGTCATACTCGTATGGACATCCCATTATATCCAATGTACGTGTATGTTGACACATGTGTATATATGCATATATGCATATATCCCAAATACTTATTCAACCATACAATCAAGCACATACACAATTACCATCATGTTGATAGGGAATAGACGTGTGGTGTATATATACTTATACACATACATGTCGCATTGTCCCTACGATATCACCATACTCATAAGCAACACGTTCATAATCGTGCATAGGTACATCTACCTTTGTACGCTCATGTACATGCTCCTCCATGCATATAATCCATCGTTGACACGCGTATGCATACATATATACATTCAATGTATATTCCACTCATCAATCAAGCATGGTAATATGAGGAAGGACTCATAAGTTCCAAACATATAAATATCATCCAAGAATGCATTCAACAGTAATCACAACCCTTACCAATGCAACACATCATACTAATGATGACTTACCAATTCCCAACACTATGTCTAGACTCAACCATTCTACTGTGAGTGTGTGTAAGCTCAGATAGGTTACATTACTAGTTACTCAACCAAGATCTTCTCTTGAGTGATACTTCCCCTCCACCTGGAGGAATGAACCTATCCCTACAACAAGCTCAGCACATTTGCAATGGTAGTTAGACTTTCATAATAAATCCATATGCATCATAAATTTAGCATATTTATATAGCAATCAATGTAAACATATTTATTCTTTCAAATCCATATTAAGCATTTATCAATACTTGCACATAATATCTATTTCAGTATCACATTCGTTTAGCAAACATATCAACTTCATGATTGCATTTACCATCCTATTTACCTGTGAAGGTAAAAGTAAATTGGTAACAACAAGATGGGGTGTAACATACTTCCCCCCTCATCAATCATCGTCCCCAATGTTCTATAGCACTTTAACATACAAATAATTTCAAATAAAAAATTTACTTACTATTTTTGAAATATGTAAGAATTATTAAAAAAATTCCTATATAGCATCAATCCTTGCAATCTTGTCCTTTCTAGACCTTGCATCGAGTGTCCTCGCTATGCATAGGGAAATTAGTGTACTCCACACATACTTTCTCTCTCTTAGAGCTTATGCATGGTAATCACAATACCTCATATGTAAATCTCAAGTACAATAGTAACTATATCCTACATGACACTTATACCATAGTGACTGGAAAACACGTTCTCATTGGTCCATGAATTTATCCTTGGTGTAACCCAAATAGAAAAGGAATATCGATGCATTGCACACTACACCATGGGTCCCATCCTTCCCTTTGGTATTTTCACCTTTAGACAACTCGGAAGTCGAGTTTGTCCATCACTTACACATCCATTTTCCTTAATCATAAAAGTAATGTTCTTGATTGTTTGTCCATCTTGAGCATAACATTGCTCTTGGACACCTGTCAAATTCAGAACATAACGATATTGCTTCATACTTCAATCTTTGTATTGACAAAGTTCCATCGATCTCTTTGATCTATTACTCCTTTTAACAATCTTTCTAGTCTAAGCTTAACCCTATTTCAACTTAATAAAGTTTCTAACATTCCTTTCCATATAATGGATCAAACCTCAATGTTATAATTTTATATGAGTATTCATCAATTCATTCAAGATTTGGTTTAACACTTTTGCCTATTCGGCTACAATAGTATATTGCGCATTTGTTCAATGGAATGTCTCATAGTATGATCATGGTTTACACAACCCTACCATTATTTTCTCGTTCACAACTAAGACAACCTTCTCAGGAATACTAAGAAACTACTTTACACAATATATTACTTAGGACCAAAATCCCATTAATCAAGTTTCCAACTAGCATTGATTACCTTGGTGAGCTTGTCTAACATAACATTATGTCAGTTCCGCCAACATAGATAGGTTAAAATGTCTTGTGTTTTACCACTCCCTCTCTGGTATCTCAAGAGAGTATACATGTCATGTTGATGGCGACATCTTGTCTTCATTTTCTGGCACATGGAACAATATCTTGCTACATAATCTACAACATCTTACTCCATCTTTTCCAAATTATAGTGGTTCCTCACTCGAAAAATAACTTTGTCATTCCAATTTCCCAACTTTGACATCATTTTTTCTTGTTTCATTCCTTAATCTTCCAAAATTTTGGGTACATAGGTTCTTTTACATCCCATTCATCCTAGGACATCCATACCTTGGATTTCTTTCGTCCTTGGATCATTTCCAAAATTGTAATCCCATTTTCCCCTCAATCTATCTTTTCCAATGAGCATCAGTACTAATTTCGAGTATTAATCCTCATTCAATCATGTTGGTTCCTAAAAGATATCAAATTTAATTGCATACCTAATTATCGAGCATGAATGTTTCTCATTAGCTCAAGTGATTCACTTAATCACATAGGTGAGTCTCAACCTAAGTATACCCTAATCTTAGGATAAAGTCACCAAACAATGACTAGTCTGATTATATAGGTTATTCTAACCCTATATGTTCTAATTAAGACCAGATGTACAACCCAACCAAGTAAGTTATTCCCAACCTATAGGTATCAATGAGTAGTCAAGCACATATCCCAACCCAGTAGGTAAAACTTAACCTAAGGTTCCACTCTTTAATCAAATAAACTTCTCGTCCCAAATAGGTTATCCTAAACCTAGGGTTTCATTCGAGTATAAAGTATGATCAAATGATCATTCCATTAAAGATATTTGATGTGGTTCACATAACGTCACATTGTATCTTTCATACCTTTACTTTTGCAAAGCTAACCCTATCATTCCCAAGGTTCCCTTAGCATAATAAGCTACAGTGTCAAGTTGCTTCACGATGTGAATACATTTCACAATATACATGTAGTATTACTACCTATGTATAGAAATAATATCATTATCAAAATCCCCATATAGGGTATATAGGAGTATAGAGACACTTTTTTCCAAATCATGAGTAATCTAGATCTTCCCTTTCATGATCAAGTTATCTACCTATCCTTTCCTAAGGCATTAATGATAATAGAAATTGCTTTTACAATCGAATACATATAAGGTATGGTGTGACAATAGATCACAATCCTTGACCATTCCACTATTTTTCTCCAAAAATTTCAATACCTTATCCATGTGGTCATGAAATAAATGTCTTAATTGAAATCATGACTTATGAAAAAGTCAAAATTTCTTCCAAATCAAAAATATTTTCACAATTTTCGTTGGATGGGGTACTTAATCTGAGTCAATCCGCTCTCTTCTTTCCCCCCTTACTGTTTCCACGATATTCGTTCAACTCAAATTTGAACTCCTAGCAAACATTTTCTTTCTTGAAATTATTTAAATATTCCTCATTGTATGCTTTTTTTGCCTTTTTCTTGCCTTCATGGCATGCCTTGAATATACTTATTCCAAAGTTAGATTCAGCACCGATATCTAATCTCATAGATTCAATAATTGGATCGTCAAATAGGAGATCTAATAAATAATCAACAACTTTACAAGTTAAGAGGCATTCTAATATTCCAATTCTCTCTCCAATATCCTTTTTTGTGGAGGAATATCCATACCCACCAAGCCTATTTTGTTGATGTATCTTTCAACTTAAAGCATTTTTCCTTACTATTTCAATGTTGACACAATGTCATATTGTATCTCATTTCCTTTTGGAACCTCTAAACATATTTTGGTTTACGTTGACACGTTGGTGAGTTCAATTTATACTCCAACCAATCTATGTACTATCCAAACCTTTGTCGGATCAATGTGGTTTACCTTTTCAAGCTTCTTTCTCACAATCACCTTTCCAAGTGACTTTGTCCCAATACTTGGTGACTTCATAACCTTAAGCACTCTAATGTTGCTTGGTTTCTTTTCCTCATCGTAATCAAAACTCCAAATCGATCTCATCAATTTTGGTTGGTGGAGCCATGTCCACTTCATTGATTACTTCATTTCTAACCATTTTGGTCTCTTCCCTTATTCCAAGGTACTATCTCCATTCTTACAATTTCCTAGCCTTGCTCAGAAATTATATTCAATTCAAGAGTTATCCAACCTCTTGGATACCTCCGTCATTGACTTTCTACTTCAATCTAATTTATGCCAACAATGCATACTCATAGATTCGTAGTATTCTTACTAAATCCAAAAATCCTTGACTCTCTTCACGACTATAGATTGCTACCAATAAGGGGGTTACCTCACTTCTTACTCTTAGAGTCACTTAGCTATTTTTTAGGATAAAATTACTTATTGGTTTTCCTTCATAACCCTCCTACATATCCTAATTGCATAATCTTTTGCAATCCAAGGGGATATCATAATAAGTTGTTGGTTTAAGAGTTTTTAACTCCAAGGATGACTCTTATGTAGTCCCAAACATAAACAAGTTTCCAAGAATCTTTTCTTCCTTTTTATTTCTTCATGTTCTTTTCTCTTGCCATTGTGGCACAAGAACTTTTCAACCATTATCTTCTGATAAGGTTTACAGATTATTTGTGTAATGAGCTCATAGGTTCTAAAGCTAAACCTAGTAGCTTTGATACCACATATAACAACCCCGGTGTTCTACTTGGTAAATTTCAAAGATTTCACCTCAAGTGAATGAACCATGATGTCATAACATGGCAATAAAAAAAATTCTTTCCATAATAAAAATTGCATACACGTTTGAAACAATATTATTTCCAAACTTCCATTGTGTTCCAATGTAATTTCACAAATTTTTCCATAACATAGATGTCATATTGAATGAACTCAAGTATATCATTCATGATTACATCCTTCCATATAAATGGGCACATGATACAAATCTATCGCCTCTGAGCTTCATAGCAATAGATATAGATGGTCCAGGATCCATCTTTCAAATCTAGGTCTTTTGTTGCCTGCTAAGGAGGAGAAGCATCACTCAAGCGCTTTTTTGCCAACCACAGACTCATATGCGGTCCCCCGCACATCTATCAATGATAGATGGACCTACCCTTCGATGAAGAGATTGGCGGAGTAACTTTGTACGACCACTCTGAGCTTAGTGTTGTGTCTCGCACCAGAACCTAATCACACGTTCGTCTACCCTATGAGTATGAAAATCTTGAACTAGAATGTACTACAGGGACACGGTGAATTGGCAGTGGAGCCAAAGGAAATCACACTACTTTGGCCAAAGTGTTCCCACTCAGTACTTTGAGTGATGGTCATCTTATTCACTTACACTACTCAGCTCGATTTGACTTAAGGCCACTATAATCTATGCATAGGTATTTCTTCCAATGGGTATAACCCTAGAAATAGCTTATCACCTTTCTTATAAACTCTAGGGTATTTCTACTCACAATTATATGTACAAGTTCCCTCCCTTCAATGGACAAACAATCCCAGAAGTAACCCACTAGCTATCTAGTATAATCACATAACTTAGCTATGAGTAACCCTTAAGCTACCCTTGTTTTATCATAGCTAGTATAACAATACCTATGACAAACAAACCCTCCTAATATGGATTAATTGCAAGCACTTCACAAACAACATATATAGCTTCTATTTACCTTTCAAAGCAAATGCAATCTTTCCCTAATGCAAGTAATCTCAATAGACCAAATTAAGCACTCAAGAATCAATTCTTTCATAAAAAAGACAAATAAAGGAAGATTTATCCTCATGCCTATAATACGCTTGTCCAATTGACTGATTGTTGCACAGCTTTCCAAATCATCAACTAGCTTTGCTTTGACCTCACAAGCAACCCCTCAATAAACCTCTCTCACAAATTGATAATATACTTCTCTCAAGATACTCAAGCTCTCACACAATACTCATAATGAACTTGCAGAATAATGCAAACTAGAAGTGGAGAGTAGAATATAATAGCCTAAGCCTCTCTATTTATACAACAAGATGGAGACTTCACAGCCTATAGAAAAGGCATGTAAATTGACAGTAGCATCCATGCTAGTCGACTCACTCAACTCAACTTAAAGGTGGCGAACAAGAAAAGAGTGTACTCAACATAAGAAGCTACAGGTTGACCTTTATGGTTGACAACAAATTAAGACTATTTCAATCTACACATGATCAAATGGTGACAATCACATTGTTTCCAAAATGGACTTCTACAACATTTAGAACTTCATAAAAAGGCGCTAAGCAAGAAACCTTCTCCCTATAGTTTTGGCGCGGCTTTACTCATTGAATCAGTCAATATTTAAAATGCAACACTTGCAAATAGTTGACGAAGTCTATGATCAACAAAAAATAAAGGAATAATGAGTCGCTTTGTCTCATAAATCAGCTTTGACCATTTCCTTACCTTGTTGTTAGTTATCCTATTATCATGTGTTTCACTTTATAGCGATGTTGGTATTTAATCCATCAATATATGATAAGGCATCTCAAGTAATTGCTATTTACTAAGTCAAAGACATTTTACCTCAAAGCATCAACTAATTCAAATTCTCCATATCGACTTAACTATTATGTATTACATAACATATATATCAATCTTAACTCATTGCCAATATTTATAATATTCGGCCTTTAACATTATTGTATATGTTGCATACAATCGACCTATGTTCATGTAATAAATTGGCCTCTAAGCATTGCTTATGTTAATTGATCTCCAAGTACATAATCATATATACACATAAATATATATTTATATATATGTACATATATATATATATATATATATATATATATATAAGTCAACAAATAGCCTTTTATATATATGTGTATATGCATATATATATACTAATATATATTCCATGTCAAACAAGTATACATACATTCAATATATGAATGAATACGAACAAGTGAACATTCACACAATAATAATAATATATTATATACATATATATATATACACACTCTCTATATAAGCATTAATGCTCATGTGTGTGTGTGTGTGTATATATATATATATATATATATATATATATATATCCAATCACATGTATATTCATATCGTACAAAGCAATAAATCCATAATCCATTCGATAATCGAAAGATTATGATTAAGTGCTATATTCACAATAATAACACATGTGTATATACACACACACGTACATATATATATATTATATATACACTTCTCTAATAAGCATTAATGCTTACACATGCATATATATGCATGACATATATACATATTCTATAGCGATTAATAATCAAATAATCCCTTCGGTATCCGAAATGATTATGACCATGCGACTATATTCATCTTAACATATTTATACACATATATGCATATCTATACATATGTTGTCATACACATGAACATCCTATTATATCCAACGTACGCATATGTCGACATATGTGTATATATGCATATATCCCAAATACTCATTCAACCATGCAATCAAGCACATACATAATTACCATCATATTGATTGGGAATAGATGTGTGGTGTATATATACTTATACACATACATATCGCATTGTCCCTACGATATCACCATACTCATAAGCAACATGTTCATAATTGTGCATAGGTACATCTACATATGTACTCTCATGTACATGCTCCTCCATGTGTATGATCCATTGTTGACACACATATGCATGCATATATACATTCAACGTATATTCCACTCATCAATCAAGCATAGTAATATGAGGAAGGACTCATAAGTTTCAAACATTTAAACATCATCCAAGCATGCATTCAATAGTAATCACAACCCTTAGCAATGTAACACATCATACTAAGGGTGGCTTACCAATTCCCAACACTATGTCTAGACTCAACCATTCTATTGTGAGTGTGTGTAAGCTCATATAGGTTATGTTACTAGTTATCCAACCAAGATCTTCTCCTAAGTGATACTTCCCCTCCACCTGGAGGAATGAACCTGTCCCTGCAACCATCTCAACACATTTGTAATGGTAGTTAGACGTTCATAATAAATCCATATGCATCATAGCTTTAGCATATTTATATAGCAATCAATGTAAACATATTTACTCTTTCAAAGCCATATAAAGCATTTATCAATACATTCACATAATACCTATTTTAGTATCCCATTCTTTTAGCAAACATATCAACCTCATGATTTCATTTACCATCCTATTTACCCGTGAAGGTAAAAGTAAATCAATAACAATAGGATGGGGTATAACAGAATTCACTAAGGTTTATGTGCCCTAGTCTAGTATCACCAATCTTTGTAAATGTGCTGGTTAAACATGATAGGTGCTCATATCCTAAATATTTATACCTCATTTTTCTTGAATTTCAGCTTCAAATTTCAATTTTCTAGATCTGAGAAACTTTTGGCAAAGTGCAACCTAGGATTGTTGATTTTAACTTTTAAAAATCTTAGAAATTTGCTCAATACAAACATTAGGAGCAAATAATAGATTATCGGGAGTGTACACTTACTCATTTGAATATCAGGAGCAATTAATAGAGTATTGCGAGTGTGCACTTACTCGTTTGAATATTTCTGAGAATGGCTTTGTGAAGGCATTTAGCCTTTGCCTCAATCCAGCTATCTGTTGCAATTCTACTCTTCATGGCCTGGAAACCCTTGGTTCTTAATTGCAAATGTGTAGAATAATTCAATTTGGTGGCTTTTTCCCTTTACATACATCAACAATAATTCACCTCCCTCGGCTCTAATAGCAATTAATGCAAGGTAGGTAACTTTAGAAGGTACCAACTTTAAAATTTACCTTTGTTTCTTTTTTCTTTGTTCATTCTTTCTCCTTTTGCTAGCCTTCAGAGGATTGGAGGTTGCAAGTTATGTGTTGAACATCGACAAGGTTGTGAGAACCTCATCGGCTTCTGAGGGGAATTGTCACAACTCACAAAACGCTCTTTGAACTTTGAAAGATTTCTCATTATTTCTCTTTTAGCCAAAAGATTTGAAATTCTTGGTTTGGTGCCAAAGCCGACAAGGTTGTGAGAACCTTGTCGGCTTCCGACAAGGTTGTGAGAACCTTGTCGGCTTCCGACTATTATATCAAAACCAAGTAAAAAGTTCACTTTGTTCTTTCTTTTGATAATTTTCTTCTCAAATAAGAACTTTTTCAAGAGGGTGCAAGGTTTTGAAAACTTCGACGACTCTCGAAAGAGTCCTAGGAACCAACTTTAAGACCATTGTTTGAGAGAAATACATGATTTCCTAGAAGCTCCTAAGGAACGTTGAGAAGAAGACAACAACTTTGTTGAAGCCAAGATAGATTGTGAGAACCCCATAAGGGCTCGTCAGTAGTTTTGAAACTGACTTAAGACTAATTTTAGGCAAAATAACTTAGTTTTGAAACTAACTTAACATACTGATTTTAGGCAAAATAACTAAGTGTTGAAAGATTTAAGGGACTCAAGTGGAGTGGTAACAACATAGGAAAACTTAGAAACTCCTAGAACTGAAACTTAGCCTATCAATGAGCAATATGAGATTTTAGAAATGGGGGGAGAGCGAACCAAGACTAGTGTAACACGTTTCATGACTTGTAGGTACATTGGTGTATCAAAAAATTTATCAACATAAAAAGTGCTAGGAGGGTAAACATTAAGTGTCAACATAGGTAAATTTTAATGTTTTTATTGTTCAATCTATCTTATTTAAAATCAAAATTTATCATACATTTCAAAAACACAAAAAAAAATGTAAAATTTTTAAATACTCAAGCAAAATTGTCGATTATGTTTAAATTGTAAACAAAATTTGTCCATAGTTTCATAATCAAATTAGGGGATGATTTCCTAATGATGGCAAGCCCTTCATGTATGCTTAGGAGTTTTCACCAAATTCATGTGTATTCATACAAATGGATACCTTCTTTATCCCATAATGTTGGGCAAAATGCACATGACCATATCAAGATTTGTAGATATTTTATAACTAACAATCAAATTAATTATGAAAATTCCGTTTGCCTTCTTGATAATACGTTTCATGATGCAATATTGCAATGGTACAGTTACCTCATGCCCTATTCCATAGATTCATGGGTGGAGTTAGAGAAGAAATTCTTCATAAAATGGGTGAAATATAAAGAAAAAGGAAGAATTCATTTAATTTTTAGTGGTGAAGAGATAGCTTGGTGAGCCCATTGTACACTTCCTTCAATGATTCTCCCAAACACTCAAAAAGGATAAACATTGTATTTAGGCTTTTCAAATAATTATGGGAATTAGACCATTCATTTTCTACACTAATTAAAAATACACAAGGAGTGAACATAGTGGAAGGGGCCTGTTAAAGAGCCTTGACGTTAGCTCAAATGGAATATGATTGCACATAAGGAGCACAATATAGCAACCCATTGTATAACCAAGAATGTCATCAACTAAGTGTGTATGGAACACAACTGATACAAGAAAATAATTACTCTTATCAAAATTTAATCTTGCAACAACAATCGCTAGGTCACCAACATAGTTTTTACACTTTTCCTTTAGCTTCTAGCATTGATTATGCCATTATCTTAAGAAAATCTAGGAAGATTTATATAGTGACTCATATGATGAGCCCAATAATCATGTCAAGGGGTCAACTTTAAAGACTATTGAAAATAACAATAAATTAGATTTAAACACTAACAAAGAAAGTAAGGACAACCTTGAAATTGAAAACATTCCAACCTCTAACAATAAAGAAGCCTACAAACATACCAATCCTATACCCCAAATATTCCATTGTGTATTGAGAAGAGTGCCAAGACTTCGTTGACTTGGTAGATGACCCAACAATACTTGAATTCAAAGAGGTAATCATTTCTAACAATGATGCTAAGGTATGTGTAGATGACTTCATAGTGATGGAATTTTAAAGGATATAAATGAAAGAATTACTAATGATGTGTTATTTAATGATTGTAATCTTGAGTTTGATCAAGAAAGTGATTGTGCATGTGTTATATCTGGTTTGAGTGATTTTTGCTTCATAAATTTTAGCTTTTGATAATCCAATATTTGAACATGATTTTGATTATAAATTACACATAATTATAAGTGAAAGCCTTAGTGCTAATGCAATTCTTGATAATGATTCAATTAATTCTAAAAAGTAACAAGCAGGTTTGAAAGTAAATGATTCTTCAGCTGATTTGGATTTGAACTCATTTGATGTACTACTAACTTCTAAATTTGTTTATGACTTGCATGTACCCAATAAATACAGGAATTTAGATGGAGAAACTACAATAAATAGGAGAAACTTACATAGAAAAAGCAAGGAGATGCAAAAAAAAATATTCTAGGTAGCTTGAAAGAATATCACATATAGAGTCCTCAAGGATGGCGGGGACAAAGTTACTTTTAAAGCTAAGAACAAGAAGGTGGTACATGAGTTCACTGCCCATTTATTGCATTCTATGCCTAGTTCTTCAATGTTTATACCAAAAAAATAGCTCCTATGGTTGGAGAAAGCAATTGGATCAGCTAGTTTCCTATGGGAGAATCACACAACAGTGGATCGGTCAAATACATGACCAAGGCATTTATTTATACAATTTATAACTTATGAAGCAACGCGTACAAGGTGAAGAATGATATTTCAAACATAGAGCACATCATGCTGCTTGATGTGTCCACGTGAGCGATTAATGGAAACCCTCGATCAAATGCATCTTATTGGTGCTCTAAAATGGAAAGAAATGGGAGTCATATCAAACCCAAAAAAAATCGATCTTTCAAGTGCTCAAAGAAGTACAAGTTCATTATTTAATTCTTTGTGGACACACTAAAGAATTCAAAGAACAAAAGGGCAGGCTTGCTGACACGAAGAAAGATTTTTTTTCTTTGATCTCCACTATTCCATGACCCTTCTATGATGAGGATACACAAGAGATCGAACATGTTTGTAAAAAGCTCAAAATTAAGAGAATATAGATAAGTTGGTTGGCATCTCCAAGGATGTTCGCAGAGCAAATGTCGAATTCATATCAACCTTAGAGTCATATATTCTAGAGGTTTCTGTTAAGTGTGAGTACACTCAATAATCCAAAAGGTTGCACAAATACAGATTCATTGACAAGTTCCAAGTTGTTTAGAGTACTCGAAAATTTTCTACTGCACAAAAACAGGGTTTTGGAGTACCTATTTTTATTTATTGATATTTTCATAGGACAGTTTGGGCTCTCTTCATTTGTAATAATTTTGTATTTATAGCTTGTTTTGTGTACAGAAGTTTAATTTTAAACATAGAATTTAATTAGTTTATTTTGTATATTTATCTTGAATAAGTTGCATTGCATAAGCACGCAAAATCTTTTTATTCCACTAATAATTTTATACTTACTGATCACATTGTTATTCCACTAATAATTTTATAATTTTATTTTGCGTGTAAATTTTATGATTTGAATAGAATATAATGATTATTGCAAGTTTCATATTGCAATCATTATTATATTTGAATATTTTTAGCTTCGTATGTATATCTCTAATATTCAACTTAGCATCTTGTGTTAATTTCCAATTCATTTCTTTTGTGCACTCTTCTTTTTGATTCTGCATTTGGCTAAAAAGTGTGAGTGTATCTTAGCTATCATAAGTTAGGTCATAAAATTAAAAAATCTTCTTGTGTAAAAGTGTAATTTAGCCGTGGCCAATACCTGAGAACAAAAAAGATGCGTTATTTCCACAATTTAGAGTTATAAGTTCTTGTTATAAGAGAGCTTCCTCCTCTGATCCCAAGAAAATTGAGTTTACATGTTCCGTTTTGTGTCATCCCAAAAGGGCAAATTAGAACACTAACAATTTCAATCTACCCAGTGCAAATAAAAACCTTAAAACTCTTTCTAGATGAAAAGATTTCAACTTGGATCTCAAACAAATAATGAACAATAGCATAATTAAGCTATCCTGATCCTTTAATCCCAATTACCATCTACAACTATAATTATGAAAGCTAAGGACTAGCAAATGGCCAAATCAAAGGTTACGTGCACTGGAAGTAAGCCACTCCATTACATACATCCGATAGGTTGAGAGCATAACAAGAAATCAAGACCCACTTTAACAAACTTGGAAGTCCCTTAATACTCAAAGGATGCATAAGGAGGCAAGAGAGGAGCACCTAAAACTCAAAAAATGATAACATCCCTATGATAGCACAAGCAACGTCTCATCACAAACACCCTTCGATGTAAAAGCAAGGGTAGATGTGTTGTATGAAAGAGAGATGCATATAGACAAACTCAACAATCAACTTGTCCAACTTCTAAGTATACTCCAACCTTCATCGAGTAAGTGAACAACAAATTCCTTTTGAATGAAATTCTTCCACTAATCTATCTTGGCGGAAATGTTATGCAGAGCCTTTGGTTTTTTTAAAACTCACCACTCATTATTAGTACAAGAAGTTTAGAAACATATAAAATTTCGATTTTATTTTAGTGGCTAAGAAAGACTTGGGTCAAAGGAAAGTGCAAGAATGCACCACTAAATTTAGGAGGCAATGAATTTGATTATGTCCCTGCACACAAGATTAAAACATGGTGAACTCCGTGGGAAGACCCCATAGCTACAAAACAAGGCAGTTCTTGATGGCCGAGTCAAAAATTATTGATAAAGCATGAGTAAAATGAAGGGACAATAGAGCCCTTCCTGCTATTCAAATCAACAAGCTGCACCCAAACCTAAGGGCTAGGATACATGAAAAGGTAAGAGAACTGCTTAAAATACTTGCAGGATGGATGCCAGGATTCATTGTGGGCATTGTAGCATAGACAGACACGCTAGGTACAAATGTTTGATATTATATACATGCAAAAATCTGCATAATTTCCTTCACTCCCCAAATGGGTCAATAAGTCATACCTATTATGTAAGGACCTTGCATTTTATTCTGAGTAATGACAAGGCTATACTATCCGACAAAAAGCACCTGTGCATTTTACAAACAATCTTATAGGTTTTATGGGTGCTTGAGAAGATGGATGACTGCTTGAACAAGGATAACAGAAAGGGGCGCTGAACTTGTGGAGGACACAGTTTTGGATAAAGATAGTAATTCAAAGAGGATGCCATGTTATCTTATGACTAGCAACATAAGTTGGCCAACCACATGACAAATGATTGTAAGGATGTTATGACATAGACTTGATAATAGAAATTACATTCACAGTCAAGAAAATTTATAATGGAAAACAGTTGTGGCCAATGGTTTTGTAGTGCTAGTCAATGTGGCAACAATGACCAAAAATCTTCAGGGTAGCAATGGACAGTAAGGGTGTGGCAGATACATAAAATTTACATTAAGTACCATGCATACAACCTGATGAGAGGAAAAGGCTATGAAAATATCTTGTTTTTTATCACAACGAAAAGAAAAACCATATAGCTGATAATCCACCATTGACAAGAATCCCAATGCATGAAACATGCCACGATGATTTTACTTAAACCTACAGCAGGTAACTGAAACAGGTAGAGATGTGCATAGTTCTATCAACAGTCATCTGGTTTGAACTTAACTTCCTCATCCACAGAGGTAAGATGTAGAAAAACTTAATACTGGAAAATAGACTGATATAATTATCCAGTTTCTCAAACCAAAATAGGATTAATCAATCATTAGATCTAAGTCTATTACTAAGTAATAAGATCAATATCTTGGTGACTGGTGTTTAAAACTATTGTTTTGTAAACCATACACTTGAGTTAAACAATAAACTTTCCTAAATAGTTCAACATGTTTGAAGACCATGGATACAAACACATACATGAAAATTAATTGTTGGCCAGTGAGGCTACAAGGCCCAGCGCTGAAACTTCATCTCACTAAGCATCTTTACCTCCTAGTTGTTTATGCCAACTTGAGGGTATGCCTACAAGCATGTGAACATGAAAATTAACAATCTAGTATTATGTAGGTGAAACGATATATGCCAGTTCCAGTTTCTGTTTTCCTAGAAAAATATTAAATATTGAAAATTCATGACTTGCATCTTTAATTTTCTTAATGGCTGTTCCATCCATATATATTCATATTGTTTCTCTTGAATACATACTTGAACTTCCCTCTGTTTACTGAAAAATGATATTGTCCATCAGGTGCCAGGCAATTACCTTAGCCACCATTAATAGTTACACAACAAAATATGCAATCCCAAAACAACACTCATATACTTTACAGTACTCAGGTGCAAGAGCTCTAACTTGAGCTCACTCTTTTTACATGTAATTACAGCCCTGCCCACATACCTCATCTGCAAGTTCAAATGTAGATTCATTGAAGGAAATTTCCCAGGAAAGACAATGACAGGTACAGAACAATTTACTTTCTCAAATGATGTCCCCTCAAGGATTATAGCATCTATTGCCCCTATCTTCTCCATTTACTAATTTAAGGCACAAACCATTAAACAAAACCATTGCATAGGCTATGATAACTATGGATCAACGCAACATAAAGGGACAGAAACTCCTGCATGTAAATATTAGTAGTAAAGGTCTGACCAACAACTAAGCTTGTCAGATACATATTGAGCAACCACTCAAACATCTCCAATAGTAATACCATCATGCATTTTTTTCTGAACAGCTTTCACTGCAGCAACCCTTGCTGCATTAGCTGCTCTGTTAGCAGCAGTAATAGCTTTATTTACTCTTTCATCAACTCGAGGAATTTCAAATGCTTTCTGTGCTGCACACCTTGCTTCCTGAAAAACAAGCACCTAAGATATTGAAAAATGAACCTGCAATTCATTGTTTCTTAATAGCTAAGTATAATTCTTTCTTTCTCCTTCTCGCTCCCAAACCCATTCCCCCTCTACCTGTCCCCTCTCCTCTCTCGTCCCACTCAAAACAAAATAAAGAAGAAAACCATTCCAAAGTAAAATAATACACACACACCATCTCCCCTTTGCCTCCTCCTCACCATCCCAACTAAAAAACTACAACCCATTAGAAATGACAATTAAAACCCCAATATATAAGGAAGAAAATATTCCAAATTATAAAAGATGCACTAGTATGCTTATAAATCAAGGTTCAGAAATGCAATGTTTTAATTGAATTTCTAATAGCAGCCTTCAACAATTGTGAAAACTATGGTATTGCTAATATATGAACATTGAAGAGTACCTGTACTGCATTCAAGACTTTTGAATGGTTCACAGCCATGGGATATCCTGGTTGAGAATTCTGTGTGCTAGGAGTCTCCAGCACACCATGATGCCAATGGCCAGACTGCCTTTCACCATTTCTAAATGTATACATTCCAAGACCTTGTTTTCTTCCCTCATACCATGCACCTTCATATTGGTGACCATTGGCAAAGTGGTACACACCAAACCCATGCATTTTGTCTGCAAAATATTCTCCAGCATAGGTATCACCATTTCTGCAAAGAAATATGGGTCCCTTCATCAACTGAGAGATTCATTACATGGGTGAAATATGTGTTCTCTTCTGATTTATAAAGATACAAGTTTACAACACTGGTTATTTTTCAATGATTAAACTTTTCAAAGCAAAAAGGAAAATACTGAATCTTAGCACCCTCTACTGACCTCCTTACTCGAATAAGAATTTATGATATGAATTTTGCAGGAAAATTGGTATCCTAGATTTAGGCAACCAAATGAGATCTTTGCATTCCATTCTACAATTCTTGTCCACCCTTGTTCATGGAATAATTTTGGTAACAAAAGAAGAGATTTATGCAGGTCTAAATAATTGTTAAAGAGGAATGGATGTGTTCTACTTTTAAGTAACATTTCAAGACCTAAAAGAAAAGGGCATGCATGAAAAAATTTAGCCATTCTATCTATTAGCGCCAGGAAGCAAGGTAAAACCATATCTATACTAAAATTATCACATTCATGTATCTATGCTGCATAAATGATACCTTATTCAAGGGCAACTACAGCCTTCTACTTGTGTATGATCCATTTGTAGGATTCATAATTCTTGATCTGTCTGCCACTGTCTTGCTTTTGAGCTCACTCTGGTAGTACACTGAGGCATGACATGAACGATGCATAACAAAATATAAAAACATGTAATGGCTACAATTTAGCAAATGTGGATGCAAGCATGGCAAAGTAGTAGATTAATTCCCTTAGTCTATCACAAATACAGACTCAAAGAAGGTGGCATATTTTAAATGAATTATTTGGCTACTCATATGCCCTGTAGTGGAAGAATGAAGAATGTAGCAATGGGACAAAGTTTATGGTGATCCTATTTTTGAGGTCAAAAGAGGGCAGCACTACCTTAAGGTTCAAGATTTATACAAAAGGCCATTTTCAAATTAATATTCTACATTGTTCACTTAAAAATCTATAGGTTCAGATGATACAATTAAAACAGATGGCAGATAAAAGGAAAAATTAGTGTGAAGCAATGCCTAAAAATATCAGAAATAAAGCGGAGCTGTGTAGCAAGACTAAACAAAATCACGAACTTTGCTTTTTATCTGCTCAATTTTTCTGCTTTGGTTTTCTCTGCATAATCTAGTTAAATTTTCTGATATTTTCAAGACAATATTTTTCTTCCAAATGTGCATTTATTTTCATTCAGTAGGACTATTCAAAAAATTCTTCAAACCGTTTCCAAACATCACCTCAGGAAATAGAGAATTTTTAACAAGCTATTTGTAAGTGACTGGATAAATTTTCAAAAAGAACTCAAAATCAATTTCACGCACTTACTGAATTTTCAAAAAGAAAAATGTTGCCATGTTCTAGATTTACTGAAAATGACAATAATATCTAAGTTGTCCAACAGGTTGTGATGTAACAGTGACAGCAATTGTGAGGAAATAATCCATGACAGCCCCAGTCAACATGTGAAAAGATTTTAGTATAACAAATATAGGGAGCATTTGCATAAATTGTAAAACCCAAACTTAAAACGGAAGGATGTTATCTGTGCTACCTGGCTTTAAAGGAAGCCCATAACCTCACCTAAGATTTAGCCAGCAAAAGAAATAGATTCAATATATACAAAATATATATCCTCATGATTTTAATTTTTAAATAAAGAGATTTGCCATCTATTATCATATTCCTCTAAAATCAATTCTTTCCCATAAATATCTTTTATCAAAAACATGCATACCTAAAATGATAGTATCCAAGGCCATGCTTGACGCCCCACTTGAACTCCCCCACATACCGACTCCCGTCTTCACAAATGTGAACACCATAACCATGACTCTGTCCGTTACACCACTCCCCTGCATACACGTCTCCAGTGTAAAACCTGTAAACCCCATAACCATGCCTGAAACCCTGTCTATACTGTCCTCTATAACGGCTGCCTCTGGCCCATGTCTCAACCCCATAACCATCATATTTTCCATCAATCCAATCCCCTTCGTAGCTTCCACTCATATAATAATAATAGACACCACTGCCTGAGCACTTGCCCTGATGAAATTCCCCCTCATACATATCACCATTGGTGTAAACCCTCACTGCTTCTCTGCATTTTATCTTGCTGGTCCTCTCGGAGCCAATTGTCCATGTGACCAGGGTCTTGGCTAATAAAGCCCTCTTTTTATCTCTGTCTTGTATCAAAAAGGCCACTACGGGCTTGGAGGCAAGCCAGCCCCAGGTCTTATGCACCCCAAATTTGCCTCTGGGAAAGGAGGGCCATCTGTGGGAGAGTTTGAGGTTTCGATATGCAATTCTTAGTGATATGATCACTGCTGTCATAAACACCACTGCTGCAAAAAAATCAAACCAGAGGCTCCATATAATTGCTGCTTCAGAAGACTGTGAATCAGTAAGCGGCATCCCCTCTTCATCCTCATCATAACCTTGCATCTACAAAAAAGTAAAGGAAAGGTGCTTTTAAGTTCTACGATGCATTTTTCCCCTGCCATTATTACCAGGTAGAAAGTAATTATTTAAGGGCTGGAAATGTAAGGAAAGTTTTAACTTTGAAGGACTAGGAACTTTTTTCTACTTAAAGAATGTCTGACAAATCTTTGCAGTGCAAAAGAAAATAAAAACTATGTCAAAAAGAAACTCACAAAATAAGAAACAACACACAAGCTATTGATTGAAAATTTGAAACTGATAGAAGAACCTTCTAAAATATTCCAAGAAAATAAATAATATATGACAAAGTAAATCACTGAGAACATATAACAGATGAACCTTCTCATCGAAAAGAAAAGCATGATTAAAAATCAATAATCTACATAGTTAACTGCTAGATGAACCTTCTTTATCAGTCATGATATCAGCAATGTACTGATATAGAAAATGCTAATTTCAGGTATCCAAGGGATCGGACTTGAGAATATAACTTGGGTCTTTCTTATTATGTTAGCCGTAGCAACCCACCATCGTCGCCACTGCATTTTGTAACTGAATCTAGGAAGCCTTAGATTAGTTGGTGGTCTTTGGAGCTAAGGACTTTATAATTGGTGATGATTAAATTTTTAAGAGATATCACATGTGAAGAACATGTAAACTTAAAGAGACAATGGTGTTTGATATAAATAGATTTATGTATGTTTATTATTGTTTATTGCTAGAAGGTAAACAAATTTGCATAGACCATGAAAAAGTACCATTTTTTAATGATCAGGGTGTATGGCGATGAAATGAGCTAGAAATCTAATTTATATTCTGATTTACATTTATTTATGCTATCCGAGATACCACAATCCATTTGGATGTGCAGGTTTCCAGTGCAAACAGATGCCAGCAAGGGTTGAAGGGAGGTCTCTTTCAGTGGGGTAACCAAATGATGACCATGCGGGTGAAGGCACTCAGGTGGAGATCTTGTATAGGCCACAGAGATGGGCCAAATGCCATTGGACTCAACCAGTAGAAATTTACTGCAGATGGAAAAGCATAGCACATAAACAATATTCTCAAGACAGGAAAAATATTGGAGATCATACCCAAGAGAAAAGGCAACCTAGATAACAGAAATCAAGAGGATACATGGTCAAAGGCTTGAAACTCAAAAGGAATTTCAAGAGCGGGTTAGAAATCAACAGAATGCAAAGTGTGCCTTAGAGAAGCTAAGAATAATCCAGACAGCCACGCCTGGAGTCAGGAATTTAAGGAAAATTGTCTGAGGAACTTAAAGTTTATATCTTCAGAGAAATCTAAGAATGATGACCATAGGAAAAAATGCTTCACCATGATTCTCACCATTAATATTAAGCGAGTAAATTGTCTACAAAAACAAAAGGGAAAAATTGGGAAGGTTGTTGGAAAAAGTTAAAACAATATATTACACCCTTGTTTAAAAAACAAGAGTTTTTTGAAAATAGGAGAGGAAAAATAGCCAGTCAAAAGCTGAGTAAAACAAGCAGACCCAGTAGAGTGTTACGATAATAAAGGAGCCAGATTGTTATGTCCTTGTACTGTTTGTGTTCTTATTCTTGTACCCCTGCAAACAATCTGATGGTCTTTCCCTATGATTACGTATTGTGTATGTGTGTGGCATGTGATGAATTGTATTTGCTTCTCTATTTAATATAGGTTGAGTGTTGAGCTGGGAGTCTGAGTCATGGAAAGCATATGTTAACTGGAAAAGAAGCAAACATTCCTCAATGACTTGAACATGGGGAATCTTACAATCTTAATGAAGCAGAGGAAAAGAAGTAGTATGTCTCTCTCTAAGTACCTTGAGATTCTATGTGGCATGGGGGGAAACACCATATGCCAGCAAGCTCAAGAAGTCATCTATGATTTTATATGTTTGTATTTGCAAATAAATTGGGCTAGTACAGGGAGGTGGAAATGCCTAGCTAGTCAATTAGGTGCAGTTCACAAGTGCAGGGAGGTGATTAAGCCTAACTAGTCTCTTGGAGTGTCTGCTACCACAGGGGAGCAATACCCCTGTGGTGACCAAAACTTCCGCGAGAGAGAGAAAGAATGATTAGCACAAGGTGGTGGATATGCCTGTCTAGAGATTGATAAAAATTGTGTAGTAAAGAAAAGGATGGGGAAATGCCTCATCCTCTTTTCTGGTAAAATAATCTTGCTTGAATGATCGTTGTCTATTTGTAAACTTGTTTGGTGATATCCCCTAATGACTTTGGTTTTATGTGGGTCTACAAATAATTACAATGTGCAAGCCTATGTGAATCTTGGGCTCATGGCTCAACTCTGGTTATTGCTGGCAAAATTGGTGCAGTTTAAGAAAGTTGTTGAGGTGCAAATGATATAAGTTCCATCGAATCGTTCATCACTTAGTTACCAGTTTGGCTACCCACATCAGAATTAGGCACTCACTGTGAGACTAGTCAGGTTGAACACAGAATCGCTTCCTCCCGTTTGGCAAGGAAGTGAAAGAATTGTCAAGAGGAAAGGATATGTGGGGCATCAATGAAATTACTTCAACCCTGTTATCTTCTAGTTTTCTTGTGTAATATCAATTTGTTAATCCAGTTGAAGATGAATCTACTCCTAAATTATGCTTGTGTATCATCTACTCCAATTACTCTACCCTCCTCTCTATGCTTGAAATTACAAATAGATTGCAAATACTTACATGCAGGGTGGAGAATTGACAAGGCTATCCAAAATCCCAACATTGATGAAAACCAGTTGCAGGTGGAAGGAGCATTGCAGATGCACAAACAATCTTCAGTTTTTTGTTTAAAATGTGCATTGCCCTTGTTAAAATTGCACAATTGGGCCTTTTGATGCATCAGGCATACGATTGTATTAACCAAGGGATTACTTATCTCTATTGTTATTTTCAACTATTGGTGAATTAATTGTAATAAACAAGGCAACCTGATTGAGGAATTGTTACCCAATGTTCCATCTTGCTTTCTAGGGACCACTTGAGCATAAAATTCATAAGAGGATCCAATTGAAAGGATGAAATGAGTCCTGAAGTGTTGAGAGATTGCTTTCTGATGATTCTGTAGCTTTTTGTCAAGTGTTTTGGGGTAAATAAAACATATATATGTGCATGTGTGTTTGTATATACATACATGCATAGATGTATATACATATGTATGTAATTGCATATATATATATATATACGCACGCACGCACACACACATATATACATACATATACATAAATAAATGCATACATACATACACATATATATGCATACGAACACACACAGGTATATATGTTTTATTTACCATCTAGATCCAAAACACTTGACAAAAAACTAAAAAATCGTCAAAAAGCAATCTCTCAAAGCTTATATATATAGCCAATATGGTAATTGAATGGTTAAGATGTTTTCTTGGTAATTAATCTTAAGAAATTTTAAATGAATATTTTAGTGTAGTTTTTGGTTGTCTGCAAGGATTACTACACTAGCCCATATACAAATTGTCCTCCAGGTTGTGGTTGGCTTGGAACTAAAAGAAGCCTTAAAAACATTCTTCTAAAAAGTCTAAACATGCATTCATAGCCCCTAAATGATCTGAGTTTAGAGCAGAGAATCAGAGCTATATAAAGCAAAAACTTTAATAGACGATTTTGTATCATTTGGCCAATCTATTAATATTATTATTATTGGTAAATTTCCCACCAATAGTAGGTCATCTAGAGCAATTAAGGGGATTTTTCATATTGTTTGGCAAATCTAGTATTTGTTATTGGTAAATTCCCTGAGCAAATTAGATAAAGCTTTTATTACTTGGCAAATTGAGTTTAGCACGACGAGGGACATCTCTTCCACTAAACTCACCACAAGCATCTCTTACATCAAGAATTTGCACTCGGTCTCATAGACTGAAATTAAAGCTACACCTATCAAGTTCAGTGCCTAGTTTACCGAAATTCAAATTCAAGATGTTATCATATCTCCCAAGGATTTGACCCTGGGGCTCCTCCATGGAAGCTCCAATACTTTTAGCACTTAGAGTTCATAGCATTCATCCCAATAGTAATTTTAGGAGCAATTATATCAATATTTTCCTCTCTCATCTATTAACCGATTAATTTACTTTTCGAAGTTTATATTCCATATGAATATATAAAGGGCAACTCATTTCATATATATCTTTTAAATTAAAAAGAAAAACCTGTGTTTATTCTGGCAACTGGGCCTCCCTGAAATACTACCAGAGGCATGGATGGAAACAATGACCAATGACAGCAGCAAGATTTGAAATCTCAACCTGACCCTCACCCTCCGACCTCCAAGCATAATCTCCTTCTTCCCCATTTCTTGCCACAGTCATTTTATGGATGGCGGTGGTGGCAGCGGGGGGTGCTGCTTGTGGTGACACAAAAGTGCCACCGCCACCGCCTCTATGAGGCAGGGGAAGGGCACCTGTGCCACAGGCGGTGGCAGTGGTGGCAGCTGATTGGTGACATCAATCTTCACCTGTTGTAATTGTTGATGCACCCAAATCCAAAATAAGACCCAAGCAGTTTAATCTATTTGGATCCAAATGCCTAAGCTTGTAACTTAGTCATTTTTTGGATTCCTCGGGGTAAATATAGTTTACTCTTAAGAGTCAATGGTGGTGAGATCATGCCACATATTCTAAAGAGTAATGGGATCAAGACAGGTGTAATCCCTTTAGTTGTAAACCCATTCCAAATCCAAAATAAGACCCAAGCAATATAATGTATTTGAATCCAAATGCCTAAGCTTAACTCAATCAAGGGTGGTGAGATCATGCCACATATTTCTAAAAAGTAACGGGATCAAGACAGGTATGATCCCTTAAGTCATAGTCGCAAAATCAAGAGAAGTGGACCAGACACAAGATGGGAATTATAAGAGATTTAATCCAAGATCAAAACTGCTTTGGTGTCACACCTCTTATGATCGGAATCCATCACAAGGTGCTCCAAAATTAGTTCAGATTCAAGGCTTTAATGCAGTTAAATGGTCATCAAGTTCAGCCGCTTACCTTATGCCTTGGCCAAATTCTTGGTTTAACCAGACTTTAAAAAAAAAAGTAAAAATAGATTTAAGTTATATTTGGGTCCAAACTACATTGACCCAAGATTCAAGCCATATTCTGGAATTAAGGTCCAATATTCAAGTTGGAGCCCAATTCAAAGATAAAACTGCTATAATATTTGATAGGGGTCCTGAATAACTCATTAAGGTTGTTAAAGGAATCCAAGCAGCACGAGATGTTGCCAGGTGTCACCCACTCACACCCCTTGGCATATAAGAGGCCCTAGCAACCAAGAAGCCCCTTTCCTGAGAGTGATAACCGCAAGGGAATGATGTGTTGACATTCAGATTGCCTATCAGACTATTGAATGCTGATGAGCCGGATTTAACAAAAGGATCACTTTCAGACTGAAACAGTGCCCGAGAATAATACAAATGAGACCTGGATACTCTATGGGGAAAACAGACTTGACACCGGATTTCAACTGGATTTAAGATGAGATCAGGTCCGAACCTTAATCCCAAATAAAAAATATGAAATATGAATTATCTGCTGCGAGAGGTTTACCCACCTTAATCTGATTTAAATTCAAAGCCGGTGCTCCCAGGGATGTGCAGTGAAGGGTGCGAATGTAGAGATGGTAAATAAAACATATATATGTGAAAAAATTTAGGGTATTTTTTGGTTGTCTGCAAGGATAACTACACTAGCCCATAAACGAATTGTCCTCACGGCTGGGGTTGGCTTGGAAGTAAAAGAAGCCTTAAAAACATTCTTCTAAAAATTCAGAGCATACTTTCATAGCCCCTACATGATCTGAGTTTAGAGCAGCGAATCAAAGATAATGGAAAAACTTAATAAGTAGGCCAATCTATTTTTATTATTATTAATGGTGAACTCACCACCAATAGTAGGTCATCTAGACCAATTTAGGGGAATTTTTTGTCTCGTTTGGCAAATCTAGTTATCTTTGTTATTGGTAAAGTCCCTGAGTAATTTAGATAAAGGCTTTTATTACTTGGCAACATCTCTTCCATTAACAATTCGTTAGACTGAGATAAAAGCTATACCTAACAAGTTCAGTGTCCTAATTTACCCAAATTCAAATGCAAGACGTTATCATATTTCCCAAGGATTTGACCCTGGGGTTCCTCCTTGGAAGCTCCGATTCGTTTAGTACTTGAGTTCATAGCATTCATCCTAATCAGTAATTTTAGGAGCAATTTACATCAATATATTCCTCTCTGGTATATTAACCGATTAATTTACTTTTTGAAGTTTTTATTTCATGTGAATATTTAAAGGGCAAACCATTTCATATATATTTACAGAAAAAAAAAACCTGCGACTGTTCTGGCGACTGGGCCGCCCTCAAATACCACCAGAGGCATGGAATGGAAACAATGACCAATGGCGGCAGCAAGATTCGAAACCTCAACCTGACCCTCACCCTCCGACCTCCAACCATAATCCCCTTCTTCCCCATTTCTTGCCACAGCCATTTTATGGATGGCGGTGGCGGGGGCTGGGGCTGCTGCTTGTGGTGGCGCAAGAGCGCCGCGGCCGCCGCCTCCTTGAGGCAGGGGAAGGGCACTTGTGCCACAGGCAGCGGCGGCGGCTGCTGATTGGTGACATCAATCTTCACCTGCTGTAATTGTTGATGCACCCGCTTATGAGGGGTTGTGAGCGCTTCATCTGCCCAAACACCACTACTATTCGCAGCGGCGGGGGCGGCGGTGGATAAAGACAGGAGAGGAGGCCTTCGATAATCAGAAGAAGCTCCTCTGCTTTCTTTACCAATCTGTAACTCTGACTTCTTCTGGTGCATTCCTAACAAAACAGTATCTGCAACTGCATTCTCTCTGCTCTATCTCCTCTGCTTCAGCTGTAGCGGATATTTGTACATTTGGGAGAATTCGATAACAAATAACTCTTCCCGAAGATAAAAACAAAAGATAAATGATTTAAATCTGTATGGAAAATCCAAAACTGCGGCGATCAACGGTGGTATATTATTGCCCGCTAAAATCTGTCGTGATTATCTATCTGAGACTAATTCAACGCCCTTACACAAATTCAGAGGAATTAAAATCAAATGCGCAAGCATATTTAATTTATCGATATAGATAATCACAACAGCTCGACAGCTGTCTATGCGACTGGCTGGTGTTATCTGT
The DNA here is from genome assembly GCA_007115665.2 of Sequoiadendron giganteum. Lineage (NCBI taxonomy): Eukaryota > Viridiplantae > Streptophyta > Pinopsida > Cupressales > Cupressaceae > Sequoiadendron > Sequoiadendron giganteum. The sequence goes on along the minus strand of CM021110.1, from coordinate 159,631,470 downwards.
TTCTCCAATAATAGCGTTCCCTTCGTTTTCGACTCACTTTGACCTCTTTGTTTTTTAATGGAACATGGTGTACTTTTATATTAATTTGATTCTATATTCATATATTTGAAAGGGATATATTTGATTTTTTATTTTTTTGTCATCTATCATCTTAGATTTGATTATATACATATAAAAATGAATTTAGCTTAAATTTGTGTGGGTAGATTCACTTCCAAAAAAATTCAAATTCAAATTTTCGATTAAGTTTTTGTCTTCTCTTTTCTATTAGTTATTATGAATTGATGAAAGTGTGGAGTATTTCAAATTACATATTAGAATATTGTATAAAAAGATAAACCCTAATACATTTGGATCTATTCACAAGTTTTATATTCGATCTAAATTATCATTCAAGGAGAATTATCAAAGCATCAATATTACATCATTTGTTTATGTCAACATTTTAGGTATCATTTTTTTTAAGACTGCAGACACATTTTAGGTATCGTTATGTTAGGTCTTTAACTTATTGATTGTATTGGGATATGTGATAACTCATTAGGGCTCACATGATCCTTAATTGACTTATTTATACATTCCTAGAGATAATTTTAAAATGCTAAGTCATGTTCCTTAGTATTAGACTACCAATAGTACCTAATAATGTTGTATACATATGAGGTGGTTAATAGTAGTTAATAATCATATCATGAATTATGTTTTTAATTAGAGACTTTTGAAGGTTTGCCCCCTCAAAGTGACCTATTATGATCAAGTATTTATAGGATATTTCTTATTATATTTTTATCGTATGCAAGTAATTTCACTACAAGGCATCAGAGCATGATCTTGGTATCTAGAAGACAAGAAACGATGCATATACCTTTTAATTTGAAGACCTTTTTAACAATTTAGAGGGTTGATCAAGGACATGTTGAACCTCTTATAATCCAAACTTGAGATCAATTGAACCAATTTTGAAGGAATTATTATGAAATTAGGGTTTTCACCAAATTCATTCTCATGGCTACAAATCTACAAAATTCTTAGAGATTTTTATAGAAAATTGAGAACTAGACAGTAAATTATAATAAAAAAATCATATTATTTTTTATGTATTTTTAATAAGTTTATGTGAAAATTATTTTGGTGTCATCATAGCAAGGGTTTTAATGAGAGACAAAGGAAGGAATCTAAGACTCCTAAAAAAGGAGTCAATATTACAAGAGATGGATCTAAAAACCATTAAAGATATAAATGAAGCAACCATCAAGGCTAAGGAGGAAATCTTGTTAAGAATGGTGACGAATATTAAAGGGGTTGGAAAGAAAGAAGAAATTCAATTTCAAACAATTAAATTATATCTAGAGTTCTATACACTCCCAATAGGTGAATTCACACCACAAGACTTGGCATGCAAATTTATCTTCAAAGGGACATGAAGCTTCTTTTTTTCACTCTAGTCTAATGCAAGAACATCACACAAATAATTATATATCCAACTCTAAGAACTTCATGCCAAGGAAGGAGAGGTGCAAGTTTTATGGCAAGGCTGCAAGGAATTAGCTATGTCAAATGGAACAATCCCTTGATCTTCATCATGTTTCATGTTAAAAAATGTTGCAATGGCATCATTATATGTGGAACTGGACCAATTTATTGTGTATTGTTGGCTATGTGATGAGAAGAAAAAGAAGGGATGTGTTGTCACATAGTTTGTTTTCCAAGAGGAACTCATGACACATTATGGTAATATCTTATGGTAATTACTTTTTTCATATAATTGAATTAAGGCAAACAGGTATAGTCAAGGATACTCAACAATTCCAAACCTTGTCTTTAAGAGTGGAGCATGTTACAAAGGAAATTTTGAATGAATTATATCAAAGGTGTATAAAAGACCACATCAAATTTGAGCTATTTATGTTTAATTTGACTTTTATCTCCAAATCAAGGATTATGACAAGGCAAATAGAAGGAAATATTTTGGCCAATAGAAGGTAGGGGTTCATAAGCATAAAAGAGAGGAGCTCCTCGATGCAATCATTCTTTCAACCTACTAAACTGACTCAACAAATTGAAGAGAAAATGGGTCAAATGGTTGTGCTTTATATGTAGTAGCAAGTACAGTTAGGGACATAAGTGTGTCAAAAAGAAGTTGTTTTACATTAAAGGTGCTTGTGGAAAAGAAGAGGAAAAAGAAGTATAAAAATAATCGACGATATAAATAAGGAATTGAGAGATATCCAACCAACTATTTCTTGTTGTGTACTTTCCAGAATTAGCACTCAACAAACCTTCAAGGTGATAGGTTTCATGAAAAAAAAGAGGATAACAATATTGATAGACATAATAAGTACTCACAACTTCATCAATAGTAAGTTGGTTGCTTGTTTGAGCTATCTCTAGAGTTTTAATTCATGATTGTTGACAAGGGTATAGTTAATTAATCAATAAAATGACATAATATTAAATTTGTCAAGGGAGAATAGTCGCTAGATTTTCCTACATGATTTCTACGTGTGGAGTAGACATTATTTTTGGAGTCCAATGGCTTACTACCTTGGTAACAATTGAGATAAACTTCCATGAGGTGGTCATTGTTTTCATTTAAAGGATAGGATATTTAAATTAAAAGGTTTGTGTATAAAGTATTTACAAATGATTAGCTCTCACAAAATGTAAAAGCATCTTTAAAAAGTGTGCATAGATTTGTGGCCCAATTATTTTTATTGGAGGCACAACAATTAAAGACTCTTACATTGCCAAATCTACAAGCAATTATAGATAAATACTCGGTGGTTTTTAGGAATATATCAAAGTTATACTTCTTAAAAAAAATTAGGACCATGCATGTAAAAGGGGAAAAGTGTGATTTTAGCTAAAGTGTATTAATCAAATGATTTTTCACTACTTTTACATATAGACAAGTACTAGTTTTAAACTAAATATATTTTGTTATAGTTTAACAAAGTAAAACTAGCAGCCTAGAACTACTTTAGAGCTTAGAAAATGTAGTATAGAGAAATTTATAGAATATATTTTATAGAACTCTAAAATATAAATTTATAAAAATTGATTTTAGAACAATAAATAATATAAAAAAATGTATTATAGTCATATTTATTATTATTATGGTATTATATTAATTTTTTGAATAATTATTATATTATATTATTAAAAATGTACTATTAAAATGATTTTTTTTTGTTTTTTTCTAAAATGTTTTTTATTTTTGTTTTGTTTCTAAAATGTGTTTGTTTTTTGTGTTTTGGTTAAGTAGTATTATATTATATTATTATTACATTATTAAAGCGATTTTTTTTTTATAAAATATTTTTTTTGTTTTTTGTTTGTGTTTCTAAAATGTGTTTTATTTGTGACAGATACCTCCTATAGACATCGTGCTTCCATTTTAGGGTTACATCTATCGGCATAACTAGCAAATTTGTCATATTTTTTGGTTTTAATTTTGTATATGTGTAGGTTATACCACCCAAAAATATAACCTACACATACAAAAAGTTAAAACCAAAAAATATGACAAATTTTCTAGTGATAGAATGATATAATAATAAAATAATAAACTAATCTATTAAAATAAATTGATTAAAATGATAATGAAAGGGAAGATATCACCAAGCTCTTAAGTAGTTAGATATCTCCACCCAAAGAAATCTACAACTATAAAGAACAGAAAAATGGGCTATTTGGGGGTTTACCTTAGTCAAACTCTTGATTTGATATTTCTACCTCCATAGCAACCAAGATAGAGGAAATGAAATAGTGTGTGTATTCTTACTCTAAGTGCACCTAGAAAATAAGAATAATGATAATATAGATCATATAAACTAGAATGAAGGAAAAAGGTTGTAAGAATCTCAATGTGCCTAAGGGCACAACAAGGAAGGAAGATTGAGGAATCAAAGCCAAAAAAGAGTTGCAACAAGTTATGAAGTGCCAAGGTTGCAAGAGGAGAGCCCAAGAGAGTTTCAAGTAAAAATATTGATTCAAAAGTGAGAGAGGGGGAAAGAAAAAGAGGTTGATAAGACATTTAGATTTGTCTTGAGAAAATTCCACCGACCTAAGAAGGTGACAAGTGGAAAAATACTCAAAAACAACTACATTATAAGAAAATATCGTGGGATGCTAGCATGTTGTGTAAACATCCACATGTCACACTAATGTTTAGACAATTTTAGCTCAAAAATGATGAGGCACTAGAAAAAACCAAGGCTAACACAAGAGTTGATAGAAAATGAACATATGAGACAAGATCTAAGCACCATGGGAGGGGAAAATGATAACGCAATGGCTAAAATGAACCTAGAAAGGTACTAAGGGAATGGACACCAAAGTGGACATAAAACATAGTGTGAAATTGCAAGGGTGTGCAACTTTTTATGTTATATTTTTTCCTCATTTTAGTGGGCTTATGAACCCACATGAATATGCATACTAAAGTAAAAAAGAAAACTGTAAAAAGGGAAATAACATAATAGAATCCAAAATGATACTATAGAGGACACTGAAAATACTTCAAGCTGAAGAAACTTGCCCCTAACATTAAGAACCTGCAAAACAAATATGTTAGACAAGAACAATCTACATGAGGTAATAGAGTTAAAAAATATGAATATACAAAAACATAATGTTAGAACATCATAAATATATATAGAAACATAAACATATACATAAAGAATTGAAACACATAACAAACAAATAGGGAATTTTTTTGGGTTGGCAAAATGAAAGAGACCTCGATGTGGAAGGTTGTCTTAGTCTTATGTGTTGTCCCAAAAATGCAAAGAAAATAAAAGAAACATCACATAGAAGAATTATCAAATGATGAGAAGAATATAATGAGACAATTGATTGCTTCAAAGAGAGAGTGAATACAAATAAACAAGGAAGCAATCAATATAAAAGAGAATGTACATGACTCAAACACTAGATTTTTTTGTAGTTATAGATCATGCAAATGATAATATCTTCATGGGTCATGGGGGGATAGTTGTGCTATGTTAGGTGATCATGGATGTAAAAAGATAGGTCATATGAAGCACATATGCTAGCAAGTTTTACTACTCTAGGTGGCTCATATACTACCAAGATATGACATATGGAGGCTCATAGGTTAGCAAGTTGTGTTATGTTAGGTGTTCCATATGCTACCAATACTACTAGAAGCATGAAAATAAACAACACCTTGGGGGATGAACACTTCGGTGAGCATAAAAAATTAAAAAAAATTGCAAGGGGTGAATGCTTGAGGGAAAGTATCAATAAACTGGTCTAGATATGCTTGGAATGAATTAGTTTATTTTTAAAATGTGTTGGAAATCAAACTCTACTTTTGCTAGTGAAATTCAGGGGCTTTTGTGACTGTGGTGGCTTTTTGGGCAACCCTGCTCCTCCTAGATGACTTTGCTTGGGTATAGGATTGAAGTATGCATTTTTTAGGTTCTATTATATCATGGTATGAGTTTTTCATTGATATATCGCCTATCACTTTGTGGAAAAATTCAATTTATTAGAAGTAAATGATTCTTAAATTAATGTTATGGAAAATGAGCATATGGGATCATAACAATTTTAACTAATTTTGAAATGATATAGACTTGGAATTAGTGGAATAGGATTGTAGATTATGCAATGGTGGTATGCTATTTTTTTTACTTGTACCTAAATTGTAGATTAGAAATGGTTGTATAATCTTAAGTATAACATTTCATCTTAAATGGACAAAATAACTCATTTATACCTTGTAAATTAGGGGAAATATTTTCATGGATAGTATGTGGGTGATCTAAAGGTGCTATACTTCTGATTGGTGAAGTTTTGAGCTAATTTGGTGTTATTTTAAGAACTTGGTATCCTTGTTGAAGGCTTAATAGCCAACTAGAAGACTCTGGTGAGGACTAGATAGCCTATTGGGTGTACCTGCTAAAGACTAAATGGCCTACTAGGCCTTGCTTAGAGGTGACAACCAATGACGAGTAATAGTTGAGACAAAAATATTTATTATTTTATAAAGTTCTCTTTTTCTTGATGAGAATCAAATGATGATACAAGACAAATATTATAAGTGTATTCATAAAAACTCTACAACTTTATGCTTCTTCAACGTTGAAACTAAAAAATATTGGTTAGAAGGGAAATCTACGTCAATTATCCCTCTTATGGGTATTCAAGCATGGATCCACATTGCATCATTTGCTTATGTCAACATTTAGATATCATTATATTAGGTCTTTAACTTATTGATTGTATTATGTAAATTCACTAGGGCTCACATGATCCTTAATCAACCTATTTATAAGTTCCTAGGCATAATTTTAAAGTGCTAAGTCATGCTCATTGGGATTAGAGTACCAATAGTACCTAATAATGCCTATACATAGAGGTGGCTAATAATAGTTAATCATCATATCATGAATTATGTTTTTAGTTAGAGACTTTTGAAGCTTTTTCCCCTCAAAGTGACCTATTATGATCAAGTATTTGTTGTAGAATATTTCCTATTATATTTTTATTGTATGGAAGTTGTAGACACTAAAAATCATCCTATGCCTGCATTGACATTTTTCTACTAATTTTCGTCTAAACGTAATTAAATAATTTTATTATTTAATTAGGTTAACTCCTTTCTTCCACTCTGAAATTCATCGTTCCTCTTTCCCTTATAATTAAATAATTTTAACTATTTAATTATTTTAACATTCCTCTAAGAATTAATTGAAAAATTTAATTAATCCTCTTCTTCCTTATTTCTTGTTAATTAAAAAAAATTCATTATTTAATTAATCAAGCCCTTTTGTTCTATTTATTTCCTATGATTAAATAGTTGTCTTTAATTATTTAATCACTAATTACTTCTATTATTAAATAAATAAATATTTATTTATTTAATCACTTATATGTGGTTGAAAATAAATATTTTAACTACCACTCACCATATTTCCTTCTCTACTTCTCACATTTTTCTCTCCACTTAACTCTTCCTTTCTTCCAATTTCAAAATGACAACCTATTTTTCTCTCCACTTAACTCCTCCTTTCTTCCATTTTTGAAATGACAACCTTCTCATGCACATTCCTTCCTCGAATCTCATTTGTCGATTCTCTATCAAATCATGACCGTCGATCAAAGCTGCATTTTCTATAAAAGCAACCTTCATACTCTTTCAAAAGGACCACGATCTTCAAAATTTTGTGATCACCATTTCTTGAGCTTCTAAGTGCACATACAATTTTAAGAGCAACAATCACTCAAATTATGAAAGAGAAGGGCAATGGAGGTAAATCAAAACAAATGCTCAAAGGTATAACACTTGTTTGATTTTCTGATTTCTCGCATTTCTTTCGTTCTTCATTGGTGGATTAGTTTACTTGCATAAATCTAATGGTTTTTTTGGTTGCTTGTTCATGATTTATTTTTTCTTTTAATTTTTGATCCAATATTTTGGTGAAATCAACGTGAATCACATCCTTGATGTTGACAATTTTTTGTGAGAAATTTTTAGTTTAGAGAAGTTATAGGATCCTACAATGCACTCGAGACATTCAATGTTGCATCCAAAAGATTCTACAACGCATCTGAGGGATCTCGCAATGCGATTGATAATTCTTGTTTTTTTGTTTCTAGTTTACAGGATTATTTCAATGTATCTAGAATATTTTTCACCATAATTGTTGTGTTTATCGATGCATCTGTTAACTGCAATCACCTTATTTTAACCTACAATCGAGGATTTTTGCACTGCATCTAATTGGTAAATTGAAAAGATATAAAACTTTAAGGTTTTTGTCATTGCATGAATTTTGATTAAGTTATATAAGGTTTTGGTGTTACTAATCTATCTGTGCAACTATCTTGGTGAGCATTGGGAGAAGATTTGACTGTTTGTTATGTTTTGTGTGCTTGCACATGTCTATTGTCCTAGTTTATTGTGTGTGTATCCTTCGTCGAGAAACATGCAATAGCCTTTTTTTATTTCAATAAGAGACATGCCTAGGGATTTCATCACCCCAAGGTTTGACCTCAACCATGTTTCTCAATGGGGTATGTACAAATGAGGGAGAGAAAATTCGTACCTCAACAAGTGGCCAATGTCATTCGAAGCAAAGCCGCAATACCCTCAATCCATCGAGACTTGTTTAGTGAGGAGAGTGGGAGAGTTCCTCCCAATCTCAAGTTATTACAAATGGGCTCTCTTTTTACAATTGTCCCCCACTATGAATCTATGTTTATTAGAAGCCTAGGAGCCATTAGTCATTACTTAGTGGGGTATAGGGGATACAAATCATACCCCATAGTTACTCATGATGTACTCCCTTGAATTGAGATAGAAATTCTTGGGTTTGGCTTCTTTAGCCTCCCAAGGAGAGAGGAAAGGTGAGCTTGTTGCCATATTGGGCCTTGTTGATCCCAATCTATTATTTGTGGGTAAATGAGGGGTAAGCCACCATCAGTATTGTCAAGGATCAATGAGTAGGCAGATATGGTGAAAACAAAGGTATTGTTAGGATCCCAAAAGGAATCAGTCTGGATATTGATGTCCATGATATTGGCTAGGGAGGAGGATAAGTCAAAATCTTGAAAGATCTCAGCTAGTTCATATTCATTGGACGTGTAGGACTCCCATTTGTTGAAAATGAAGGTAAAAATGTAGCTTAAAATTTGTAAATCCTGTGTAACTGTAGATTCAATTTTAGTATTCTTTGTCACAATTCCTTGTGTATGATTAATCTTGAATTAGATCAATTTTAGTGTTGTAGAAAGTAGACAGAAGATTGATAGAAGAAATATAATACATAATAGAAAGGACACAACATGTACGTGGAGAAACCCTTTCGGGAAAAAACTCCACCAGAATTTGATCTTGCTTGTATTATTTAACCTTTGAATGAGTTACAATAATACTAATTCAATTTTCCTTGATATGCTTCCTTGTTCTTCAACAAATATTCTTCACAACCTACAATATTTTCTCACAAAACTCTCTCAAATAATTGCTGCAATAATAGATAATATTCTTGCTTACAAACTCATAAGAGTTATCAAATATATAATCACAAAGCCTCTTGAGAAAATCCATGCCTAGGGTTGCCAAGTTGAGTTCTCATATGCATGCACAAGTCAAACATGAGTCTCCCTCAAATTTGGCACCCAACACTGAAGTGTTAATCTCGTAGATGTCAAAAATATCTTCTACAAACTCATCCTCAAAGTAGGCACCCAAACTGGGTCCCACTTAATTGAGAATTATAAATATCTTTTCCATGCAATAGTTATAACTCAAAGATGCCAACTTGGGCACCCAAGGTGGGCCCAAGTTAATCTTGTTTAACTGAAACATATTTGTCACCGATTCATGCAAAATAATGTGCATGCATGATCCTCCATCTATTAACTAAATGTATCCACCTGTTATCTGTCCATGCAACTCAAGTCAGCTAATATGCAACTCAAGTTAACTAACATGCAACTCAAAGTAATTGCATGCAACTGAAGATAACTGAAACATAATTGAACTAAACTAAACTAAACTTCAATCCCTATCTTATAGGAACTCAACATGCATAAATCAAAATCCCTATTTTTTAGGAACCTAAGATGCATTTATGAAGTGTACTCAATTCACCAACTAGTTAATTGAACCAAGATGTGTGTCATCTCCCATGTAGGTGCCCATGTGCTCCTATTTTGTAGGAGCTCTCACAAGGTGTCCCCACATGCTCCTATCATTTAGAAATAACTACAAATGTCACATTAAATGTTTATTTCATTCCAAATTAATCTCTCCCTAATCCTAGTGTTGTGTAACACATTCCAAGGACTTAGTAGATACATGAAATATGATTAGTATGCAATTAAATGGCATCCTATTCCCAACACCATTCCCACTCATTAGAGTCAGTTTCGGTATAGTATTCCTCAGATGTCTCAATTTCATTTGAAACGTTAACGTTCTCACTTGATGTCATGTCCCCGAAATTACGACACTAAAAACTCTACCCTTGAAAAATATAGAATAAATTGCATATTAAAAATATTATTATAGTTATATTTATCAAATATAATGTTGTAAATATTAAAATATGAATGCTAATAATACTAGAATATATATATAAAATAATAATAATAACAACTATATTTTAAGAATCATATAATATAAAATATAAAACAATAAGCATAAAATAAATATATTAAAATAAAATAAACATTGTAGCAATCAACAATTAAATTATTGGAGGGCAGAAATTTACAAAGGCTGCGATTCCCTTCCTAATAAGGGAAACAACGATTAAACTAAGGATGAAGATTAATAAAGTAAAAATATAAAAAAAGACATGACTTTTAGTAAAGGTGCGGTTAATTGAAGAAGGAAGGGACGTGTCCCTTAGCCAAGTGCGGGTATAAAATATTAGAAATTATCAAAGCAAGAGGGCATCGAATAGAAAATAGGAAGGAAAAGGAAGAGAGCAACCAAATAAGACAAAACTTGTCTTACTCAAAAAGGAGATACTTGTCTTACTTACGTAAAAGGAAGAAAGGCATCAATAAAAGGAAGCTTTGGAGATCGATGGTTGGATAGAGATAAGAAATGGTGGCTAGAAATAAGTAAACATGGCCGGGAATAAAGGAACTACTGTAGATTGTAAATGGAAATTAGTTGGAAATAATAATAATAATATATAATTATATATAGAATATATAAATTATAAAATCATATGTAAATATATAGAGAGAGAGGGAGAGATGATATATGTATGGTTTAAGGTTGAAGGAGGCAAGTAGGGAATCAGAAAACATGGAGAGATACAACAACTCAGGTGATGTACTCACTTAGCAATAATATTTAGCATATTTTGAATATAAGAAACATATATTGCTAATCTGATTATTGGTGCAATGCTTTCTTTAGTATTATCATGATGATAATGATGTTTATATTAACTTAAGGAATTAGTAATAAATGCAAATGCCTTTGATTGCTTAAAGATTGTCTTCTGAGTGTTTGCAAGCCTACTAGGGAGGAAGGGCCTGAGAAAAGTGGTGCCTAAAAACCCCACTTAACAATCCACTGCGGCCATGGAGGGGTGGGGGTCCCACTTAACAATCCGTTGTGGCCATGGAGGGGCGATAGGCCCAAAACCACTTATAAGCTCCGCTCCCCCAGTAGGTTGAGTGTCTTTCAAGGTGATGGCATAGGTAGAGAAAGCAAGTACAAGTGTTTCCTCTAAGCATGCCACTCTGAGACGTTCATGCTGCTTGGGGCCAAGGGGTGGGTTGTCCTGATAGGATGCTTGTGCTCTTGGGCTTAGATAGATAGCTTTGATCGACTCTACCCATGCCACTCCTCATATGTCTTTATTATTGATTTGTGATTATATTTATATTTGGATATCTAAATATTAATGTTAATAGATATATGTACATGTGGAAATATTAAATGCAGACTTCAATCCAAGATTACTTAGTCAAAGAGAACATTCATTTGAAAAAGAAGAAACTCTAAACCTGATCAACAAGCAAATTCTAGGGCAAAGTCGGGTAAGGGATATTACACTCGAAGGCACCTTAGTACTAGGAGGACTCACTTTTGATGGTACATACCCTAGCCCAATGTTCTTTGGTAATCGAGAAGGCAGTATATGTTCTATCATTCCATGTTTTTAGACCAAGACTGCTATATATGTCTATCCTTGTTACTTCATGATCTGGAACCCTTTTGGATATTGCTCAACTGGTAACTACTTAGGTTCAATGTCTTCTTCATCTTTATAAATCCATGTAGAAATATCCTCGCCTATAGACTCTTTGCTCAATTCTCCCCACTTAGTGAAAGTAGTGGGAGGGTTGTGGATGATAATTTTAGGATATTTTTGAATAGGACAAGGTTTTCCGTAAGACTTTGGTGATATAGGCAGCTTTCTAACACAAAATAGGATCTCCATATTCTATTCTCCACATTCCTTGTCATGGATTTGGACCTTGGGTTTGGAAGGTGTGGTTAATGGAGTGGATGATTTGACCAAGGAATATGGATTAATGTAATGTGATGAGGTGGAGGATGAAGCTTCTCGATTAATAGTAACTTGATATTCAGTATTCCCTCTTAGATTACTGCAATATTGGAAGGGATCGGGATCACCTGGTATGGTAATTTTGATGCCATTGTGGGGAAACTTCAAGAATTGATGGTAGGTTAATGGTAGGGCTCTCATGGCATGAATCCATGGGCGACCAAGGAGGAGATTATATGGTAAGTCCAGATCCAGGACTTGGAATATTGTGTTCTAAGTTGCGAGCCCAATCCTCACGAGAAGCATAATTAATCCTTTAGAGGAGCACTTAGCGTCATCATAAGCCTTGATAACAATCTTCTTAGATTCATCTATACAAGCCTCAGAGAATCTCAATGTTGTGACCAATTTTTAGTGTGCATATGTTCAAACCTGCTCCACCATCTACCAAGACTCGTTTGATTTTATGTTTATTAATGTAGACTTCCAGGTGCAAAGGATCGTTATGATTTGGTTTATGTGCGAAAAGATCTTGTTTGGAGAATGTGACATGGTGGGGTGTAGCTAGGTATCCTACCATGGCCTGAAATTGATTGACATTAAGGTCAATGGAAACAAATGTATCTTGCAAGGCTTTGTCCAATATGGCCTTATGCTTAGGGGATATGTGAAGCAGCTCAAGAATAGATATTTGAGCAGGAGTCTTTCCTAGATGATCCAAGAAGTTATATTGACTTTTCGATTGCAGATTAGGAGCAGCCCCTTGTAGGGTCACCTTAGCTCTATGAGTGGTAACTACACATTCTAAACTTTTATTAATGGTGATGGTAGCAACATGATTATCAAGGGCTCGAATGTTATTAATGGTATAGTCATGTGCAACGTTGGTATAATTAGCATTGTTATTGTTCATTGAACTTGAGGCCTTCCCTTTTCCATGGTCTTGTAGGGGAGTTTTTAATATGGTGTGATCAACATTGGTCTTACCTTGTGAATTTTCCACTATTATATCACCTTATTCAATAAGGTCTTGGATAAGGTTCTTGAGTGTCCAACATGATGATGTTTTATGTCCTTTGCCATGATGGTATTCACATAATTCATTTTCGTTCCACCAATTTGTTTTAGCTAATGTTTGTTCATATGTTTTAATTTCAAGAAGCTAAATGACATTTGATTGTAATAGTTTCTTCAAAACTAACTCAATGGGCTCCCCTAAGGCTATGTATGTTCTTTTGGGAATGTTCACTTGTGAGGGTCCTCTGCATTGTTGATTATTTTGGACTACATTCAAATTGTCTAATCATGGTTGGGTGTTGGTGTATTTGATGTGGATGGGCCTTTGAGGTGAATGTTGGGGTGGCTTGTGTTTGCCACTTTAGCATCAACTACCCCATCATTGGTGATATTCTTATTTCGAGACTAGAAATTTCCTTTATCACTAGGAGCATTTGGGGTTTCTTTGAAAATTTTGACTAGTCCTTTTGCCACAAGATATTTCTCAATAAAGACCCCCTTTTCAATGACATCCTCAAAGGTGGTGCAACATTAGATTTGAAGTTGGATCATCAATTTTGTGTTGAGACTTTCTATAAAAATTGGAACAAACTATTTCTTAGGTATGTGGCAAGGAAATTTGCTATACATGCTTTGTCATCTTTGATAAAATGATGTGAGTGACTCACCCTCTTTTTGTTTGGTCGTGCATAATTTTTCTAGGGTCATGTCACTTTCTATGTTGTAGGCGAAGTGTGTAATGAACTTGTTAGCCAATTCACCCCATGTTCGTATCCCAAGAGGAAGGTGTGTAAGCCATTCTAGAGCTTTCCCTGAAAGCCTTTGTGTAAATAGTCTTATCAAATATGTTGGCTCAAAAGCAATGTCCATACATGTCATGTTAAATTCTCATATATGTTCCACTGGATCCCCTTTTCCTTTGTATTTGTTAAAGTTTGGAGCATTGAAGTATGGGGGAAATGTGGCATGTATATGCTTCTATCGAAAGGGTAAGGACACAATTCCTTCATATAATATGTCTTCTTGGTTTTCCCCAATTGTATGTTTGCTATTTGTTGTTGTATTGCTTGCATTTGTTGAATCAAGGCATCCATGGGGGATGGTGTCATTTTGGGTTGACTTTCCATAAAGGGATTGGTATTGGAGTTAAGAGTGTTGAGATGATTATATGATGAGTTGGACACCAATGTGTGATTTGGATTGGCAGTCTATTGTAAAGGATTTTGATTACCTTCTTTATAGTAGGGTGCAAACATGGTATTGGTGTTGGTTTGATTTTGTGGTATGAAATTGGTGTTTGGTGTGACATTTTGTTGTGATGGAAGGGGGTTGGTGTTCAAGTTAGTCCCAAATGCCACTTTGGTATTAGGTGTAGTGTTGACCATTTGGGTTTGCACTCTAGGTGTGACAATATGAATCCTTCTCATCTTATTTGGTGGGTTTTGATTTGCATTGATTGAGGGTGTAGTGTTTTAAGTGCCAGATGGATTTGCAAATGTCATACCCATGGAACTAGAAGATGAAGAAAATGAGCTACCAAATGTGAAGGTTGGTCCTTGGGATGTGGCATGTGTTCTCTTGGTTCCAAATGTTGGAGGATTGGGGATGTGTGTAGTTGTTGAAATGTGTGTTGTTGCCCCAAGTGGTAAGCTAGTATGCATTTGTGTGAAAATTTTTGAGCTTGTGAGAATGTGTTTTGACTAGGACCTTTGGTTTGTGATTGTGTTGCTCCCTCTACTATTATGTAAGTGTCAAAATCAAAGGGGATTTTGGCACCTTTCTTGGAAAGTGCATGAAAGTACTTATTAAGATCAACATTGACTAGTTCATCTACAATACACACTATCCTAGGGTCTTGTGAAGCTTATTCAATTTCTTCAAAGGTTAGACATTTGTTGACCTCATTTAACATAAGATTGTCAAATGAATTTGGGGTTTCCCCTTGTGGCATTTGAGGTGGATTTGAGTTTGACCCAAAGTTCATATTGCTAGTGGGGTGATAATAGGGATCATTTGAGGAATCCATGTCCTTCCTTTTGGGTGATCCCACAAAACTAGTTTACAATTCCATTGAGGAAGGAAAATTGCAAAAAATGCCCCCATGAAGAAAATTTTGGGTTTTGGGGGTTCAAACGAACCTAAGGCCTGCGCGAACCCAAAGGGGGTTTGCTTGAACCCCCCTTCAAGTGAACCCTCTTAAATGATGGGTCCCACATTTTGCACATTGCCCAAATTGAAAACAAAGGAAATTTTTTAAAAGAGGGGTTCGAGTTCGACGAACCCCTTTTCCCCTTCTCCCCCTCTTGCACCAAATTTCTACAAAAAAATTCCCTTTGAAGCTTGGGTTGAGGATGAAAATGGAGGAGACTTCACAGACCCAACTAGATGATGGTAGTCCTCAGAATGAGCTATCCATCGAATATAATTTTAATATGTTTTGGTTTAATTATGTATTTGTTTTTTAATTTGATTAAACATTAGTTTTCATCGAAAATCAAGCTGTTTGTTCTGCACATGTGGAAAAATAGTAAATTATCAAAATAAGATTTTGAAAAATATGTTCGGGCTAGGTATTGATGTCCTCGATCCAGGAAAAAAAAAAAGAATTTTGATACATACAAAAGAATGTATGTTGTATAAGGTTTTCCTATGTCTGAATTGTAATTGGTTTGACTTCAAAACTTACTTAAGGAAAAAATATTCAATAAAAAACTATGAAACCAAATGAACTTCTTAGATATCGTAGTTACAAATCTAAATTCAAAAAAAATAGAATTTTATCCTTCATAGAAAAAAAATTATGTTGTATACAGTGAGCATCACTCCTTGAAAATGGTGTTTACTGATAAAAACTAGTTTTCAAAGGAGATGGAAAAAGAAATGCATTCTAATTCAAAAAAATTAAAATATATATATTTAGAATCTACAAACAAAATGTCACAAAATCACTAGTTTGCATCATCTTCAAATTCTTCACGATTTAGCCGCTATAGGTTCCCGAAAGTGAAGATTTAGTTAAAAAAATTCAGTTCAGAGTCCAGTTTGGCCAAAAATTATAAACCAGTATTGTGGGATCATCCTTTTCCTTTGTGACCTTGTTTGGACCATATAAGACTTGCAACCCAAGAATGGCAATGCAAAGTGATAATGCAAGATTAAATATGAGACTATGCTATATTTTTGGGATTTTTTAGAGATATAAGGATGCTAAATGCTAATGCACCTAGGACCAAGATTTGAAATGCAAAGATAATAGTGACTTTATGACTAAAGGATATGATATGCAAGAATTCTAAATGAATCTATGACCAAAGCTATGATATGATACTAAGACCAAGGGATGCCAAATGAGACTAAAGACATGCACCTTTAGGACCTAAGAAAATGATGCTAAACAAGCTATGATAGCTCAAGGCAACAAATCAGATTATCAAGACCTAAGAAAAGGATGCTAAACAAGCTATGATAACTCAAGGCAACAAATTAGATTATCAAGACCTTAAAAAGGATAGATACTGAAATGATGATGATTGGACAAAGTGATTCTAAACTCAGACGCGAGTTTTAGACGCAACTTGGATGATGATGATTGATAGATAAAAGGACAAGATCAAAGACAACCTAGATAAGTGACCATGGACTATTCAAAGGTATGGAAAGCTTCCTAGTATGAAATCTGATAGGTGCATATGGCTAAGAATGACCTAGGACCAAGTAAGCAATGCAAGAATGATGATGTAGTCTAAGTAAGCAATACAAGCTAACCTAGGTGAATGCAATTAAATGAACTGATTGAACTAAGCAAGTCTATGATAAAAAAAATATGGTCACTGTCAAAGTGTGATTAGGACCAAGATTAGATGAAAATTTTCTCAAAATTTTAAGGATTGGCTTGATTGCGGTTCACTATCTCACAGATGTGGCTTACTATTTTATCAAATGTGGCTTATTGTTTTACATGTGGTGCACTATCATTGTCAAATATAGTTCACTATTTAACAGATGCGGTGTACAGTCTATTGACTTCAATTTGAACATTTTCAAGTGCTTTTTCATTTAAAGCAATTTTAGTAATGTGATTGAAGACACAACAAATACTTTGAAAACAAATTTTGGTTGTTGATTGTCCAAATTCCTACACGAATAGTGTATGCTTATAGGAAAAATTCAACCCAATTTCCAATTGGTCTCATCACAAATCAAAAACACTTCAAATACTTCTTAATCCTAAGGTTAAGGCCAATGGCAACAATCTCAAGCTCACAACTTGGAATCTCCTTTGACTCAAATGTAGGAACACCTAAATGGGTGTGTACACTCTTGTATTTATGAGAGAGGATAGGTAGGGGCCTCCAGGACTAGAAGGATGACCAAATCACCCTCTCCCTAGAAAGCTACACAACTTATGCTAAGTCGAGGATTTTTGTCTCATTTCAATGGAGCCATATGGTGAGTAACTTTAGGGTGTAGTGTGAATCCCTTACACTGAGAAT
This sequence comes from Sequoiadendron giganteum, assembly GCA_007115665.2. Taxonomy (NCBI): domain Eukaryota; kingdom Viridiplantae; phylum Streptophyta; class Pinopsida; order Cupressales; family Cupressaceae; genus Sequoiadendron; species Sequoiadendron giganteum. The sequence goes on along the minus strand of CM021110.1, from coordinate 159,613,946 downwards.
GATGCCAACAACTCAATCAATAGGGTGGGCCTCTAAAAGAAGGTTTATAGTCACTGCTTGGGGACTTAACGATTTGCTAGAACCTAAAAATCCATTTAATACTTTAACCAACCCTACTTGGGGCCCTAAATACCTCACATAAATGTGGGTAGCTCCCCTTTTGGATTGGCATTGTCAGCAAGGTACTCACTAGTTAGACCTTGGCTTTTACCTTAATCATTTATATAGCGGTCTGAGGGAAAAACCACTTTGGATCGTACCACTTGGAGTGATCACTTCTCCAAAGGCAGGGCCTTCTACAAAAAGAAAAATAAGATGTAGTGATTTCTCTTACACCCAAGATCCACAAAGGTGAGGGGGGAGGATACTTTCACCAACACCTTAGGGTTCTACAACAAAATGTGCAAATGCACAAAACACAAAAGATATCGGTTTGTTTTAAACCCAAAATACAAATGTCCCTACTTCAAAATTGAAGACACATAAAATCTTGCAAGAACATGAATTGGTAGTTTCAATTGTATTGTCGTCTCCAATCAATCGCCACACATTACAAACAAAGTATCAGTAACACCAAAAACCTCTTAGCCTAATGCATGCAAAAGGAAGCAACTAATTTTTTTTTAATTTAAACCATTTTATCCAAAATAGGAAGTTGTGGCGTTCTATCTCATGGATGTGGTGCAACAAATGCAGTGAACCAGATGGCGATTGCTATGAATGAGATAGTGATTATGGCTCATTGTCATGCAAATATGACTCACTGTCATGCAATTGCATCGCACTGTTCAACAAATGTGACACACTATTTGAACCTACAAAAACAAAACAAAAATGGCAAAAATGGTATAAAATAAGATAATAAAAATTTAAAAAAATGTCAAGAGTCTACCAAAATGTTAAAATAAAACCCAAGAACTAGAAAAATTATAAAAAACCATAAAATATAATTAAATTGCCCTGAAACAAACAAATATTGTGTTCTATCCAGCGATTGCATCGCACTATCCAACAAATGTGGTGCACTGTATTTTCATCACTCCATCAATCAAATGTGTCGTATTGTCTCACAAATGTGTTGCACTGTCTCACAAATGTGTTGCACTATCTCACAAATGCATTGTACAGACCTGAAAACTCAAGAAAACTCACAAATTTCTTCAAATTTTGTTAGCTTCACGTCGAGTTCACCAATGTAGGACAGGGTTAAAATCAAGTGCAAATGTAAAGATCAATAGTAGCAACCACAACTACTTAAAATCTAAACCCAAAACACCCAAATCCAAACAAGAAACTACAAAAAACAATAGAAAGCAAATGATTTTTGGAGTATGCAAGGCGACGTCGAGTTCACTAATGTAGGACAGGGTTAAAATCACTTGTGCAAAGGTAAAGATCAATAGTAGAAACCACAACTACTTAAAATCTAAACCCAAAAGAACCAAATCCAAACAAGAAAGTACAAACAACAATAGAAAGCAAATGATTTTTGGAGTATGCAAGGCGACGGTGAGGGTCTATGTGTGGGCATGGAAACCCATGGCCATTGAGGCCATGGCTGCATGCTACAACCTTTCATTGCATGCGCGTGTGGAGTTTTTGATCAGGGGCGACTGCTAGTGCTTGGTTGGGGGGGAGTTTTTTTGTTTCCAGGGGAAGCTTTAATCATTGCTTCAGGTTTGTTTATAGGTATGTGGGTTTGCTGGGGTGGGGGCATTTTTTCTATCCTTTCATTTGGGTTACATCTCTTCTTATTATTGGTCGGTGCCTTGGGTGAGGTTTGGTTCTCATTGGGCTCATCCTATGCCTAGTATAGGTTTTGTGGGTGGTGGTTTCAAGTTACCCTTGCAAAGTATCAGGGCTCAGTTTTGCATGGCTTAGGGGGAGGCTTCGGGGGTCAAGCCCTCAATTGATTTTTATGTTGTTGTTGGTGCTTCGTCTTCAAATTGGGCTTCAAAGATGTTTTATAATAATATGCTCTCAAATGATTCAAGCAATGGTGGTTTTCTTTCATCTAGTGGAACTCGTATTCCAAAGATAAATGGATGTTTAGAACATGTGAAGGAAAGGTCGGTGTTGATTATTTAGCCTGAATCGATTGCAGAGGATATCAAATATTTCTTGAAGCATGCCTTGTTCTACAAATTCATGGGAATGAGGGTTTCACTCCAATTTTTAGTGTCACGGGCTCATCGAACATGGTCTTTAGAAGGTGAGATGGAAATAATGTTGCTGGCTAACAATTATTTCATGGTGGTATTCAATTGCATGGAAAATAGTACCAAATTTTTTGAGAGAGGTCCTTATTTCCACATCCAGATTGGATTATTTAGAAAGCCATGGCATATGGGTTTTAATCCTTCAGAGGAGCTTCTGAACTGGGTCTCGGTGTGGGTGCACCTCCCGAGATTTCTAGTTGGATGTTGGAACAATGAAATTTTGCATAGGGTTGCTTCGATTTTGGGGAACCAGTGGGTCCCTCTCAACAAACTCAAGATAGGAAGGTGATGACATTTAATCGTATTTATGTTGAGATTGATTTAAGTAACCCCCTGCTAGACTCTTTGGAAATTCATGTAGGTTCTTATTCTTAGGTGCAACAGTTAGACTATGAGACTTTTCCCTTTCGCTATTGTCTATGTCATGAGTATGGACATTTATGACGAAGATGCCTGAGGTCTAAACCTGTTGAGTCTCAGACTACTTTGCCTCCCTGCAACACCCCTAGGGTTGATAAAGGCAAGGATCCTATTCTTGGTGAGGTGGCAGGTGTAGAGGTTTTTACTATTGTTAAGGCTCGCAATAAGAATTGGGGTCAAAAGAGGTCTCTAAAGGAGTGACAAGGGGCTGATAATTTTAATAGATATGAAGTTTTGGGACCTTAGTCAGTAGGAGCTGAATCTAGGCATGATGGTTATGGATCAAGGTGGTTTGGAGGAGGTACAAGAAGGTGTTATTCCAAATAACACAAAGGATTTACAGGAGGCTGGGGTTGTGCGGATGGATTCAGATCTTAGCTTGGTGATTTCTAAGAGGTTGGAGTCTCTTGTAGACATGAGGATGGGGGAGGGAGTGACCTCTAGTACTTTGGTAAAGTCGGGGTCTGATTTAGGGAAAGGAAGTAAATCCCCTTCTGTGATGGGATTCCTTCAGAAAGACTAGAGAAAGGGGGATTGTTGAAAAGCCATCCAAGGTTGGCAGAAAGAAAGACTTAGTGAAGATTAAGATAATGGGGGGAAATTTGGTGGATTCAAGATTGGTTAAGACTTTGGACTCTCACTTCTCTAATCCTTTGAAATGATCATTCTCTCCTAGAATGTAAGGGGCTTGAATAGTGGCTCTCGAAAAAAATTTGTTCGAGAGTTGGTGAGGACTCACTCTCCTGATATTCTTTTTCTTTAGGAGACTAAGTTGTCTGTTGAGAGTGTGGTTGGCTTATTGCCAAAACTTCGGGGTCGGGGTGATTGCTAGTGTATGGGCTCATGGTAGTGCTGGGGGCGTGGCTTGTCTATGGAATCCCTTGAAGATTCAACTTCTTTGGTGGATGTCCTCTAAATCTTCTATCTATACAGTCGCCTCAAGCCTATAGACTGGGGAGACTATTCTTTTGTCAAACATCTATGCGCCTATAGATTTTGCGGGTAAGCAGTCTTTGTGGTCTCATATTAATTTTATTTGGAGTCTTGCTCCTTTTTTCCCATGGATTATTGCTGGAGATTTTAATGCCATTATTGAGTTAGGTGAAAAGAAGGGTGGTATTGTGAAGTTGGAGCCCTCGGCTTTCTTTCTTCGTGATAACATCTCAACTTTGAATCTTGTTGATATCAAACCTAGTAATGGTTAGTTTACTTGGGATAATCAGAGGTTGGGGGAGGACTGTATTGCTGAGAGACTTGATCGCTTCTTGGTTTCTTACTTTTGGATTGGGGGATTGTGGTCTTCTAGCTCAAAGATTCTTGATTGGAGAGGCTTTGACCACTGGCTTATTAAATTATCTGCTACTTTGGCTAGGGTTGCTCGGTCCCCTCCCTTCAAGTTCCAACTTATGTGGATAAGAGATTCCTCTCTGTAGGAGTATGCGGCTGAATGGTGGTAGTGGGGAAAGCCTGCTTATGGAACTGCTATGTACTCTTTTTCCAAACAGTTGCAGTTTGTGAAGTATCAACTTAAGTGCTGGAATAGGCAGTGTTTCGAAAATATTTTTTATGCTAAGATTTTTGCTCAAACTGACTTGGATTCTATTACTAGGGAGATAAGGGAGTTGGACCTTTCAAAGGATCTACTCAGGAAGGAGGCAGGGGCTTTGAAATCCTTGGAAGAATGTGAACTACGCGAGGAAATTTATCGGCAATAAAAAGCTCGTGTTGACTGGTTATAGGAAGGAGACAAAAATGTGGCTTTCTTCTTCAATACTATGAAATCTAGGAGATATGTTAATGCTATTCCTTTTCTTGTGAATGATAGGGGTGATACTTTATCTTCTTTACAAGATATATCCAGAGAGGCGTCATAGTTCTTTGCCTCATTATTCAGCGAGTATCATTAGGATGTTTTGGCGGAAGAAAACCAGGTTTTATCTTGTATTCCCTCATTGGTTACAAAAGAAATGAATGAGAATTTCTTGGGAAACATCTCCTTGGAAGAGTTGGAGGCTATTTTTTTTCAGATGAAGAAGAGGAAATCCCCGGGCCCTGATGGCTTTCCGATTGAATTTTTTCAATAATTTTGGGATATCATTAAGCTTGATTTATTGGAGTTGGTTCGGGAGTCTCAGAGGAATAAGTAGATGTTGAGAGCTTTGAACTCTAATTTCTTGGCTCTTATTCCCAAATGTGAAGGGGTGGATCGATTGTCAATTTCAACCTATCTCCCTGTGTAATGTGGCTTATAAAATAATTTCCAAATTGTTTGTTGAGAGATTGAAGCAATGGCTTAGATGGCTTATATGGCTTATTTTCGAGGAACAGAGTGGTTTTGTAGCGGATCGAAAAATTATTGATGGGGTTGGCATTGCTACTGAAACAATTCATTCTATGGCATCCTCCAAAGAGCGATGTTTATCAAGCTAGATATGGCTAAGGCCTACGATAGGGTCAAGTGGTCCTTCTTGCACAAAGTCCTTATTGCCTTTGGTTTTGTTGAGGAGTAGGTATAGTGGGTTATGAGTTGTGTTTCTTCCACTTCTTTTCAGTACTAGTTAATGGTGAGCCTTCTTCTCTTTTTTGTGCTTCTAGAGGCCTTCGTCAAGGAGACCCTCTTTCTCCCTATTTATTTATTCTCCTTGTTGAAGGTTTGGGGAGAGTGTTGAAGCATAATGTGGAGATGGGTCTTATTCAGGGCTGGGTGTGGGGGAATGGTTTACCTCCATAATCTCACCTACAATTTGTGGATGATACGAATTTGATGGGATTGGCTATGGTTAGGGAAGCAACTAATTTGCGCAAGGCTTTGGATATTTATTTGCATGCATCGTGGAGAATGATTAATGAGGATTTTTTTTTTTTTTTCTTCAACACTCTGAGGCTCATTCAACAAAGAATCTCTCATATATTGCGGTTCTAGATAGGTTCTCTTCCTTTTACCTATCTTGGTATCCCTATCTCTTTGGGTTCTCTTCCTAGGGAATCTTGGCAGAATATTCTTGATAAGTTTCAGGCAAAGTTTAGCCATTGGACCCATAAATGGTTGTCCTTTGTTGGGCATATTCAGCTGCTCAAGTTAGTGGTATAGGCTCTTCCCATCTACTGGTTTATGCTCCAGGTGGCCCCAATCGGGTTTGTTAAGTATTTGGACTCATTGGCTAGACAATTACTTTGGGTGGGTAATCTGTCTTCTTCTAAGTGGAGCCTTGTGAAATGGGATAGTGTGTGTAGTCCGAAGCAGTTTGGGGGTCTTGGATTGCGACAATCGACTTTGACCGGGTTGGAATTGGCAGCAAAGTTATATTGGAGGTGGTGTTTGGAGCAGGATCATCTTTAAGCCAAGATTCTCTCATAATTACCTTTGGTGGGTCCCAAAGGAGGGAATTCCTTGTTATCCTCTAGAGGGGAGGGGTTATATGGTTTGGAGAACGCTTAAGAAAGGGGCTACTTTGATTAAGGAGGGTTTGTTTTGGATATGTCACAAGGGGGAAGAGGCTCTATTTTGGTATGATTCTTGGGATGGTTTTCCCCCCATTTTGTGCCAATATCCGAATTTGTTGAGTCTATGTCAGAGATTCTTGGAGGCTGGATGGTCAAGAGTGATTGATTTTAAGACTTTTCACCCCAATGGGCAAACAAAGGTGGCTAGTTGGAAGGATCCATATGACTAGCCAGTGGTTGGTTCTGATGAGGATTGTGTTGCTCTTCAAAATATTTTGAGTAGTAGGAAGTTTTGCTCCCTTCAAGATAAGGATATTCTTTCTTGGCGTCTGGATCCTAAGGGTGTTTTCACTATGGCGAGTAATTATCAGGAGATGCTGGCCTACAAACTTGGTGGGGTGGAGGTTCCTTGGTGGAGACATGTGTGGAAAAAGTTCTCTTGACCAAAGTGTAATTGCTTTATGTGGACTTTGGTTTGAAATTGATGTTTTATCTAGGATAATCTTCAGAAACGGGGATTCCAGGCCCCTTCCATGTGTGTTCTATGTGGCTGCAGTGAGGACTCTTCCCATTTATTTTTTCATTGTTCCTTTGCTATGTTGCTCTGGCATTTTTGTTGGGATTTTTGGGTTCATGCATCTTCCCTAGTTGAGTTCTGGTGCAACATGGAATGACCTCCTTCCCAGTCCTCTTTCCTCCAGATTGTGTGGTGCATTTGTTCTACCTTCATCCTTTGGCATATTTGGTTGGAAAGGAATCATAGGATCTTCTGTGGGAACAGGTTGTTGGTACAACAGGTTTGGCATAGAATTGTTGGTATGATCTAGGAGATAGTGGAAGCTAAATGTGAGGTGGTGTTTCACTTGGAGCGAAGTGATGATGAGATTGTGACTACATTGGGTTTACAGGGGCTGACTTCCATCTCAACTTGTGTCAAAAGAGGTAGGGGGGCTAAAACAAAGGTTCATAGAGCTGGGAGATGGATGCCCCCTCCAGAGGATACTTTGAAAATTAATACTGATGGTTCCTCTAGGGGTAATCCAGGGCTGGCTGGGATTGGTGGCGTTGGAAGGGATTGTTTTGGCTCAATTATTTTCTTTCTCTCCTTTCATAAGGGAGAACTTTCTAATAAACTTATGGAGGGAATGGTAATTCTTTTGGCTATTGAGCATGCTTGTGCTTTGGGGTGGCGTAAAGTTATATGTGAGTCAGACTCACATATTGTGGTTAATTTGTTGAATGAGAATAAGGTGACTGATGTTAATTGGTAGCTTTCTTCGGTTATTCGCTAGATTCTTCAAATGTGCTCTAGGTTGGAGGTGGTGTCTTTTGTCCACATCCCACATGAATGGAATAGGGTTTCTGATTACTTGGCCAAGTGGGCTTCTGAGAATGATGGTGAGTGGAAGATTGAGGGATGGGGACAGTTACCCCCTGATTATAGGGGTGATTTAGAGAAGGTCTTATCTGATGATTTGGTTGGTTGAGGTTCAAGAGGCTGTGGTTGGGATGGTTTGGTATTGGTTGGTTTTTGTGTAGTTCTTTTATTGGGAGCCTTCTGGCTGCCTACTGACTTTTTAATGCTTTTTTCTAGCTTCCAATAAAAATTTTACCCCTTTTATTAAAAAAAAAAAATAGAAATCAAATAATAGAGTAGGAATACCAAAATTTCTACGCCATGGTTGAATCATCTTCCTTGTATCTCCATTTTTTTTCCGTATCTGCAAGCTTGCCCTTAGATTTTGTTGTATGCAAGTTCTTAATCAAGTGATAGTGATAGCAATAATATCGAAGATCATGGTTGTAAGGTTGGAATGATGGAGAAAAATCTCTTTTATAGAAAATCCATTCGAATTGACAGTCAAGATCGAAAGCCAATATGATGTGAAAATCAATTGAAAAGGTTGCTTGCACAATGAAGAGATAGGGTTAGGGTCAAAATAGGGCTTGCTAAGGATGAACAGTGGAGATTAAAAGAGGAACATGGCATGATCAAGGGTTGAGATTCAAAAGAGGAATTGGAGGGAAAGAGAGTAAATTAAATAATCATAACATTATTTAATTTGAGAGGGAATGTGAACAATTAAATAACCAAGGTAATTATTTCATTGTAGAAGGAAAGAGAAAGGAGGGTTTTAATTAAAATGATTAAAATCAATCATTTAATTAAAAAGTGGAGGAAAAAGGGATAACTTATTAAATAATTAAATTAATTATTTAATAATGGAGGGAAAAGCGATAAGATAATTAGATAAATAAAATTTATCTAATGAAAAAAGGCTTATGAATAGTTAAATAATTAAAATTTAACTATAGAAGAAAAGTGAAGCACGAGTATTTAATTACAGAGAGGAAGGGATATTAGTGACGTAATTAAATAAATATTTAATTTATTTAAGTATTCAAGGAAGAATAAAAAAAGGAAAATGAATTAATTAAATAATTAAAATTATTAAATTAATAGAAGAATATGAATTTACAAGATAATAAAATAATTAAAATTATTCAATTATGCAGGGAGGAAGAGAAATCAATGTGAAAAATGGCATTCGCTGGTCCATGACATTTTTTCGGTGTCTACATTTTGCCCCTCTTTGATATAATGTGAGTCATTTGAATGTTGTATCAAAAAATAAACACAAAAAATTTAGGCCAAAATATTTCCTAACGTGCCCTAGTGAAGATAGGATAGACCTATGCGAGGTCTGAGACATTTTTCAATGTCTACACCTACAATATAAAATACTTTTAATGAATTTCTATCACATATAATATTTAAATTATATCACAAGTACCAATATAGAATTGAATCTAACTAACTTTTGTCATGTGTGACATAGTGTAGGGGGAATTTTCCTACCTAGAGCTACAAAGTCTAGTACCTATGTAGAAAAATTCACTTATCATGTACCTATAGCCTACATAGTATACTTCACCTAATTAAAAGATACTTTTAAGGTTACAAATTTATAGATGTTATGTGGGGAAAACTACCATGACTTAAGGAATATTAGCTATCAATACTAGCTTGCATACCCCCATATTAGTTTAGATGTATTTTTATATAGCTTATATTTTAATCCTAATGTGTAAGATAAATCTCAATTTAGGGATGTGCATATAATATTTTGAGTTTGATACATGATTCAAATATTGACCTTCTCCTAGTTATATAGGGGAGGCTCGATGCATGTTTCTAGAATGTAATGGTCATTTATCCTTTTGAGGACCAATATAAGAATTTTTTATTATGCTTATGAATTTATTATTGTGTTTTTTCGAGATTCTTTTTTTGTCAATTACTGTATCATGAACTACAAAATTCTATTGTGATTGCAAGAACATATATGACTAGCAAAATTATTTATTTATGTTATTTAATTTCTATAAAAATGAGGATTCATTATTCTAATTCTAAAGTTTAATTTTCTTATTATATGAGTGATCCCACAACAATTTGTCCCACTTTTTGGACAAAGATCCATAACAACTAAATCACTAAGAATTTGAAGATGATGTGAACTAGTGATTTTTGAGATTTCAAGTATAAATTTGATTTTTTAAATGGTTTGATAAATTTTAATAAATTTTTTTTTTATAGTTAATAGTATATTTAAAAGGTGATATTTATCCTATATTTTATAATTTTCACAAAAAGGATAAATTTATGTGCATAGATAGTTTTCATTTTTCTTTGTTTTATATTTATTTTTTATGAATATTTGAAGTTAGATTAATTATATGTATATATATTCAACTTCTTATTTTTTTGTTAGAATAAGAACATCAATATCTAGTACACAAATATTTTCTAAATAAATCTCTGTTTTTCTATTTTTCCATGTGTATGGAAGAAATACCTTAATGTTTAGTGAAAAACTATATTCACCAGAAAATAGAAATTAAATATAATAATCAAATTAAATATATTAGAAAAATAATGAGAAATAGGTGGAGAGAGAAAGAAAAGGATGGTGTATGTCGATGATGATTGTGGGTGAGCTAGGGCATCCTTGCCCTAGCTCATGTTAGGTCATTTCTCTATGCTTGGGGGGTGTTTTCTACTTGTAGGTGGATCCTTTCTTTTCTAGTTCTTTCCTTCCTCAACTTCTTGCTTGAAGCTTTGTGTGGTGGCTTCCTTCAGTGCTTTCTATCCAATGATGGTGGCATTTTTGCTGAGGTTGTTTTGGCTTTCTCTGTGTGATCGGTGGTGTGGTGTGGATTGTGGTGTGGCATGGGCTCTCTCCTTAGCTTGTGATTTCCTTATGTGGAGTGATTTGTGTGGGGTGACAGAGGTTTGGATGTGCAAGGGTGTCACAGGTTTTGTTTGACGTCTCCCCAGGTGGGATAGTGATGGCGTTGCATGTGCCTAATGATAAGGCAACTCGGAATTCCATTATGGTGGGTTTTGATTCAAGGGTTTCTAACCCATTATCTTCTGACTCGGGCAAAAATGTAGTGGATCTCTAAATTTGTAAAAGGTAAATGGATGTTTAGAGAGGGCATAGGACAAGCCAGTTTTAGTTATCCAGTCTTAATTGGTGGCAGAAGATGTTGCTTATTTCACAAATCATGTGTTGATATGTAAGATTATGGGGATTAGGGTTTCTCTCCCTTTTCTTGAAATGTGGATTCGTAAGACATGGAATTTGGAGGGGGGTTTTAATATTTTGATGGTTGCAAATAATTTTTTTATGGTGGATTTCTTGTATATTTTTTATCAGAACAAGGCTTTTGAAGGTGGACCATATTTTTATAACCACTTGGGTCTCTTCATTAAGCCATGGCATGCTAGTTTTAACTTGGTGGAGGAGATACCCTCTAGGGTTCCAGTTTGGGTCCGTCTCCCTTGACTACTGCTTGAATGCTGAAGAAGTGACACACTACGGTTAATTGCTCTACTGCTAGGAAAACCCATAGGTTTGTCCCAACAAACCTTAAATAAGAGGATATTTTCTTATGCGCAATTTTGTGTTGAAATTGATTTGAGTCACCCATTTCTAGATTCAATTGATATGGTTGTTGGTTCATGCTCTTGGACTTAGCCGTTGGATTATGAGACGTTACCTTTTAAGTGTCGGTTGTGTCTTGAATATGGGCATCTGCAGCGGAGGTGTCCTCGTGCTTCTAGTGCTACTAGCACAAGTTTTTCTCCCTCTCAACCCAACTCAAAATCAGACAAGGGTAAGGCTCCCATGCAAGAAGAGACGACTAACATAGAAGGGTTTGTTCCGGTTAAGTCCTGTAACCGGGGAAGAGGTTAGAAGTGATCTCTAAAGGATAGGTAAGCAGATGAAACCCTCAATAGATTTGAGGTGCTGGAATATTTAGTGTAGGAGGAAGATTCCATGTGGACCTACATATGACTGTTAGTTCTCTTGTTGAGGTTTCTCCTAGGGATCATCTTGTAGGGGTTGCTCATTCAGTTCAGCTTGGTGAGCAGAGTTCTTAGATGGATACTGAGGTGTCTCCCTTGGCCCCTACTCAGAGTGCTTTAGGTTTGACACTTGAGGCTTTCGATGGTTCTCTTGGTGTTGGTGGTGTTTTGTCTAAGGTGTGGGGTGCTCTTCATTTTGGTAAATATAAGTCTCCTTCCCTGCCCTTGGGTTTGCTTCAAAAAACCCCTCCAAAAAAAGGGGCTCTTGAGAAACCTTCCAAGGTGGGTTGAAAGAAAGATCGGGAAAAAGTCAAGTTAACAAGTGAGACTTTGGTGGATTCAGGTGCGATGAAGATGATTGATTCTCACTTCTCCCAACCTCATTAATGATAGTGCTTTCTTGGAATGTGAGGGGTATGAATTACATCCCTAGACAAAAGGATATTCGGGATTTGATTTGCATGAATTCTCCTGATGTGGTCTTCCTTCCTTCAGGAAACTAAGTTATTTGTGGATAGTATGTTGAGTGTGGCTATGAACATTTGGGGTTGTGGATGGTGTCAGTGTGTTGAATCTCTTGGTAGCTCATCTGGGGTCGCTTATGTTATCCACAAAAAAATAGTCTACTTTGGTGGTTCTCTCGCAGGGGATTGATTTATTGTGTTGCTTCTCATCTGGAGTCAGGGGAGAGAGTTATATTTTCTAACATGTATGCTCTAACTGATTTTTAGGTTAAAGTTCTTTTGTGGAGCCAAGTTAGATATGTGAGTTCATTGGACCCTTATCTTCCCTAGATTATGGTCAGGGATTTTAATGATATCTCTTCAATGGAGGAGAAGACGGGTGGATGTGCTCGTCAAGAACCACCCTCGATACTTTTGCAAGATAATATTGCTCTCCTAAATTTGATCAATATCAATCCTAGTAATGGGGTATTTACTTAGAATAATAGGAGATGTGGAGAGGCTGCTATTTTTGAAAGGCTAGATAGGTTCCTAATGTCCATTTTTTGGATGGGTGATAGGTGGTTGACCAACTCTGATATTTTGGATGGGAGGGGCTCCGATCATTGGCCAATCAAACTCTCTATTGAGTTCTCCAAGTGATGCATAAAGCAATCTTGTAAGTTTTAGATCATGTGGTTTAGGGATGACATCTTCATGACTTGCTTCTTGGCTAGTGGTATCTTGGGAAGCTGGATTTTGGCACTGCTATGTATTGTTTCTCCAAGAGGCTTTAGTATGTGAAGTATAGGCTGAAGCATTAGAATCAACAATAATTTGGTAATGTGTTTCATGCTAAGCAATCTGCTCAGGCTCATTTGGATTCAATTACTAGGCAGATTCATGACTAGGGTCTCACAAAGGAGCTTTGTTTGCTGAAAGTTGCTGCTATGAAGGAGGTTGAGGAATGGGAGTTAAGGGAAGATTTTTTTTGGAAACAAAAGTCTTGAATTAAGTGGCTTCAAGTGGGTGACTAGAATACTTCTTTCTTCCACAATTTTGTTAAGGATAAAAGATAAGGTAATGTTATTTCCTCTCTTTTTTTTGTCAACTGGGGAGATTTTGTCTTCCTTTGCTTCTATTTCTGCTGAGGAAGTTCATTTCTTTTTTTCTTTATTCTTTGAGGACTCTCCTCCTACAGAGATGGACGAGGCTATGATTTTAAATTTTATACTGCCTTTGGTCACTAAGGAAATGAATGATTCCTTATTTAAGCTTATTTCCTTGCCAGAACTTGAGAATGTTGTATTCCAGATGAAAAAAGGAAAAGCCCTTGGGCTTGATGGGTTTTTGATTGAGTTCTTTCAAGATTTCTAGGAGGTTATTAAGATGGACCTTTTGGAGGTGTTCCAAGAATCCTTTATGAGTAAACAAATTCTCAAATCTATGAATGCTACCTTTCTTGCTCTCATTCCCAAGAAAGATGGTGCTAATTCTTTGGATCTTTAAGGCCAATTGCTTTATGTAATGTGGTGTACAAGATTATTACTAAGTTGATTGCGAAGCAGCTAAAGCCATGGATAAGAAAGATCATCTCTAAACAAAAAGGGGGCTTTGTGGCTGGCAAGTAGATTATGGATGGTGTAATCATTGTTGTTGAGACCATTCATTCTATGGCTAATTCTAAGGAAAAAGATATGTTTATCAAGCTAGATATGGCTAAGGCGTATGATCATGTCAAATGGGCCTTATTATTCAAGATTTTGGATGCCTTTGGTTTTGTTAAGGACTAGATTGATTGGGTCAAGAGTTGTGTTACCTCATCCTCCTTTTCTATTCTGATTAATGGCGAGCCTTTAGAGTTGTTTGGTGCTTCTAGGGGACTTAGACAAGGGGACCCTTTGTCCCCTTATTTTTTCATATTACTTATCAAGGGATTGGGGAGGATTATCAGATCTCGAGTGGAGAGTGGCTTGATTCAAGGCTAGATTTGGGGAAATAATATCCCCCCTCAGTCCTGTCTTTAGTTTGTTGATGATACAAATTTGATGGGTAGGGCCAGAGCTAAGGAGGCTATTAGTTGGCGTAGAGTTTTGGACTGCTATTTGGCTACTTTTGGACAATGTATTAATGAGGGCAAGTATTTTACTACTTCTTCAACACTCTTAAGGTTGTCCAAAGGAGAATATCTAGCACTATTTGGTTCCAAATTGGCTCCCTTCCCTTTTTGTACCTTGACATTCTTCTTGTGGTTCGTTCACTTCCTAAGATGTTTTGGTAGGATATTATTGATAAGTTTCATAATCTGGGCAGTCATTGGACTTGCAGGTGGCTTTCTTTTATGGGTAGGGTGACTCTTTTAAAGTCTGTGGTTCAAGCTCTTCCTCTGTATAGATGTTTTGTTCTTTCGGCTCCTTCCATCTTTATCAAAGACTTTGAGCGGTTGTCTCGTCAGTTCCTCTAGCCTAGTAATCTTCTACTTAGGAAGTGGAGCTTGGTTAAGTGGGATGCCATTTGCAAACCGAAGTAGGAGGGTGGGTTGGGGTTATGTCGAACTGATTTGAATGGGCATTCTTTTGCTGCCAAATTCTATTAGCGTTGGTGTGCAATAACATCAATTGTGGGCTAGAATCATAACCTCAAAATTTTTGGGAGGGGTTGAGAGTGTTGAGGTTTCCTACTTTAGCTTGGAGGGAAAGGGTTTTTGATTTGGAGTACCCTCAAAAGAGGTGCCAATCTGGTGAAGCAGGGGTTGTTCCTAGATTTGTAATGGTGGTCAGGATGCTCTCTTCTGGTCTGATTCTTGGGATGGGCACCCTCCTATTTTGACTTCCAATCCCCATCTGTAGAATATGAGCCAATTGTTTATGGATGCTGGTTGTTGTCATGTGACTGATTTCAAAAGTCTCCAGGCTCTGGGATAGGTCAATGCATCTAGATGGAAGGATATGATTGAGTGGCCTCTTGGTGGTGTGGATGGGGATCGACAAGAGCTTTCTTTGTTGTTATTTGATTAGGTTTGTAATTCTCTTCTTGGGAGAGATGTGTTGGCTTGGGGGCCGAATCCTAAAGGTAATTTTTTTGTTGCCTCTGGCTATCAAGTTTTGGATAAACAATTGTTTGGGAGTTTGGAAGTCTCTTGGTGGAAAGAAGTTTGGAATGAGTTCGCCTAGCCTAAGTGTAATTTCTTCACCTGGTTAGTGGTGCAAGGAAAATGACTCACTTGGGACAATCTTTGGAAGCGTGAGTTTCAGGGCCCTTCCAGGTATGTTATGTGTGTTGGGAATGAAGAGTGTATTCCTCATCTATTATTTCATTGTTCCTTTTCGAAGGTTATTTGTCACTTTTGGTGGAATCTTTGGCACCAACCGTGTAGGCATAGTTCTTCTTTTGAATATTTATGGAAGTGTTGGGGGCCTCCTCTAGCGAAGACTTCCTTTATTTCTATAGCCTGGGTCGTTGGCCCTAGTTTAATTATTTGGCATATTTGGTTGGAGTGTAATCACAGGTTTTTTTGGATAAGAAGTTGTTTATTGACTAGATTTGGATGCGAATTCTAGGGGTCCTACAAGAAATAGTGATGGCTAAGTGTGATTTTTATGTTCCTTTTGATCCTGGTGATCTTGGAGTGGTTAGTAATTTGGGTCTTTCTATCTAGGGAAAGAAAAAATTTAAAGCCTACTCATTGTAGGCATTGACGTGAGAGGGTTGATCGGGTTGGTCACTAGTGTCCTCTTGCTTTGGCAGAGCCAAAAATTAATACTGATGGCTCTTCTTGTGGTAATCCAGGGCATGCTGGAGTTGGTGGGATTGACAAAGATAGCTTGGGAGTTGTGGTGTTCTTCTTCTCTATTTATTGGGCTCAACATACTAATAATATCATGGAGGCTATTGCTATTATGTTGGTGGTTGAGCATGCTTATGCTCTGGGTTGGAGGCAGATTGTTTGTGAATTTGACTCTCAGGTTGTTATAAACATGTCGAATAAGAGAAATCTGGAGGATGTGAACTAGCAGTTGGTGGGGGTGGTTAAAAAAATTGTTTCTTTGTGTTCTACTTTGGAGTCTATTGTTTTTTTCCATATTCCTCAAGAGTGGAATAAGGTGGTTGATGGTTTGGCTAGGTGGGCATATGAGCAAATGGGTACCTGGAATGTGGATGACTGGGGCACTCTTCTGGGTGATTTGGCCCTTGTTTTTGAAGACTAGGTTACAGAGGATATGAGGTGTTTCTTGGGTGTGACTTAATTCTTGGTTTTTTTAGTGGTCCAGGTGGCAAGTTTATTTTACTTTGTTACGCTCTTCTAGTTCAATAATTTTTTTACTCCTTTTATTTAAAAAAAATTAATATATTAAAAATTATGTTTTTTTGGAAATCTTACTTCGAGGACTACAATTCTACAGATTATCTTATCATATTGATTTTGTTTTTCAATCCAACCCAAAGTTTGAAATAGTAAAATTGAGGAAGGTGGAGAGGTCCATACAAGGACCTTCGAATGAAGGTATCTTCATTTGAAGTTATCAAGGGTATTTATTCAAAAGGTCCTTTTCATGATTTTTTTTTTTTGAAAACTTGAAATTCTTTTGAATGAAGGTGTTTTTTGAATTTTTTCTCTTCAACCATGCAAATTTCTAATCTCCCACAAGTGGGACACGCTATTGTGGCTCTACCCACATCCAATATTAGTTTTTATTTCTATTATTGGTGGTCCTATGTGGAACATTGGTACTAAACAAGATATTTATACCATTAAACAAATACATTTGAACTTTTTAGAGTTTATCTTTTAGGCTTCAGATAAATGGTATAATATAATTAGTATGAATTATATTTTCTTAGTTTTTCCTTACTCTTTTTCTTAAATAGTGGAAAACTACACTACCAAGTCTAATTAATTATTTTAGAGAAAATAAGATATATTCAACACCCACAAAATAACAATAGAAATACAACAAAGATTTGCATAAAATATAATCATAAACAAATAGATATAAAAGTATGTTTTATATATTACGATGATTATTATTTACAACTTTCCACAAAACCTTATCCGTATAACTCTTCAAAAATAACAAGTAAAACTCATAACCTTATTTAATACATATTAAAGTCTTTATAATAATTTTCTATTCAATATGTAAAATGAATAAAATTTGGTTTTTTGCCTAGACTATCCCTGTCTTTCCCTTCTCCACAACCCCCTCAACAAAAAAAATATTACACTATATACTAGCTCTACTCATCTATTAGAAAAATGAGATTTTCTAGTATTTCGAATATGAAGCAATCAATCCTAGTTAAACATCCAAACCCAAATCAAAATGTTGCTAATGAATATTAAGCAATAAATGCTCAAATGGAACTGTAGGCTACTATTGCTCTATTTTGGTTTTTTCATCCCCCATTTTGCTTCTTATAAGATTTACAATAATAAAATCCTATTGAAATACGCAATTAAGTAAACTCAAAAACCTTGATGCACTATTTATCATCCTAAAATGTGGCGAGATATTGAACTTGAGAAAAATTTGAAAATCTCTCCTACATTTATAGGACCCTCAATTTTACATTTTCAACCTTCAAACATGTCGATATCTTCCTTAGGAACTACCATACACATTATAAAAAACTAGTTAGTAAAGTTTAATTTCTCATTAGTTGTCATATAATACTTTTATAACCAACAACATATGTAATCCATCTTCATTCCCAATAGCTTTTCATATTCCTCTCTTCCTTTAATTTTATCATTATTTTTTTATGTTTTTTTCCTGTTCAACCCTTAACCTCTCTAATTCATAAACATGTAGATTATTTTTCTTTATCACCAAATTTTGCATTTCAAACTTGCAAATCCACATGTTCTATAATACATATTGTTTTATAACCAAATGGCTTGGTGTACATCTTCTCTAGATTTTATTCTTCTTTAATTGATGTAGAAAAACCTTATTATTCTTATTCAAAGATGAATCTATTGTTCCTATTATCACTAAAGTGTGCACCCTTTCTAAGTGGAGAACTCGACTGCCTTCTGAAATATAGGAAATTTTCAAGGTTATGGGTCACCTATAGTGGAAAATAACCTCTAAAGAGGACTCGTTCCCTTGGTTTTATCACCTAAACTAAACTACCTATTTTTGTTGTTGAGAAAATAGTGAGGGAAAAAATAAAATAAACTTGAAATGATTGGGAAGGTGATGCATCAATTGAAATGACCCATGTTTGAAGCTCTTTGACACACAATCTCCAATAAAACTTTGTTTTTGTTGCACAACTCTTGATTTTATACCTTATGTTGAGTGTTTTGCAAGGAGGTCACTTGTATCTCACTATTTAGAAGGAAAAATGTAAGTTTTCACAATTTAAACAGTTGTATACATGTTTTGGACAACTTAGAATTTGCATGGTGTAATTTTCTACCTATGGTTGTTTGATAGATACATATTTTGAAGGTTTGCTTATTGAAACACAAAAAATATGCATCATGATCAAATATACCTCAAAACAACATATAAAGAAGGCAAAAAATGATGATTTTATTGAAAAGAGGAATTCCTTACATCAAAATAGGTCTAAAATTATATCTTCTTACTTGAAAATGTGTTACAAAAGGTTTTCTCAGTTACTGTGATTGAGAAAATCAGAGTTACAATGTTGTGTTTTATGCTTTTAAAGCTAAAAATCAAGAAATAACTAATTGAAAATAGAAGCCTAAGGGTCCTATATCTCATCCCAAGCATAAGAGAGCATATAGAGACTAAATTTGACTAATTTGCAAGGCTTGAAAATAGGCCAACCTACTTTACATGCCCAAGAAGTTCTTGTTTGACTTGGTCTCTTCAAGCTCCTTGAAATGTGCTCTAACTGGTGATGAGGCCAATAGATCTTAGGAAGATGTTTAAACTGATCCTAGATGCTCTCAAACTACCCTTAAAAAGCTCAAACTTCTCATTAATGCTCCAACTACCATCAAACTACCTTGAATACCCCACAATCTCCTCTGAGATGCTTGTATGATGTCCTTGATTGCTCATTACTTCCTCAACTACTGGAACTTCCATTCCTAAATCCATTAGACATGTTTAAGAAAGTATCAAAATGGTAAAAATGGGCATAGGAGGTCATTTTAGGAGTAAGAAATCCACTTGTGTTTCATTTATCTTCATACTTACATCAAATATTCCTTAAATCAAATCCCAATGAAACCCTTGCTTCATTTTCAAAACTTCTCATTTTGATGCCCTTGCACTGCCCAAGGTCACCCTCATATTGGCTTATATTGCTATCTTCGAGGTCTATCATTGTTTTCATATAAACCCCTTGCTTGATTCAACCCTTGTCTTTTCAAAACATTGATATCTCTATCTTACTCGCATGGCAAATATGTCCTTTGAATCTGCTCTACATGGTTACTATATCACATAGTCCTTTGTTTCATCTTGATATTTGTTTTCTCATGTAAGATTCATTGATATGTTATCCTTGGCTTATGATTCAATCCCAATGTCTTTATAAAGCATGCAACTTTTCCTTGACTGTCATACTCAAAGGTCTCTATGATCAAAAATTCTATTCTCTTCACCCATTTATGATCGAAATGCACTTTCAAAGGTAGGATTTGTGGTGCCCCTTAAAAATATAATCTTCACCATCTTCTACCCACTCTTTGATAACCAATGTCTCAAGCATTTTCAATGCATCATCTCTAATTTTACTTTAGGGGTCAATAACCTTGTAAAGAATAAGGCTTAATAATCTTTGTATTTTCACATTTTGGAAGTTCATGTCTCATTTATACCTCTGTTAGCATAGTAATGTATCCATATGCACATGATAATAACTCCATTCTATTTCCTTGAAATATGGATTGTCTTATTTAAATTTTTGGTGATTGTCTTTTATGATTGTGTAATGTAGAGGCTTGGAGACTTGTCACTGCTCTTAGCACTCACTACTCTATCCTTTTTGTAGTGTAGAAAAACGCAACCCTTTACATTTTCTCACTTGTTTGGGCCCTCCTAATTAAAATGGACTTAATAATGCCTTAATTTAGTGTTGTTAAATGTACCCCTTTACACTTACACACTTATTTGGGACCTCTTAATTAATTGAGCTTAATTATGCCTTAATTGGCCCTTTAATTCATTTCCATTCCTATTTAATTACATTTTTCGAAGGGGAAGCTGAAATTAATTAATGGCTAAACATAAGACTTCACATTGAGCAATGTGTGTCCTAGGTTTATGGACCTGGGACCCATTCACCCATGGGAAAATAGGTCCTCCCTAAACCTTAGGACCTATATTTAAATTATAATTTTTGCAGTATTTTAACATATTCAAATTCATAATTCAATGTCAGCTTGTGATATTTGAATTTCAGGAAATTAAGGATACATACCTATAAATACAAGGTTATTTCACTAAGTTTCACCTTGATTTTCAAGTGTTCAATTACAAGAGCTAAGTTAATGATCAAAGGAATTGAAGAGCAAATATATTAGTTTTATAGCAATATTCAAGATCTATTCATCATGTCAAATTCTTCTTGCATCATGCATGGTTTTGGAGCTAACATTGTGATGTAGGTTTCATGATCAAGTCAAGCATTCAAAGTATCATTTCAAGAAAGATTCAAGTGTCAAGATACACATCTAATTCAACCATCTCATGCAAGTTTCAGACCTCCTAAGATCTCCATTTATGAAGGTTTCAATCAAGGGTTTGTTGAGTGGTAACATAGCTTTGTTCATTCGTCATTCCCTCTTTCATGTTTCATTTCATTTCAAGGTTTGATTACCAAAATGGGGTTTGACCAAGGAAAAACCCTATTCACCACAAAACAAATTTATCTCTCTCTTGTATGTGTGATTGCAGATTTAGGTTGAAGAAGACTTGAAGACCTTTTGAAGTGCAATATTTAAAAAAATTTCAATGTTGTAAAACTTGTCAAAATTGTTGTCTTCTCATGGAAACTAAGATCTTGAAGTCATTTTTGACATTGTGACTATGAAACCTGGGCAAATTGGAAGATTCAGATCTACATCAAAGGGTCCTAAAAGCTACAAAAAAACCTTGAACTTGGACCCATTCGCCCATGGGCGAATGATTCCCAGATTTACTTCAAAAAAACACTTTTGGTGACTAGTACACATGTGTTTCTCCCCTTCTCTGATCTACAATTTTATTTCAATTTTTATTAGTATTGAGTTTAATATTGTTGTTTCAAGTGTTACATTGTATTTTGGTGTTGATTTGCTATTTTTAGTTTTTGTCCCCAAAGTGTTGTTTAACCTTGACCCTCGTCCTTCAAGGATAAGGAAATTTGAAGATTCCCATTTTGACTTGATTCACCTAAGGGTTGTTAATTATTTTGTTGTGTGGATCTCATTTCCTAATGAAATAAAGGAAGATAGGTTTATTTTGGCTCACCCCACCTTTTCATCAAATCCAACCCATTTTTTTGACATTTCATTTTGGTGAACCCGACATTTGAGCATCATACCTTGCTGATTTGGAGTCCATTTTCAGCCCTAGATCTAGGTGTTGCATTGATTTGCATCTCATTTAGGGCTCTTAACTTGCATTGGTTTGCATCTCATTTAGGGTTTTAGGTTTGCATTTTTGCATTCTTTAAAATATGGAAAATTCAAAAATATAAGTCATTTTGCTTAATGTTTACATAACATTGCATCATTGTTCATTTACATATGAAAATTGAATCAAATTTGCATTCCCAATTAGGTCTCCTAGTTTTTCATTTAGCACTATTTTGCATTTGCATTTAGACTTAATTTTATAGAAAACTGAAATTGTAATCACCTGTCTTAGTCTAGAATTTGAAAACCATAAGAATCAACTCATAAATTTGTAAATTCATTTTTCAAAACCCTAAGCTAGGACCCATTCTCTCATGGGCGAATGAGTCCTTGATTAGGGCTTTCTCTTTCATTTCTAGGCATTAAAATCTCTATTTATGCTCTATGTTCCATTGTTTTCAATAGACTGTTTCAGTTTGCAAAATTTATGTTATCTAAAATTGTTCATATTAAGCTTCATTTGTCAAATTCAGGGCATTATTTGAGTTCAAATTTGCATCTAAAAGATATAATTTCCAGGTTTTTGCATAGCATAATAATTTTTTTATCTTGCTTAAATCTGAAAATTGCTTTTAGATACTTATATTGCACTTTACATTCTAGGGTATTTTCACTGCATTTTACCTCATCCATTTTAGGTACACACCGAGTTTGTAAAACTTATATGAGGTTCACAACTGGGTGTCCTATTGCCAATACTTTCATAAGATGTAGTTCGAGACTCATGCCATCCCGTGATACACCACTCGTTGTGGATCTTGGGTTTTCTAACTCTTTCACTCATAGTGTTGACACTAGTCAAGCCACTATTGATGATACCATTAACACTTCATTTCCCATGACTTCCCTACCCACAACCATTGTGAATGATGTTAATGCAATGATTACTACTATCCCTCCTAAAAACCTTAGAAGAATGGATGAAGAACTTGATAAATTGCAATATTTTATGAGTTCTTATTGAATTGCTCCTAATGTGGTACCAATGATAGATAGCATGAGGAGAATAATTGAAAATGAACAAGGAGTAGAGATTGTTTGTGGCTTAACTCATTTAATAAACATGTCCCTACCTTAGGTAGTTGTGCTCAAAATTTTGGGTATACTCAAATTTAAGGTGGAAATCCAGTTCTTCCTTCCACAACCGCAACCTCTATTTAGACATACACCAGTCCAACTGTTACAACAACCATATAACCTACTAGCAAGGTCAACACTTCCTTAGGTATTTCCACCAGGATTCCCTTTATCTTTGTGCATTCAAATCTCATATCTCCTAATCCATCTCCTCTCATAAACATATAATTCACTTGCCCTTTCAATACATATACATCTCCATCTTATAGACCTCCATCTCACAACATTCACAATGATCTTGTCCTTAACACACTCTTACAAAATGTTTCATCCCTCCAACAATAAATTGCTACATTAAGTCAAAATCAAAATGGCCAACCTTCACAATATGTCAAATGAAACCCCTTGTCCTTGGAGATATTGAGAACAAAAATGCCACAAGGTATAGAGATCCCTAGATTTGAGAAATATGATGGGAAGGGACATCCTCTTATTCATGTTTTTTGCATATACAACCCTATGTAGTGACTTTATTTTTTAGGATAAACTCTTGGCTAAACTCTTCCCTATATCCTTGAAGGATACTGCTTTGGAATGGTTTTTCTCCTTACCAAATAATTCAATACTTTTATTCAATGAACTTATTGATGACTTCTATAATAATTTCCAAATACATATGGGTCCTAAGAGGACCTTGGCTGATTTAATGACATGCAAACAAAAAGATGATGAAAAAGTCATTGATTTCATAGCACGATACCAGATGCTTTACTCACAATGAAACATTAATATTCCTAATGATGACCTTCAAAGAATGTCTATTTCCAATTTTCAAAACAAAGTCCAAACTAAGCTTGAGAATTTGAAGTTTCCCTCCTTCACACAGTTGTGTACCGCCCTCCATGATCATCAAAATTCACTTATTAGTTGTGAAGTGAAAACTCCCTCTAGCCGTCCTAAAAAAGTTGAATCCACGTCTTATAACAATTATCAACCATTCAAGAAAAAACATAAGGGAGAGAGAATAACAATACAAAAATAATATTAATTTTTGTAAGAACGATGGAGCGGAGCGGACATGGGTGCCGAAATTCGGGTTTGAATTTTGAAGGAAACAATGAGGGCAAGGATGCAAATCCAAATGATGATGATGGGGATTTGGTGGTTGTTGAATTTGTGCCTTCCCCTCTAGTTTTGTTGGTGCAATGGAGGGTGGAGTTTTCGGTCAGGGGAGTGCCTTGGTGGCCATGTCTGGAGCTGTTTGATGCTCTTGTGCTTGCTGGGTCTATGTTTTTGCAGAGCCTTGTTTCTTTTGTCATTGATGAGGATAGTGTTCCTCTTTCCATCATGTTTGTTGCTTCTTTGGTGCAAAGGTTTGGTTGCTTGGAATTTGTGGGTGTTGAAGCTGGTTCAAGCTTCCCTTTGTGGAGTAGGAAGAGCGAGAATGGGCATTAACTATTTAATTCTTTCTGTGGGATCCTATACCTCAAGGAAAGCCCCTACATAGCTTGGGTTATTACTCACCTTCCAAGCCTCATCCATCATAACCCTACTATAGGAATTCATTCTCATCATGTTTTGTTTTTCTTCACAATTTCTGATGACATCTTCTAAAAGGAAACTATGCTCATACACTTTCAATTTCTGAAATTTTTTGGCATCACAAATGAAGTGTTTAGGATCAAACTTTTCCCTTTTTTTGCCAACCGGAAAGCCATAATAATCCAGTTTATCACTAACCAAGTCATAGCCTAAATCAGAGATAATAATAAAATCACCAAAGCATAAAGTGGAAGGCATGAAATTCTGCCTCCCATAGCTCTTTAAATGCATGAAAGCTGAAAATGACAATTTCCTTATGATCTCTAAATAAGCAACTCTGTCTGCCAAAATCAGGGGTAGAAAATAAGGTGCAACTTCAAATCCATAAACCCTGATAACAATATAATCCCCAAACATGTACCAGTCCCCCCAATTGTGATTTATCCTTGCTTCATGACCCATATCTTTTGGTTAGAGAAATCTTAAGATCTTTGGGGAGAGGTTGTAGTCACATTTGTGGCCTAGCATCTTGTACAGTGTTTTCACAAAATATTCCTCAAAATATAGGTAGTGGGACCTCCCACACCTACTGTCCCACATAGATGTCCACATTTGTATAGGCCTTGAATTTTCATCATTATCTAAGTCTTTTATCCTTAATTCCTCACCCCATATCCCCATCACCTACCCTTCGTATAATATCATGTGCATGAAAAGAGAATAGTGCTTGAAATTAATGGCTTCACCGTCATTCTTGATGATCTTAAGGGCATTATTGATGGCCTCTGATAAATACTCTGCATAATCATAGGGTCGGTCATTATGGCTTTGGATGTTTGTGGCTAAAACCATGGGAGCAATTGTCATGTTCTCAGGAACATCAATTCCCAGTACTTGACCAACTGAGTAATAAATGTAGTGAAAGTATTCTTCAAACAAAGCCACAGATAATGGGGGCTTATCTTCACTAGAGAACCTCATAGTTTGGTTACCCACACCTTTAACCCTATGTAGAGGCAATTTACACCTCTTGTAACTTGTGTCCATGGTGCAGTATTCCTCCAACAAGTCTCTGATTTGTAATTTTATTTTTAGGGAAGTGTCTAGCTGAAAAATCATGGAAATATAATCTGGCTTTATGACCATGAACTGTGACCCATCAGGCAAATGAATTTCTCTCATCTTCAGATTGTAATTCTTTTCCAACACCTTGATTAACTCTATGTTCACAAAGACGTTGGGTACTACAAGTTTACCCAAATTCAAATTCCACGGGTTTGACACTGGGCTATGCCAAAATTTCTTCCTATAATGATAAATAAAGAGGTCGTAACCCCTACATGGAGTCCATACATCTCCCAAATTTTTTTGTTTATATTCTAATATCACACACAATGGGTTAAGTTGTGCTATTCTTTTGGATTTTGGCCCAAACCTAGGACATTGATCGATTAAGTCTTGATTCAATTGCCTAGCTTCAGTTTTCTGTCTTTTTTCTTTCTATTTGCCTGGGGTTTTTTCCATCTCAACCCTACTTATGCAATGCTTTCATCTACTTACTGAGAAAATACTTTGAGTTGAATCTAGACCACTTGGATAAATGCTGCAAATTTCCAGCTACCCACCATCATCCAAGTTGGTTCTCCAAATCCTTCAATTACAATTCACAGTGATTTCAACTTCTTTGAGGTCGTATTTATGAAATTTCAAGACACTTCATCTTGCCACCTTTATGATCAAGTTCTTCATTAATAGCGGTAGTCTCATCGATATTTTCGTTAGTCACATCAATCAGACTAATCATCATTTCATAACTGTCAGAGACTTTTAATTAAAATGCCCGTTGTTTCTTCGATATGTCGGTATGGCGATGTTTTTCCCTTCCCTTCTGTTGTTTACTGCACTACTGCCTTGCTCAAGGCTTCTTGCTGCAGGTTTGTGGTGTATACCGGTCTACCGCATATGTTGCTCACCTTCCCAACGGTATAGCGGTGTATGCTTTTGATCATTACTTGAAGAGTATCAATGAGACAATCTTATTTGTCTTACCGATATCTCAATGTCTCTTCGACATTAGATCTTATGTTCCTCCGATGTTGGTTGCCAGTGTCGATGAGACAAGTTAATGTCTCTTGCCGATATGCCACTGTCTCATCGACAATTACTTCGTTATATCCAAGAGTTGTGTTTTTTCGAGCACTTGTAGATATACCTTGTCGATGTGACATAAGTGATTCTCTCCTCGATATGCTTGTATCTTGTTGACATTGCACTGTTTTACATCGTTGATGAGACATATAAATAAGTCTCTTCAACATAGGGGTGTCTCATCTACATTTTTGATCTGTTCTTTGTGCTAATGTCGGGGATACTTAATTTGGAGGGACTCTCATTGACATGGTGTTGTCTTGGAGATATGCTATGAGCAATCATAGGAGTATTTCAAAGGAGGAATACACTTTGATGCTATGATCAAGGGTTTTATTTGGAAGCTCACATGAGGGATTTTATTAAATTTAAGTTATTATGACAAGAATTCTATGCATATGGTGGAAGTAAGAGATGAGTGAAAATGGAAGTATGCAAAAATAATTAGGATGGAATTTTGGCTACAACACAATCCATGTTTAAAAAAGGATGATTCTTATGGCCTAAACTTTGAAATGCTTCAGTAATATTACTTGTGTCGATACAAATTACCTATTGCAATATCCTTAAATTGTTCAATCTTTGGTATGAATTGTTGGCCGAAAAAATTAGGATTACTTGAATGCTTCTTCCATTCATTTTGTATCAACCTATGTTTGTGAAGACACAAAAGTTAATAGCTCAATCAGGTAGAGATTTTGTTATTTTCAAATGAAGAGTAAGGTACATTTTTATTTTTGCTACATTACATTCATGTGCATAAATTTTTTTCAGAAGATTACATTACTAGATTGCACTTATGCAGATGCATATAATATAGGAAAGATTACACAATCCTTTCAAAAATGTAGTCTTTATTGATAATGTAAATGTATGTTGTTCCACACAAGCTGTGGAACTAACTATTTGAATGCATATAATAAAAAAACTATACATTTATAGATACAAAAGAGAAAAATGCACATAAAGAGAAATGACGAATCCCGATTGCTTTTTTCTGCATCATCTTCAGTCTTCCTGCTTGTCTAAACCTCCAATTTGATGCCTTCCTTGCTACTCCTAGGTTGCCTGAATTTGAGTGTTCAGAGTGTTGTTAGAGTAATGAAGGATCACAAGTCAAAATATGTGCATACATCTACAAACATATAATTTGATCATCATGTGCATTCAAATAACTTGCATACCATAGATGTCCAGGAAAACAAGAAAGTTATCAAACATATCTATCATATGCTCAATTTTATCTAACATGTTTTCTCATTTTGTAGGTATAGATAAAATTAGGTTGTTGTTTTGTTTATCTGGTTATAGCATGTGGGGTGAAATGTGGCTCCCACAAGGGCTAAGCCCAGCCTTATGCCCTATTGTTTCATTTGAGAAGGATAATCACAAGTAAACCATCCATGAAACATTAAAGATAAATCTTTGCAAGGATAGTGGAGTATGTTGGTAAGGGGTAATCTCCTTATTGATAAAGATTTATCCTTATTAATAAGAAAATTCCACTATCAACATAGCCATGATTCTTACAAAACTGATCATCAAGGATTCCAAGATAGTTTTCATTAACAATCTGGTTAAAAGTAAGCAGACCCAAGCATCATAACAGTCACAATAATTGAACATGAGGGGAAATCATGTAGATTAAAATCTTACACAATAGTCATCACTTGTAAAGACATAGACAACATGTTTCCACATAACAAATTAAATCGAATGCATGAAAGGTACAATGATGAAGTCTATAATAGTGAATGTTGCTTAAGAGGGATTGAAGGACAACATTTTGTATCAAGGAGAACAAGGTAACCTCAAACTCTATTGTGCCTAAGTATGATAGTACCTGAGCTTCTGGTGTTTCTAGATGGAACCATAGCAAAAAAGTGTAGTCTCCATCTGAAGGAACCATCTTTGAAGCTCTTCCCTGAAATGAGGGTTGAAAACATCTGAAGAAAAGAAATACCATAATTCTAAAGTAACAATTTTTATCAAGACAAATGTCAGAAAGTATAATTAAAAAGAAAAATCCTTACAATTGGACCTCAACTTGGACCAAACAGATTTGTGATTTTATCTTTAGAATGTAGGAGCTTTATCTATCAAAGCTTCACAACCTGAAATTGGATCTCAAATTGGACCAATAAAATTTAATATTTTATCTTTAGAATGTACAAACTTTCTCTATTGGATATTAAAGATGTAAGGTTGGATCAGAAACTAGATAACCAGATTTATGATTTTATCTTTAGAATGTAGGACCTTCCTTTGTCAGATATTTGGAAATTCCTACACACAAGTTCTGCTTCAGAGCAAAAACACCCGGAAGTGTTTCACACTGACTCAAGGTACAATCCAACTTGGTTATGACACTGATAGCAATCCACTTTGTCCTGAACCGTCCATACCCGAACGTTGCATCACAATCTATTCTTCTTGCACATAAAAATGCCACATATTAACCCCTTCTAAATAAAACTCAAAATACCATGAAACAATGAGTCCCCTATATTAGTAAGTAAGTAGGCAGTCTATAGGGCATAGTTTGATTTTATACAAGGATGCTCATGAAAGGAATCTTCAAGTGATAGTGAGTGAGTTGTTTGAGATTGCAGTTGATGGTGCAATATCCAGTCTTAAAGGAAGTTAACAAAGCAGTAAATGTGCAAGAAAATCAAATTGTACACAACAAACAATTCACAACATTATCCTGCATAATGCCTTAAGTTTGAAGACAAAAATCTCATTGTATCTTGATGAAAGTAGTGACCTTAATGGTCAATCACTGGAAACCGTGATTTTAAAACATGCTATTGTGCTTATGGAGGTGAGATTTTAAGTAAGGCGGTGAGTGGTGGTTTGGAACAATGGTAGGTATGAAGGACTTGCTTTATATGCATACTATGCAGCCTAGCTTAAGACAACGTTCTTAGAAGAGATTGAAGGTGGATTATGGAACTCAAGGGTTACCATGATAAAGATTAAAGCAAAGACTAAGATCTATTTAAAATCCACTATCATGAAGATATTAAAGATGTCAAATGCAAAACCCTAGCAGCTGGAGTAATGAACACAGTGTGAAAGATGACAGTGTGCTAGGGAAGATTTAGGAGATCTCCACATTATCTAATCACAAGAAAATACATCATTTATTTATTTTTTTAAATTAAAATAAATTATTGTAAACCCTATATAGGACACATCGATACTTCAAAAGCATCTGATTTATTTTTTTAAATTAAAAGAAGTCATTCTAAACCCTGTATAGGATACATTGATACTTCAAAAGCATCTGAAGGAATTTGAGATTATGCAAACATATGTCAATTAAATACCTGGATTACAAACAGTAGCATGAACATTGTAACCCTTGTTGATCAGAGGTAGAATATCAACAACAATGAATCCTATGCCTCCTATCATGCACGTATCCTTACCATTCTGTGTCATTCTTTACTGAAACACTTCTCCATTTTGGTGGGCTACTTCTGAAAATAAGGTTTCAAAAAAGGTTTTATTGTATGTTTATTAAAATGAAAACTCCATTTTGGCGGGCTATGCTTGAAAATAAGATTTTGATGAAATTTTTAGAGTATGTTTATTAGAGTTTTAGAGTATTTTGGCAGGCTATATTCTTGATTCCATAAATGATTTAATCAAATGGATTGTGAGTGATGTGATTTTCTACCACGATTACCTTACTACCGCCGTCTCTTATTATATCCTCTGCAGTATGGCGGTGTTTTTCCCTTCCCTTTTGTTGTTTACTACACTACCACCTTGCTCAAGGATTCTTACTGCGGGGTTGCGGTGTATATTGCTCTACCGCATATGTTGCTCACCTTCCCGGTGATATAGCGGTGTATGATTTTGATCATTACTTGAAGAGTGTCGATGAGACAATCTTCTTGGTCTTACCGATATCTCAATGTCTCATCGACATTAGATCTTATATTCCTCTGATGTTGGTTTTCGATGTCGATGAGACAAGTTAATATCTCTTATCGATATGCCACTGTCTCATCGATATTTTCCTTCGGTGGTATTTATTTATATATCGGTGTAACTCTGCCATGTCGGGGAGAATCGTGATTATCGTTGCAGTATGGCGGTGTTTTTCCCTTCTCTTCATCCGTTTACCGCACTACCGCCATGCTCAAGGCTTCTTGCAGTGGGGTTGCGGTGTATACCACTCTATCGCATATGTTGCTCACCCTACCGACAGTCTAGCGGTGTATGCTTTTGATCATTAATTGAAGAGTGTCGATGAGGAAATCATATTTGTCTTACTGATATCTCAATGTCTCATTGACATTACTTCATTATATCCAAGAGTTGTGTTTTGCCGAGCACTTGTAGATATACCTTGTCGATGTGACGTAAGTGATTCTCTCCTCGATATGCCCATATCTTGTTGACATTTCTCTATTTTACATCATCGATGACACATATAAATAAGTCTCTTTGACATACGGGTGTCTAAACCAACACTAAACCCGAAGCTAAACTCAAAGCTAAACTCGGGAGATAAAAGTGGTGCTAAAATTGGAGGCAAAGGTGACGCTAACGGTGGTGCCACACTCAAAGCCAATATCAGCGCTAAAGGCATTGATAATTTCAGTGTGAAGTAACACCTAAATTAGCACCAAATAGTCCTGATCATTGCAAATAAATGCCAAAAATAGTGCCATCCCGATAAATAGTGCCGACGTTTTCAAAATAATTGGCAAAAAATACATTAAAACATTGGGTGGAAGCAAAAAAATAGAGCAAAAGATGGAGCAAATCATAGGGATTTGTTGTAGTGCATGTTCAAAGTATCATTTTCAGAAAGATTCAAGTTTCAAGATCCTTGTCCAATTCAACCATCTCATGCAAGTTGCAGACCTCCTAAGATCTCCATTTATCAAGGTTTCAATCAAGTTTTTGTTGAGTGACAACATAGCTTTGTTCATTCTTCATTCCTTCTTTCATGTTTCATTTCCTTTCAAGGTTTGATTACCAAAATGGGGGTTGACCAAGGAAAGCTCCTATTCACCACAAAACAAAAAAAAATTTCTCTTGTATGTGTGATTGGAGATTTAGGTTGAGGAAGATTTGAAGACCTTTTGAAGTGCAAGATTGACAACATTGCAAAAGTTGTAAAATTATTGTCTTCTCACGGAAACTAAGATCTTGAAATCATTTCCGACATTCCGAATGTGAAACTTGGGAAAATTGGAAGATTCAAATCTACATTAGAGGCTCCTAAAAGCTATAGGAAAACCCTGGACTTGGACCCATTCGCCCATGGGCGAATGATTCCCATATCTACTTTAGAAAAGCACTTTTGGTGACTAGTACACATGTTTCTCCCCTTCTCTGATCTGCAATTTGATTTTTGGTTCTATCAGTATTGAGTTTAATATATATTTTTTCAATAGAAGGCATTAAGCCAACTTTATATATTATATAATAGTTACATCATAAAATAATTGTAATTTTATACAGGCTTGGAAAAAGGTTCCACCTGCATTTTCATCCTATCTAGATAACACTACAGTGATATCAAAATGTCAATATGTGCCTTAAAAATAGTTTGTCAAAATGTCAACACCATACATGGTATTTTAGTTGACATCGCTATTGGTATGAGAGTACTTTGGCATATACTATTAATTTTTACAAATATTTGCTTGTGTTATCAAAAAAACAAAAAAAACTTCACCAACTTGTAGATGTAGTTTTAAGAGTTCCTTATTGAAGAGATTTCATCATGCCCTTCTTTCTGCACAATTTGATTCAATGGAGTTGCTTGAGAAGTTGTTACATTCATTTCTGGAAGGTATGGTTGAAGAAGAGGCTTATCTAGCTACTCATTCTGATACACTAGAACTACTTGTGACTCTGTTGTTGCAACCACACCCTATAAGAGTGATTGATTCTGAGACTCATTTGGTGGTGCAAGTGGAGGCCTGATATGCACAACTTGATGGAAATGGTGTGCTATAAGAAAAGACACTACGTGATATTTGTTTTTGAATTTTCTTTCCATGTCAACACCCAACTCAAAATGATGTCAACATAACTCCCTGTAAATATAACTAGAGGAATTGAATTCAAATGGCATTTTCATGGCATTATATATATTAGTGTAATAAACTTTATGATGCAAATAATGCCTATGAAATATTGCACCAACATATTCTTCACCCTACCATAAATCATACTTCCGGATACTTTTGAGTAAAGCATTATTCTACAAAAACACATTTTGAATCACTGTATTCCTAATTTGCTGCATATCCTAAAGATTTGGATTTATATCCATGATGTTAAAAAAAAAGTAGATACCAAGTTCGATGGGAATATTATCCGCTGGGTTGTGGGATGAATATATCCTCCCCTATTATGGTTTTCATGCACTTCAACATTGATGAACATTCTACTTTGAAAACATGTGACAACTGCTCTTTTTCCAAACCCCTTAAAAATGTCGATTCCCATTGCAACAAAAGTAACAATACCCTATATTTTTTGGGAGTATATTCCATGAGGAGAAATTAAAAGATGAAAGAATGCTATTAATTCCAATGAAGATAGCTCAAACCAGTGAAACGTGAAGACCAAACTGACACACTGCTCTTGACAAAAAACACTGCCTAAAATAAGACTTGATCGAAGAGACCCTTACCCAATAACACTCACCTTCTGTTTACCCAGAATGCTATGAAGGCAAGTAAAAATTATTCAATATGAAATTAGATAACTTTATAGCTTACCCATAAGAATCATAACCAAAAATAGTCTAAGGTTTTCTCACGGGTCGTGGAAATGCAGCCTACGACTCAAACGTTCTGGAGAAAAACCAGAGCAATCGCCTTTGCCTACAACTTGAAATCTTTGCTTACAAGACCACCTTTCAAGAACACAGTTTGTAGATTGAATTAAAAACAAAAACACCCATATCCTTATTATATAGATGTGGATTCCATAAAAAAAATTCAATAATTAACATTTTCGCCTTGAAATACGTCACATGCTTAATTGTTTGATTTGAATTGTGCCTTTTACACATCTGAAAGTGCTAAATTTTCACTTGAACTTATCAATATAATGATGATATATACAAATTATACTTTCATACATATTTTTCTTGCAAAACATGACACTTGTTAGCTAAAAATAATGTACCCACCCTTACGACATATCTCTTGTATTCTGCTTGATATCAGTTATGATATTATTCACTCATATAACCGCTCATGTGTGAACAATTTCCTCTCTAGCATGGTACTGATAAAATCGATCACACATATCTCTTTTTTGCATTGAAGTGGATATGAATACATTTGTTGATGTTTAAAGCATGTTTAAACTGCATCCTTATTTATGCGAAGATATGTGTTTTGATTCATAGTACCCTTCTACTACCTCAACATAAGGTAAATATAAATTTTTATTAGACTGTGACCAATAGAATGAGCCATGTAATTGTAGGAATTTTGGTGTCGGCATATTACAACCTAGCTACATCATTTCATTTACATTGGTTCAACTATTGTACATGTGTTGAGTTGTCTTGCACCACATCATCACACATGAAATTTTTTATTTTCTAAATCCACATGACCCTTCCTTGTCATTGGGTTGACATTGATGCAAAGTATTGAATATTCCTCTTGCCTTTGTATTCTTTGATTAGGAACAACCCTACCATATCAACAAATTGATATCTTCCCCCATTGCACTTTGACAACTAACCGATTCTTTCTTTATTCATAATATCTTTTAGAGCTCTTGCATTATATTATTAGAATTATTGTCATAGATTATCACATCATGAGTTTGATCATATCCAATTTTAGCTAATTTATCTGCCAACTAATTCTCTTCCCTGTATGTATGTTTTGTTTATGAAAAAATGAGCTTATTAATTATCTTCCATACTTGTTCCAACACATATCTGATCTTCCAGCAAAACACCTTTCTCTCTTTACATGCATTAATAATGATTAAAGAACCTCCTTCAATCTCCAAAGTGGTGATTTTTAGAGCCCTTGCCAAATGCAGTCCATGCAATAAGGCTTGCGATTCAACAACGTTATTGGTTCCTTTTGGGAGTTTTATTGATTTTTCTGAAATGATAGATCCTTTATGATCCTTTATTACCACCCCTGTCCTTGATATTCTTGGATTTCCACGTGATGCACCATCAAAATTTAGCTTGTAATAATATTTTGAAGGTAGTAACTAGGGTATTTTGCTTATGTCTAACTTTTGTTTTGTATTTTGATGCAAACTTCCTTTGAAAGGGAGTACAATATTGGTCCATTTCTGCATTAATCTTGAGTCCCAATCTGTGAATAATGAGCCAATGTATTTTACCTTCTGAACATATGCATTTTTTATTTTTGTTATTGAAGATTTCATCTTCTCTAATACTTGATCCACCTTCATTTTTTCATTCTTGAAAATCCTTATGTTTCTTTCTCACCAAATGCTCCACAAAACTACTGAAGGGACCACTCTCCAAATGCATGCAAACAATGATGATATATACAATATTGGCAATGGTGATACCAATTAAATTTGTTTTTAATGGATGAATAAATGGTTTACCTCCTCCATCTCATCTTCACACAATACACATTTGAATTGGGCTACTATCCCAAGTTTGGAAACCCTATCACTTGTCAAATTTTTCCTTTTGATAGCCAACCATGAAAAACACCCAGCCTTTGGTAGCACTGTTGAATCCTAGCAGAAGGATAAGGCTCTTTGTGGCTTAGTATTTTCCTCTTTACTCATTACTTCCTTGTATCCCATCTTGAATGTGTAGAAGCCTGATTTGGAAGGCGCCCACAACAACCTATCCTCTTCATCCAATGCATACAAATTCCTTACACTTAATCTGCACTTTAACTCTTATTTTTGATCATTTGGACAAGGAATGGAAGACACCTCTTTCCAAATAACTTTCCTTGTGCATTCATCTATGTTTTCAAAATAATCTTTAACCTTTTTAGCCCAATTTGAACTAAGAAAATCTTGTATGTTTTGTAGATTTTGAATTGTGTTTAAAGGTGCATGTCAACCCCATGAATCCTCCCAAAAAATTTCTTGCTAGCCATTATGAATTTCCCAAGTAAGATACAGTGTGATTACCTTTCTACATGTAATCAAAAAATTCCACATTGTAGAACCTTGCGATGGATTTGAAATTATAAAAATTATTTTTGGATCTTCCCTATCCAAGTACTTTTCTTGCATGAACTTACACCATTTTTCTTGAGGCTTGGAATACATGTGTCACACTAGTTTGGCTCCTAGAGCCAGATTTCTAGCCGACAAATTGTGTATACACACTCCCCCTTTTAATTTATCTTCACATTTATTTTTGAGTGAGATAAGTGGAATCTTTTTCCTATTATCTATATTCCCCTTCCATAAAAAAATCTTTATTAGCTTTCAATTACCACAAGCACTTATTTTGGATCTTTCAATACAACCATATAATAATTGGGAATGGTAAAAAGTATTGATTTGATCATTAGTATTCGCCCTGACAATGATAATCACTATCCCTTCCAATTTTCTATCCCTAGTTGAATACTTTGAATGATCTTATCCCAATAGGAGATTCTATTTTTTGAGTTTAATATTGTTGTTTCAAGTGTTAGATTGCATTTTGGCGTTGATTTCCTATTTTTAGTTTTTCTCCCCAAAGTGTTGTTTGACCTTGACCTCCATCCTTCAAGCATAAGGAAATTTGAAGATTCCCACTTTGACTTGATTCACCTAAGTGTTGTTAATCAATTCATTGTGTGGATCTCATGTCCTAATGAAATAAAGGAAGATAGGTTTATTTTGGCTCACCCCACCTTTTCATCAAATCCAACCCATTTTTTTGACGTTTCACTTTTAAACCTAGGACTGCTCATCTATTTGATCCTTTTGAACATTATAATTTCTACTATTCCACAGATGTCAAATTGCCTTGGATTTCTCTTGAAAAGCATGCTCGCTGCCACATAGATTTTTATCACTTTTTAAAAGCACGGAAATGATCCTCATAGCCACAAAGTCTTGGGAAACAATCCATGATACACCTTTTGGGACAAAAGCTTACTTGGTTTTGATAGTCATTCACACTTTCTCTAATGATTGGACTATCCATGTAAACTCCTCATTGTTGATTGTCCTCTTATCATGGGTTATGGATATGATGTTGACTATACCTGAGCATAGCATAAAGGGTCTTATAGGGTATGGATTTTGTAATTAACTATCATATGCCTTTGTGATATCCTTTTCACTTGTTATTAAAAAGAACATATCTACTACCATTTTTACTATAAAAGTCATCTCTGCCCTTTACTAGCTATGATATCTTATTGTCATTTATCACTTAACTATATTCAAACATAAACCTCTTTTGGTATATGAGCTATCATATCTTCATAAGATCTACCCAATTACCATCAAACCCTGCTCTATGAATCTTGTATAATCCTTTATGCATACTATCCACTATGTTTTATACTTGCATTACAATGAGATAGATTTTTTGCCTCTGTTACACTGACTATTATCCCTATGTTTAGACTTTATATCATGCCCTTGGACTATGAAATTATTTCTCATGTGTACGAGAATAAATTTATGGTCTCATAGCACTATCTATTCTATCTTGAAACATTGTTGACATGAAAACATCTGAGATCATTAGCTTGCTTTGTAGTCCATCATATTTGTAAGGTTTCATAGGATACCGTCATGTATGATAAACAAACCCCTGCCACCCTTGATACCATTGTCCATTAGTGATTGTCTCATCTTGACTTGTCTTTATTCCTATAGCTAGTATTTAAACTATCTTCAAACACTGTCCACTTAACATGCATTGATTTCCATAGTTTATTTGATGAATTTATAGAATCTCAAAACCTCTATGGAAATTACTTCCAAAAAGGAATTTGAGATTACTTGTGCAATTATTTTGTTAGAGCTCCATCAACATATATTTCTTTTCTCTATCCTTTTCATAGGACTGTATAACTAACATCATTCTTCTCTCTCCCTTCCATTTCAAATCTATCATCTATGCAATTGACATTGGAAGTAATTCCCTTATTAAAGGATGCAAAATTTGAAGTCACGAGGAGCCTTTTTGTATAGATCTTTGACATTTTGAGATTTAACTTCTAGAACCTTTGTACATTAGTATATTACTTGCTTAAAATCCTTCAATTTAAGCTTACAAGTTGTATTATTTAGATGTCTTCATGCCCCAAGATTATTTTCCTTCATAGATGAAACTAGTTCTACTTCAAATATGAAAGTAGATTGTGATGAAGTAGCTATTATATTTCTCTTTACCTTTGTTATTTGAAATTTGTATTTGTCTTACCTTTGTTATCTAAAATTTGTATTTTTCATACATAAGTTTCTAGGGCATGTGATTGTCTTCTAAAATATATCACTATAGACTTGTCTTTCACTCATCCTCTACCATTCTTATGCCATATAAGAGTCCCTTTTTTATTTTTTCATCCACTCTACATAGGTTCGTGCCTTTTTTCTTCACAAAAACTATATAGTTGTCCCCTATCATCTGTTATGAGCTATTATGAGGTCTTTCAATATCTTCAAAAACCTAAACCTCTATTCTTCTTTTTTGAGATGATTTT
Source organism: Sequoiadendron giganteum (assembly GCA_007115665.2). Classification (NCBI taxonomy): domain Eukaryota; kingdom Viridiplantae; phylum Streptophyta; class Pinopsida; order Cupressales; family Cupressaceae; genus Sequoiadendron; species Sequoiadendron giganteum. The sequence continues at coordinate 159,576,003 of CM021110.1, read as the reverse complement.
AAACATACATCAAGATATATGCATTTGATACTTGCACATTTTTTTTCTATGGTTTAAAAATAGCCTACAAAACCTAGATTTATCATATACCCAAATATCTTTGAATATTTTTAAACCTCAAGCAAAGTAAGGCATATCTATAATGATATGAGGATATATGTGTAGCTTCCAATGTGGGTAGAATGCAAATGGATTCCTTGAAAAACTCCAATAGCCTTGCAACATGGCCAAATCTCAGCTAAAACTTTGTAACATGGTACTATACTTGCATAGACTTCTTCAACGTGCTTTATCCATTGAGCTTGGTCTCTACTTTGTCTCGCAATGTGGGTAGAAAACTAAAGTCTCTATAGAAGAATCCTTCAACACTATTCAATATGAAAACCCTAAAACCTCTCCTTATTATGTGGGTTAAAAAAAACTAAAAATATCCTCCTTTACTTGGCACCCAAAGGTCATTATTTTTCTCTTTTGCTTAAAAATTTCATTAAAAGCTTCCACGTTTACCTTTAAAAATCCATCTTAGTTTTAACAAAATGACTTCCTAGCAAAAAATGTCAACATCTTTGACAACCCCTGAGGGTGTTTTTCTTGCTAAAACTCATGGGACCAATTTCCTTAGACCATCCATTGGGCATAAGAGTCATAAAATAACTTGAAATCATATTGAAATCAAACCTTATAGTTTGTTGAAGTACTCCAAAAATAGTGATTGACACTAACCAAATCACTCAATTTTCCTAAGAAAAGTCAAAAAAAGATTGAAAATAGCTGACCAACTATGCAAAAACACTTGGAGGAATAGAAAGACACCTAAAACCTATGTGCAACAACACTTATTGACCCAAAGATACTATACTAGTATGTACTATCATACATTTTCTCCTTAAAAATAAAGTTTGAGGTGTATCTCATTGAATCGGATAGGAAAAACTCCACCTTCCATATTGGAAAACTAGAAAGAATTATGTTGTTTGCAACTTGTGATTATGAATGGACCACTCCACATGACATAAAATTTGGTATGTTTACTAGGTCTTCTCTCTAAATCATCCCACTTGAAGACAAGGTCACCTTCCTTGAAATCTCTAGGAGCTTCTCCTTTATCAAAGGCCTTCTTCAGTTGCATTTGGTGCATTTATAGTTGTTGCATTTCTTTCTTCCTAGTTTCTTCCAACTCCATAAAATCATCAAGTCTCACTTCCATAGGTGGTCCTTCTTCCAAAATTTCCAGCTCTTTCATAAGGCTTAAATTTGGCAACTCAACTGAAATAGGTAGCTTTGCTTCTATTCCATACACAAGCATAAAATGGGAGTTTCTAGTGGATATTTTAGAAGTAATCCTATTAGCCCGTAAGTTGATTTCAATTTGCTATGCCAAATTATTTGGTTATCTTCAATGGCCCTTTTAATGATCTTGGTCAAATTCTTGTTAGTGGAATTAGCTTGTCCATTGCCTTGTGGATAGTAGTTAGATGAAGTACTCAAATGAATACCATTTTTAAAAGCCCAATCATATACTCTTATTCCTACAAAATCCAAAGCATTATTTGAGATGATTGAATCGGGAACACCAAACCTTATGACCAAGTCCTCATAAAAGTTTAGGACTGCACTTTCATTTGCCTCTTTTAGTGCTATAGCTTATGTTCACTTGGTGAAATAGTTTGTAGTAGTTAACACCCATTTATGTCTAGAAATAGATGGTGGATTAATGAATTCAGTGAAGTCAAGACCCCACTTCATGAAAGCCTAACCTATGGATATTGGATGCAAAGGTAAGATTGCTAATTTTTATTTGCCTATAAAATATCACATTTTCTACATTTTCTTACCCATGTATGTGCATCCTTAAAGAGAGAAGGCCAATAATAACTAGCCTCCATGACTTTCAAGGCTATTGCCTTTGGTGAAAAATGACCACCAGCTCGTCCAACATGAAACTCATACAAGATTTTATCAATTTGATCAGACTCTACACATCTCAAAAGGACACCATTGTAGTATTTTCTAAACAAAACACCATTCAAAAGGACATAAGGGATTTATTGAAGTCTAAAATACCTCATTTTGGCACTATTTAGCTCTTTAGGACACTCACCTGTTTGAATATAATGGACCATTTCACGTGTCCAACTAATACTCATTGATGGTGCAGTAGTTTGTGGCTCATTATTTTTCATGATGAAAGCATCGTCTTGACTTTATTTATCATTTTTTAATTCAAAAACTAGTTTTTCACATAGTCCTTTACCTCCTATCGGCTTTGTGACTTTGATTTCCACATCATATTCCATCACTTTGGTGATCCACCTAGCCCTCTTTTCACTCAAATATTTATTCAACAAGAATTCTTTAACACTCGGGTGAGCAACCATCAATTGAATCTTGTTATTAGAAACCAAATGGTGAAACTTATTAAGGCTTCTAATCACAACAAGTACATGTTTCTCAACAAAAGAGTACTTTTTATCCTAGCCTTATAGACATTGACTAAAAAATGCTATTGGTTGCTCCAAATTTTCTTTATTTTCTACACTAGCATAACTGAAATGGTATCCATGTTTCCATAAGCATCCAATATGAAATCCTTGGAAAAATTAAGATTTGCAACTGTTGGTGTTGCTGCTATGGCTTCTTTAATGGCCTCAAAACTATCCTTTTCTTCTCTTGACTAACTAAAACTCGTGTTTTTCTTCAATAAAGTTGTTAGTGACTTCAATAAATCAGTATGAGGTATAAATCTCCTAAAATAATTGATTCATCCAAGAAGCTTTGCAAACCCGTTTTATGGCTAGGTAGAGGCAAGGCTAAAATAGTACCCACCCTTTCAAGATCAATGGTCACACCATGTTTTGACACCACATGGACAAGTAACTTACCTTCATGAACAACAAAAATATACTTTTTAAAATTGAGTGATATCCCAAACTCTCTTCACTTGTCAAAAAACTACCTTAAGCGAGTGAAATTTTCCTTTACATCCTTAGAGAAAATAGTAATATCATCCAAATATACAAGTACAATCTTGTTCATGAGGCCTTGAAAAGCCATATCCATTTCCCTTTGAAAGGTTTCCCTAGCATTGGACAATCCAAAAGGAATTTTACTTTAGGTCATTGTTCCCCACTTGGTGGTGAATGTTTTCTTATACTAGTATTCTTCTTTCACTAACACTTGGTTATACCCAAAATAACCATCAAGTAATGAAAAATTATCAAAACCTGCAACAACTTGTAAAATTTGATCCATAGAGGGAAACGAGTAATGACCTTTGAGCAAGGCCATGTTCAAGTCCCTAAATTCAACAAAAAGTATTATTCCCCACTCTTCTTCCTAACAAGAACAAGGTTAGAAACCCATGAGGCGTGTTTGATTAGGAAAATGATATTACCCTCAATCAACTTATTCAATTCCTTTTTCATGAGTGGTTCAAGTTTGGGTTTAAAGTCCTTTTTTTTGCCTCATCGATTTTGCATTTTATTCAAGCTCAATAATATGCTGGGAAATTTTGGGGCCAATTTCCAAGAAAAAATATCATGGAATTCTTGATAAAGTAATACAAAAGTTAATTTATCCTCCTTAGAACAAATCTTACCAATCTTAAGAAGCTTACCTTTAAAAAAATCCACTTCTTCATAGTGATCGTGCTTGACATGCATGTTGATTTTTCCCTTTTTAGCATCAAAACTGAAAATAGACTCCAAAGTGACCAAACCCTTTGGTAACTTGTTTGTTCTTCGATGTATAATCTAATCACCATATTGTTGTTGTAACTTCTCTTGGTTCCTAGCTGAAAACTCAACTTCTTCAAGGACAAATCTAAGCACATGTTTATCAATGTGAAAGACTTGCCAATGTATATTATTATCAGAAGCAAATGGCCTAACTACCACCTTAACATACGGTTGCACCCTATATTTTTTAATCTCATTTGAAACATCAAATAGGGCACCTATGACATCCAACCTATCAACATGTTTATTTTGATTTCTAGGTATAGACAGTAGATTAAAAGTATCAAAATATTGTATAATATCCCATACCCTATGCTTGTAGGACTTGAGAAAATTATTTAGATTTATATGCAAACCTCTTACTAGTGTACAATCAATTCACTATCACCAAACACTTGAATGCAACTTATTTTTCTTTTTCTTGCCCACTCCAAACCTGTATAATAGATTCATATTTAGTTGTGTTGTTTGTACAATTAAAAGTAAAATGAAAAGCTAAGTAGTACTTTTTCCCTTGAGGGGATACAAGCATTGCACCCCCACCAACTCCATTTCTACTCCTTGAACCATCAAAAAACATTTTCCAAGCCTCATTTTGTTGTTGTTAATCCTTCTTTTGAAGTCTATGAATGATGGAATCTTGTTCATAAATCATATAGATACCTAGGTCCACTTCTTCCAAATTATTTTTTGGGTCAAATTCAATATTTTTTAATTGCCCATTCATCTAATAGGATATCTAAAATATTCTTATTTTGGGTGCTTGGTTCTTGAGCAATAATATGTTCATCATGATCAAAGATAGTACAGTTGGCATTAGCAATGCAAGAGACATATAGTTCTATGTGATTATTTGTTACGGGTTCAAATTTAATGGTCACTTTGGTTCCATATATTGTTCTAAATAGCTTTGTGACCAATCTGAAGATAAATAGCCACCTATTTTAGTAGTGAAATCCCTTGAAAGATATAGAGAAAAGTAAGGTGGCAAGTCAATCACATAAATATCTTATGGAATGAAAAATTTAGGACATGCATGCAAGGTAATACTTAGATTTTTAACAACCCCTACAATATTGACAATTGTTCCATCAAGTTCGACTACCCCTTTTTTAAGAGATTGGAATTCAATATCCAACTTATCTGCAATTTGTTTGGGTATAATAGAACTTATAGCCCATGAATCAATCATACAATTATGAACAAGGTTATCTCCTATTATCAAGGATACATAAAAAGGTGGAGGTTTGATTTCCTTGTTTGGTTGTCCCTTGCTGTTTTGGGGTGTATTGGTAAGTACAACCTTATCTTGGTTACTTGGAAGTTCATTTGACACACTCATATTTGATAGGGTATCTTGCAACAAATCCCTTTGTTTAGGGATAGAAAAATATTCCCACATAGACATACTAACATTAGAATTCATGTGTTCAAGTATGTTAAAGGAGCAATGTTTACCTTTTCATGAGACTTTACAACAACAATATCTACTTGCAAGTGTGCTGGTTGGGACTAATTCCCAAGTTGTTCTCTGGTGGTGCCTTGTTGTTTTATTTGCAATACATGTGCCACATGAGATGTATATGATCCAACAACCTCTTGGTTCACCCTAGGAGCTTGATGAGATTCCTTACTTTCTAGCTATCCTATTTCAACCGCCTCTTTTTCCCTCTTGTGTTGGCTTCTATAGAGGAATGATCCTATTTAACCCCACAAAACTCCTCTCATCAATTTAGAAATGTAGTATTACTTGGAGGAGGTTATTTCTACTATATGGGTGTTTCATTAGGTGTATTTGGCTGCAAACTAGGTGTGTTTTGAATCATTAAGGCTTGGCTAATCACCCCATTTGAATAAGTAGACTAGTTATGGTGTTGATTGCAAGGTAAGCACCATTCATATTCTTGAGCAAGGTTGTTTTAAATATGTTGACATTTTTTTCTAGGAAGTCATTTTGTTAAAACTAAGATGAATTTTTAAAGGCAAACGTGGAAGCTTTCAATGAAAGTTTTAAGAAAAAGAGAATAAAAATAAAAATTGACCAATGTCTTTTCGCGCCAAGTAAAGGAGGATATTTTTAGTTTTGTTTAACCACATAGTAAGGAGAGGTTTTAGGGTTTTCAGCTTGAATGATGTTGAAGGAGTCTTCTGTAGAGACTTTAGTTTTCTACCCATGTTGCTAGACAGAGTAGAGACCAAGCTCAATGGATAAAGCATATTGAAGAAGTCTATGCAGGTATAATACCATGTTAGAAAGTTTTAGCTAAGGTTTGGCCATGTTGCAAGGCTATTGGAGTTTTTCTAGGAATCCGTTCGCATTATATCCATGTCGCAAGCTGCATCTTTATCCTCATATCATGCCAGGTATGGTTTACTTGGCTTGAGGTTTAAAACTCTTCAAAGATATTTGGGTATATGAGAAATATAAGTTTAGTAGGTTACTTTTAAACCATAGAAAAAAATGTGAAAGTATCAAATGCATATATCTTGATGTATGGTTAAAATCATCCCAAAAGAGAAGAACAAAGGTTTAGGTTTGTGAAAATATTGAAATACATCCTGATAGCTCATAACAAATGATAAAGGACAACTATATAGTTTTTGTGGAGAAGAAAATCATAGACTTGTGTAGAGTAGATGAAAAAATACAAAAGGGAGTCTTATATGGCATAAGAATGGTAGAAGATGAGTGAAAGACAAGTCTATGGTGATATATTTTAGAACACAGTCGCATGACCTAGAAACCTATGACAAATACAAATTTCAAATAAAAAAGGAGAAGATAAATCTAATAGTTGCTTCATCACAATCTAATTTCATAGTTGAAGTAGAATTGGTTTCATTTATGAAGGAAAATAATCTTGGGACATGAAGACATCTGAATAATACAACTTGCAAGCTTAAATTGAAGGATTTTAAGCAAGTAATATCCTTATGTAGAGAGGTTTTAGAAGTTAAATCTCAAAGTTTGAATACTTTTATAAGGGTATTACTTCCAATGTCAATTACATAGATGATAGCTTTGTTGGCATATGGCTAAGTAGTTTGGCTTATAGGTGTTGTCATTGATGGCAACCTAAGTCATGCAACTCAAGTCTTGCATCTGAATGAGCAACACTATTTTTGGCTCCTACCAATAGAACAGAGCAAAGAACAGGAGATTCAGTTAAAGGCATAAAATTTGTTCTAATCATCCCACTGGACAGGTATTTTGGGTTATGAATCTTTGAGGAAGGTTTGCAGAGGCTTGCAATATCTCAGTTCTGATGTGCACTCACTGGTAAGCAATTTAGGAGGTACAGGGCACTAATATGTTAACTATCTATGCTAGAAGGTCGACCCAACAAAAATGGAATTCACAGATGTATAAAATGAAATTGATTATAAGTTTCAATATTAGATTAAGTTTTTTTTGGGTCCTCTCTTAGTCTTAACCGACTTTGGAGGATGCGCATAAAGATTTTATGGTGGATCTGGCCAACAAGTTAAAATATATTAGTACCGTATGAAGCCAACTGTTGGATAAATTAGTCTTTGATTGCAGATATATATAAGAGATTTATTTTTATCATTTAAGTGTGATAAATAGTGAGAGACATGGTGTTCGAATATTAAGAAGTATGAATTGCGAGTCATAGCAGAGAAATACTGTGAAATTGATGTGAAGAGTAGTAAAGAGAAGAATAGGGCAGAGTGAAGTGGAAAATCAGAGAGCAGATCCATAATAAGATTCATGAGCTTCACCAAAATTGTTGCCTAGCATTGTTAGATGCTATCATCTCACTTCATCCCTTCAGATGGATTTAATCTGAATTTTGTAGGCAGTAAGCCTTTATCTTTTGAGTAGTGAGCTTTAGGTAGTGTGCCTGAATGCAAGTGAATTCCTTTTTAAATACTATACTTTGAGTACTCAAACTGTGGATTAATCTCGATCGGGGTTTTTCCCCTAACAGGGTTTCCACACAAAAAATCTGTGTGTCATGATGTTATGGATTTTTACTTTCAATGCATACATATTTTCTTTAATGCAATGATGAAATTATTTCATGTTTTGAATGGATGAAGTTTGAATATTGTTGAACATTGATTCATCCCCCCCCTCTTAGTGTTCCCTTTAGTCCAACAATTGGTATCAGAGCTAGTTCCTCTAGAGAATTTTTGTAGCTTGAGGTGGATCTTGGAATGTGATGGACTCTAGTAGTCTTCAACAACTTATGGTAACTCTTGATGACCTTGATCAATCTAAAGCAGAAGTTCAATAATTGAAAGCAAATCTTAGAGATGCTGAGAAATTCATTCAGTCATTGAAGGATTAGATAGACAAATCTAGGGTGAAGAGAAAAGATCTTTGTGATCAGATACAATAGAAGGAAAATGAAGATATGGATGATGCCCACTTGAATCAAACTTTGAAGAAGATAACTGAATAATGTGAAAATCTTGCCAGAGATAATACCAACCTGAAACATAAGATGGAATCTATGATGATGAAGATGACTAAAGAGATAGAGGAAAGGAAGAAAAGTAAAGAAAATATTGCTCAGACCCTGAAAGAGAAATCTGATGAATGCAACAGAATAATTGGAGAACTTACTTAGTTGGAAAGTGAATTGCAAAGAACCAAAAACAATGAAGAAGAACTTGGTAAGCAGATTACTACTCTTAGGAATGATCTTGGCATTGCAAACGAGTTTAAAGAAAAGTTTAAGATCAGTTCAGTAAAGCTTGATGAGCTAACTCAAGGACAAAAGAGTGGAAACGATAAGAGAGGTCTTGGATATGAAAAGGGAGAAAATTCTAGATCAACACAAAAGAGTTTCAGACAAAATAAAAATGGAAGGTATCCGGTAAGACAACCTAATGCACAAAAATTCAATGGATATTTTTTTGCCTATAATAAGTTCGGTCATATGGTTGCTCAGTGTAGAAGTAATTTGAGGTCAAAAGACTCATCATTCTCTGGTCAGTGTTTCAATTGCAAGAAGCATGGTCATAAATCAACTGAATGCAAAAATATGACAAGTCATTCTATTGTTAGAAGAAATATTCAATTTTATGCATGTGGGAAGTTAAGGCATATTGCTAACCAATGCGGATTGAGAAGAAACCAATGGAATGAACAAAGAAGCATTGTGTGCTATAACTCCAACAAGTACGGTCATATTTCTAGATTCTGTAGAAACAACATCACAAACATAAGAGGTCTAGTATACAGAGAGAAGAAAACAAAGAAAAATGATAAAGGAAAACAAAAGATAACTACAGATGATATCAGAGATCAGATGAAGAAGACATGGGTGAAGAGAAATGATTCTAATGTTGGAAATTGTTCTGCACCAGAACCTGCTTCCGATAATTCTTTCAGTAATTGAATTGAGGCCACTAGCCTAGGGGGAGTCTTATTAGAAAATATTTCCTCCCTTGTCTATAAATGGTACCAAAACGGAGAAAATAGTCATCAAGGTGCACTCTCAGTATACATAAGTTTTGATGTTTTCAGAAAAGTAAATTCAACAAATTTGTTGGTCCACAAAATATTTTTTTGTCTTCACCTGAGAAAATAGTCACCAGAAAATTTAGGGCAAGTTCAATTATTGCACATGTGTGAGCTATAAAAGTCAAGTCCAAATCTATCATTTTTCATTTTGCATTATCAAAGAGAAGAAGGAGAGCACTCAACAAGTGGTTTTTGAAGCAGCAAAATCAAATTCATCGACAAATTTATCAGGTACTTCACTCTCAAATTCCCCATATAATTTGGTGTGTAGTTGCGAACCCTAAAAACATGAAAAAGAATGGAGAAAATTACAGGTTCGATCACACTGGATGAGTACAGTAGTGCAAAAATCAGATCTATGAGGAATCTATTGCTTCCTGATGAATTAAATCAATTGAATGAAGCCAAACACGAAAATTTGGATATGTGGAATGAGTTTCCATACATGTGAAATTCATAAAATTCTTGTTGAACAAATTTTATGGTGATGTGTTAACTTTGGACAAACCTTACACAATCTCAAAAGAGGTAATTGAAAAATTAAAGAAATTTTGCAAAGTCGGTGATGTTCCTAGGAAGAAATCTATCCCGAACAAGGAGGTTGAAACCCTAACTGGGATAATTGGAGATCAAAGAGCTCTGCTGATAGAAACAATCAGTGATCCCGTTATGAAGTACATTACACACGACATAACCTATAAAATCTTCTACCAAAATCAAGAAGGGGCTACATCAGTTGGTGCAGTATATATTGATCATAAAATGATAATTGAAGGTTGAGACTTTGACCTATGTGGATTGTTGAAAGATCAGATGATGGAGAATGTCCAATTGAAAAAAGAGTCAAGGTATCCATTCAGGTTTGGCACTCTAATTATATGTCTGTTTATGTACTTTCTAAATTCATTGCCAAAAATTGACAATGTAGCATGGACATCAGACAAACCGGTATGCACCCAAATTTACTCTTATGCTAAGAGTCTATCTAATTGGGATTCAGAATTTGAAAGTTTCTATAAGTATGTGCTTGTGAAATGTGGATCAGTCATTATTTCCCTCTGATAAGGAAAATGGAAATTGGTTCCTCTTTCGGTAGCACTGATAGAGGACCAAAAAGAGGTCAGGAGATTATTGAATACAACCCTCCAGAAAGCAAGGTTCCCAAGATTGAAGGGAAAGGGAAAGAGAAGGAAGTTGTAGACATTCCGGATGAATAATCTGACAAAGAGCCTGAGAATCAACTAGAAAATGATTCTGGTGTTGAAAAAGGCAATGAGGAAGAAGAAGATCTGTCAAAGGAAAAATTACAACAACTTATCCAAAGTGCAGGTGGTATGCAAAAAATTCCAAGGTTATGGTCAATCAGACCATCTTATGATCAAGACTTAATTTTGGAAGTACTGAATGCTCATATTGAGCACTATAAGAAATGATTGAGTGTAGCAGATAATCAATGGGCTCTGAAGACAAAGGCAAAGAAGAAGGTGAAATTATCTCTCACCTGAAGGAACAATTCAGACTATCCCTTGCTAAGCTTAAAAATAAAATGAATGAGATAGGAAAGTGTATTGACTTAGCCACAAAAATCTAAAACTATTGTGTCTGCTGGCGTCATGCAATCAACAATTACAAGGAGAAGTTGGATCAGATTGAGACAGAACTGAACGACATTGGCAAAAACTATGATATGTCTCAGGATCTGGATGGCTTTATCAGAAGGAGAATCCGAGAATTGCAGGCAGCTCAAATAAAAATTCAACTGTCCAAGAATGTTCTTGTGGACACCTTTTGGAAGGTAAAAGACCTAGTTGAGTGCAGGCTGGAGCAATTGGTGGAAATTCTAAAAAATGGTAAAAATTTGGAAGAAGCAATCACAATTCATGAATCTCTCATTGAGATTATCAACAAAACTTCCAAGAACAACATCTTGATTATCAACATTGGAATTGCAATTGATAGTTGGGAGAAGTTTCTTCCGGATGTGAAGAAAAACAACAAGCTAATTTTCTAAAGATAAGTAGTAAAGTTCTTTCAAGTTTTTGCAATTTTATTTAGAGAAGAAGAACTATAAGTATATATATGCCAAATTTCTTAAAAGTATTGATGGTTTTGAACACGTGTTTTGTCACCTTTTTGGTCAAAGTTTTGGCATATGGCATCCCAGCTTTGTCATTGATGTCAAAGGGGGAGAGAATGTAGTGAAAAATGCCTTATAAGGAGAGAGAATGCCTTATGAATCTCAGGGGGAGAAAGTGCAACAAGCAATTTGATAGTATACCTATAGTGATTTTGACACTTAGTCATTTTTCACTAAGTGTTTCCATCAATGCCAAAGGGGGAGATTGTTGGCGTATGGCTAAGTAGTTTGGATTATAGGTGTTGTCATTGATGGCAACCCAAGTCATGCAACTAAAGTCTTGCATCTGAATGAGCAGCACTATTTTTGGCTCCTACTAGCAGAACAAAGCAAAGAACAGGAGATCCGGTTAAAGGCATAAAAGTTGGTCTAATCATCCCACTAGACAGGTATTTTGGGTTATGAATCTTTGAGGAAGGTTTGCAGAGGCTTGCAGTATCTCAGTTTTGATGCACACTCACTGGTAAGTAATCTAGGAGGTATGGGGCACTAATCTGTCAATTATCTATGCTAGAAGGCCAACACAAAAAAAATGGAATTCGCGGATGTAAAAATTAAAATTGATTATAAGTTTCAATATTATATTAAGTGTTGTTTGGGTTCTCTCTTGGTCTTAACCAACTTTGGAGGATGCGCATAAAGATTTAATGGTCGATCTGGTGGACAAGTTAAAATATCTTAATACTGTATGAAGTCGATTGTTGGATGAATTAGTCTTTGATTGCGGATATATATAAGAGTTTTCTTTTTATCATTTAAATTTGATAGATAGTGAGAGACATGGTGTTCGAATATTGAGAAGTACGAATTGTGATTCATAGCATAGCAATAATGCAAAATTGATGTGAAGAGAAGTAAAGAGCATAACAGGGCAGAGCAAAGTGGAAAATTAGAGAGCAGATCCAAAATAAGATTCATGAGCTTCATCGGAACTGTTACCTGGCATTGTTAGATGCTATCATCTAAGTTCACCCCTTCATATGGCTTTACTGTGAATTTTGTAGGCAGTAAGCCTTTATCTTTTGAGCAGTGAGCTATAGGCAGTGTGCCTGAATGCAAGTGCATTCCTTTTTAAATACTATACTTTGAGTACTCAAACTGTGGATTAATCTCCACCGTGGTTTTTCCCCTAAGAAGGTTTCCACGCAATAAAATTGTGTCATGATGTTATGGATGTTTACTTTCAATGCATACATCTTTTCTTTAATGCAATGATGAAATGCTTTCATGTTTTGAATGGATGAAGTTTGAATATTTTTGAACACTGATTCACCCTCCTGCCGCCCCACCCCTCCACCCCCCCCCTTCCCCCCTTCCCCAGTGTTCCCTTGAGTCCAACAAGCTTTGAATTAGGAGGGAAATAGAAGAAGGATGTGGGTGATCCCACAATGTTGGTTTATAATTTCTGGGAGATTCTATTTTTTATTGAAATCACATATTTTTAGAAAATATAATGATTTAAGCCTTAAAAATTTCCATTTAAAGGATTCCAATTTAAGAGGGTTTGATCAAACCCCCTAGGATAGAATCCTGCTAGTTTTAAACCATACCTATAGCAGAGTCTCCTTTACACCTATCAAAATGCTGATAAAAAACCACTTTTGATTTACCTTTTGGGGGATCAAATGAATTCATTTAAAACTTATTTTGTGTATGTAGTCCTTATTATAAGCTTCCCAAAAAGTATAATTTAAATAGATTTAATTTAATTATTATATTTATTTTTAATTTCTTGTGAATGTAGGTTTTTCACCGAAAATCAAGCTCTTTGTTCTGCACATGTGGAAAAATAGAAGATTATCAAAAACAAAATTTGAAAAATATCAGTGCACTAGATATTGAAATCCTTGATCCAACAAAAAAATTTTGAATTTTGATACATACAAAAAAGTTATTTTGTATACAGTCTGCCTATGTCTGAATTGTAATTGGTTTGGCTTCGAAACTTGATTAAGGAAAAAATATTCAATAAAACACTATGAAACCAAATGAAAGCACTAGATATCATAGTTACAAATCTAAATTCAAAAAAACTAGAGATTTATTCTTCATGGAAAAAAAATTATGTTGTATACGGTGAGCATCACTCCTTAAAAATGGTGTTTACTAAAAAAAACTAGTTTTCAAAGGAGATGGAAAAAGAAGTGCAATTTGATTCCAAAATTTTTGAAAAAAAAGTATTTAGAATCTACAGAAAAAATGTCACAAATCACTAGTTTGCATCATCTTCAAATTCCTCACGGTTTAGCCACTATAGGTGCTTGAAAGTGAAGATTTAGTTACAAAAAATCAGTTCAGTGTCCAGTTTGGCCAAACATTGTAACTAGTATTGTGGGATCAACCATGTTAGTTGCATAGTCCCATGAAAAGGACAGAGCAAAGAAATAGATGTTCATGGAGCTCTGAGAAAATAACTACCCGAGTAATCTCAAAATTTCTTTTTGGAAGTAACTACCATAGAGGTTTTGATATTCTATAAATTCATCAAATAAACTATGAAAATCGGTGCATGTTAAATAGACAGTGTTTGAAGATAGTTTAAAGACTAGTTGTAAGCATAAAGCCAAGTAATGATGAGATGGTCACTAATGGACAATGGTATCAAGGGTAGAAGGGGTTTGTTAATCATACATGACAGTATCTGATCCAGTGGATATTTTCAGTGAAAATTGAAGTGTCTCATTTCTCTCCAGAATCAGCACCATCAGAAAGAGCTCGATGTCCTGATTCCAATGCAACTCGAACGGAGCGAAAAGGAGTCTGTTTGTGCAAGTTATGGCCAGTCAAACCTTGGGTCAAATTGGAATCAGAGGGCGTCCAGAGAGCGGAAAAAATGATGTCATCAAAAGTTGTCGAAGTTGGCATCATTGCGAAGAGCCCGTCACAAGCTTTCCAACAGTGTTCATTTCGTCGAAATCCGACATCGGAGGCTCAAGATACAACTGGTCAAAGTTTCAGGTTGACTTGGTGGACTAAAGGTACAATGATGACATCATCGTCCATACAAGATGATGTCAGCATCTGTGCAGATCAAAATAGACCAATCCATGATTGACACGTGTCATTCATACGATGACGTCGACATCCACGTGGCAACACAGTCATCGATCCAGTCGGCAGTCCGTACCCCAGTCAGCAGGCCACGTCATCGTCTAGTCAGCAGGCCACGTCAGCATGACACGTTGGCTTCCACATCAGCATCCAGTTGGCAGACACGTCAGCAGCCTCGTCACCAGTTGGATTGCACGTCATTGTTGTTAGCTAATGAAAAGCTGCCATGTGGCACCCTCCTGGTGCGGCACGTGGCCCTTCTCTCTCCTCTTCCTGTCGGCGGTCATGAATTTGTTTGAACAAAAATTTGTTGTGTTTCGAACCCACAACCTCCAATTAGCCAAAACCGTCGGTCACCGTTGCATCAAACATAGCCGTCAGTTATAGCTATGGCGCGGTTTCGTTTTATTGCTTACTGATTTTGTTATTTGTTATAAAACGTGGCCGGCGGGGGTGGAACCGCCGACCACAGTTGTAACAAAAAAGTCATTCACCGGTAGACCACCAATGACTCCTGAAATATGATAGGAGTTAGTTTAATTTTGTTAATGTTTTGTTGGCCGAGCCTTAACCAAAAGGCATTTTAAGCCATAAACATTTAAAACTACCTCTAACAATCTAAACCAAAAGCTAAATGGAGATATCAGAGGAGTTGTACGAGCTGTTAGAGGGGGTTGAACATTAATTTTGGTGGTTAAGCCTAATTAGGCTAATTTTATGTATAAAAGGGGGTGTGAAGTGAGAGTGAAAGGAAGTTGTTTTTTCAGGTGATGAACTCTTGAAGCTGAGGTGACGAAAGAGAGGTCTTGTGGAGATTATTTTTGAGTCATTCTTGCACGTTAGAGCGTCGTTACGCTGCCGAAGTGCTTGAAGAATGGTTTTGGTGCAATTGTAATTGATTTGGAGATTAATCGGATCGGTCACTCTATTGGAGTGGACCCGGAGCCGTAGTCACGTTTGTGGCGAACTCTGTAATCAAACGTTGTTTGCATCTCTTTCTCCATTCTTTTCTCTCATTATGTTGTTATCACCTTGTCATTTTAATTAATTCCATAAGTTAATTTTGATATTATTAACTTGGAATAATCATTGTAAAAGTTAAGCATTCAATTTACAATTTAGTCTAGATCCTAATGAGATCAAGTGGTATCAGAGCTCAGTTGACTATTATTGCAGTTATTTATTTTCTTGAATGCTAACGAGATCCAGGATTCAGAAGGGTGAAGGCAAGCTTGAAGAATTTGATCCTGAGATCGGGAAGTGTAGAACATTTTCGAAGATGTCTGTTTCTGGAATGGAGGTTCCTGATGAGATCAGTGAGCAGGAATTTTGAAGAGCATTCCTTGAGATGAAGGCTAAGGTGGACATTCTTTTTCAAGAGAGACAAGAGCGGAAAGGACATGAAGGAGGTTCGTCAAAGCAAGAAGATCGCAAAGACAAGAAAGGGAAACATCATGGAGATGGTGACAAGCAACCAGATCCACCCTCTTCTTCTTCTCCTCCCTCTTCTCCCTCTTCTCCATCTTCTCCTTATTCTACTTCTTTTAATCCTTTCAAGAATGGGCATAAGCCTAAAATTAAATTGGATGTAAAATTTGAACTACCTAAGTATTGTGGTGAATTAGATGCTGAAAAACTAGATGATTGGATTCAGCAAGTAGAAGTTTATTGTAGAGTTCAAAACCTCTTTGATGATGCTTCTAGGATCCAGTTAGCCACTCTTCGGTTGGGAGGTACAGCTCTTACCTGGTGGGAGAGTAGGACTAGAGCAGAAATTTCACAGCATGGTAGAGTCAATTTATCTTGGGCAGAATTTGTTAATACTCTTAAGAAGCAGTTTTATCCCCTAGGACATATGCAACAGTTAATGATGGACTGGCAAATGTTTAGGCAAGGGAAAGGTCAAACTGTCCAAGAGTACACTCATGAATTTAGGAAAAGGGCTATTGCTTTGAATGTTCCTTTGTACACCCAAGATACCTTGTTAAAGTACATAGGAGGTCTTCATTCATATCTTAGACATTCCATTTTGGTATTGAACCCTTGTAATCTGGATGAAGTGTCTATTCAAGCTACACACTTAGAGACAAGGGGTAAAGGTTCCTTTATTGATAATGATAACTCTGTAAAGAAATCTTCTAAAGTTGCAGAGACAGGGAAAGGAAAGAAGGCAGCTACAGTTAAGAAGATGA
The DNA here is from genome assembly GCA_007115665.2 of Sequoiadendron giganteum. Lineage (NCBI taxonomy): Eukaryota > Viridiplantae > Streptophyta > Pinopsida > Cupressales > Cupressaceae > Sequoiadendron > Sequoiadendron giganteum. Next base: position 159,559,389 of record CM021110.1, on the reverse strand, counting down.
TAAACTTTCTTGCTCTCATTGTGACAAGAAAGGTCATGATGAAGAACATTGTTGGCAGTTGCATCCAGAACTGAAGCCTAAGTGGGCTCAAAGACAGAATCAGAAACAGAAGGGTAAGGAGAAATCCACAAATGTTGTTATGGATCTTGGTTCCAATTCAGATGATGAAACTAAGATAACAGCTATGGGTTTGAAAGGTAAAGCTCCTAATTCCAATGTTTCCTTTGATAGTTGTGCTTCTACTTCTACAGTTAATGATTTCTCTGAAGATGTGAAAAGGAATGAACTTTTTCATTTAAGGGTTGTTGCTAAGAACAGTAAAATTGATGCACTCATAGATAGTGGTTCTCAAGTTAATCTGATTTCAGAAAGTGTTGTAAAGAGCTTGGGATTAAAAACTACATTGCATAAGAAACCTTATCCACTAGGCTGGATTTGTGAAAATGATAAGCTGCAAGTAACAAGACAATGCACTTTGAGATTCACAATCACTAGTAAATTTGTGGATGAAGTACAGTTTGATGTAGTTCCATTGGATATCTGTGGGATAGTGCTTGGTAGCCCTTACTTATATGACAGGAAAGCTATTTTCTACAGGGAAAAGAATCATTATCACTTGTTTAAAGATGGCATATAGTATATTGTACATTCTCACAGGATTAAGACTGATCGTTCTTTTGCAAACACAGGGCAGTTAAAGAGGGTAATTAATGCAAGTAAAGAGTTAACTCTTATGTCTGTCAATACAGGTGGTTCTACACTTGAACTTGGAGTAGCTAACCAGGGTCAGATGTTGCAGGATGCACTTGCAGTACAGCATGAGGAAAGGATGCTTGAAAGCATTGATGAATCCTTGGGTAAAAATGTTACTGTTGTGAAGGATCGAAGTGTTGTTGACTTATTCTCTTTCATTTCTGCATTATTGTTCAGCTTGATGCTAGTCAATATTTTTTGGTTAGTGGCTATGACAGTTGATGTAGAAGCTTATGGAAGCGATAGAATAATGTTTATGTTCAACAATATGTTTGCAGTCTTCATTGTGCTTGTGAGCCAGGTATGCAAATGTACAGAAGATACAGGACAAGTGGGGAGGCCAAGTCCTCACTTAATGTCAGAATGAATGTCACTTTTGGAGGTCCAAAAGGTCTTCAGTGGGGAGGCCTGATCCGGTGGATATTTTCAGTGAAAATTGAAGTGTCTCATTTCTCTCCAGAATCAGCACCATCAGAAAGAGCTCGACGTCCTGATTCCAATGCAACTCGAACGGAGCGAAAAGGAGTCCGTTTGTGCAAGTTATGGCCAGTCAAACCTTGGGTCAAACTGGAATCAGAGGGCGTCCAGGGAGCGGAAAAAATGATGTCATCAAAAGTTGTCGAAGTTGGCATCATTGCGAAGAGCCCGTCGCAAGCTTTCCAACAGTGTTCATTTCGTCGAAATCCGACATCGGAGGCTCAAGATACAACTGGTCAAAGTTTCAGGTTGACTTGGTGGACTAAAGGTACAATGATGACATCATCATCCATACAAGATGATGTCAGCATCTGTGCAGATCAAAATAGACCAATCCGCGATTGACATGTGTCATTCATACGATGATGTCGACATCCACGTGGCAACACAGTCATCGGTCCAGTCGGCAGTCCGTACCCCAGTCAGTAGGCCACGTCATCGTCTAGTCAGCAGGCCACGTCAGCATGACACGTTGGCTTCCACATCAGCATCCAGTTGGCAGACACGTCAGTAGCCTCGTCACCAGTTGGATTGCACGTCATCGTTGTCAGCTAATGAAAAGCTGCCATGTGGCACCCTCCTGGTGCGGCACGTGGCCCTTCTCTCTCCTCTTCCTGTCGGCGGTCATGAATTTGTTTGAACAAAAATTTGTTGTGTTTCGAACCCACAACCTCCAATTAGCCGAAACCGTCGGTCACCGTTGCATCAAACATAGCCATCAGTTATAGCTATGGCGCGGTTTCGTTTTATTGCTTACTGATTTTGTTATTTGTTATAAAACGTGGCCGGTGGGGGTGGAACCGCCGACCACAGTTGTAACAAAAAAGTCATTCACCGGTAGACCACCAATGACTCCTGAAATATGATAGGAGTTAGTTTAATTTTTTTAATGTTTTGTTGGCCGAGCCTTAACCAAAAGGCATTTTAAGCCATAAACATTTAAAACTACCTCTAACAATCTAAACCAAAAGCTAAATGGAGATATCAAAGGAGTTGTACGAGCTGTTAGAGGGGGTTGAACATTAATTTTGGTGGTTAAGCCTAATTAGGCTAATTTTATGTATAAAAGGGGGTGTGAAGTGAGAGTGAAAGGAAGTTTTTTTTTCAGGTGATGAACTCTTGAAGCTGAGGTGACGAAAGAGAGGTCTTGTGGAGATTATTTTTGAGTCATTCTTGCACGTTAGAGCGTCGTTACGCTGCCGAAGTGCTTGAAGAATGGTTTTGGTGCAATTGTAATTGATTTGGAGATTAACCGGATCGGTCACTCTATTGGAGTGGACCCGGAGACGTAGTCACGTTTGTGGCGAACTCTGTAATCAAACGCTGTTTGCATCTCTTTCTCCATTCTTTTCTCTCATTATGTTGTTATCACCTTGTGATTTTAATTAATTCCATAAGTTAATTTTGATATTATTAACTTGGAATAATCATTGTAAAAGTTAAGCATTCAATTTGCAATTTAGTCTAGATCCTAATCAGATCAGTATCATATGAAGCCTTACAAATATGATGGACAACAAAGCAAGCCAATGATCTAAGATGTTTTCATGTCAACAATATTTCTAGAATAAATAGTGACCATAAATACAGTCTCATACTCATGAGAAGATAATTCATGGTCTAAGGGTATGATATAAAGTCTAAACTTAGGGATAATAGTCAATGCAGTAGAGGAAAAAAAGATATCTCATTGTAATACAAGGATAAACCATAGTGGACAATATACATAAAGGATTATACAAGATTCACAAAGCAAGGTTTGATGGTAATTGGGTAGATCTTATTAATATATGATAGCCCATACACCAAAAGAGGCAAATGTTTGAAGACAATCAAGTGACAAATGACAATAAGACATCACATCTAGTAAAGGGAAAAGGTGACAACTATAGTAAAGGGGCAGTAGATATGTTATTTTTAATCCCAAGAGAAAAGGATATCACTAAGGCATAGGATAGTTCATGATAAAATCCATAACCTAGAAGACCCTGTATGCTATGCTCAAGGAAAATCAACATGATATCCACAAACCATGATAAAAGGATAATCAACAAGGAGGAGCTTACATAGACAATCCAGTCATTAGAGAAAGAGTGAATGAGTGTTAAAATCAAGTAAGATTTTGTCCCAAAAGGTGCATCATGGATGGTTTCCCAATACATTATGGCTATGAGGATCATTTCCATGCTTTTAAAAAGTGATAAACATCTATGTGGTAGTGAGCATGCTTATCAGGAGAAATCCAAGGTAGTTTGACAACATCCATGGAATAGTAGTAATTAGAATTTTCAAAAGGATCCAATAGATGGATAGTCCTATGTTTCAAAGGATAGAGTAGTGAGTGTTAAGGGAAATGACAAGTCTCCAAGCGTCTAAATTACATAATCATAAAATATATACACCAAAAAGTTAAAGAAGACAATCTATATTTCAAGGACATAGAATGGAGCTATTATCACAGGTGCAAATGGATACTTTACTATTTTGGAAAAGCTATATATGAGACATGAACTTATAAAATGTGAAAATATAGAGATTATCAAGCCTTATTCTTTACAAGGTTGTTGATCCCTCAAGGAAAATTAGAGATGATGCATTGCAAATACTTGAGACATTGAATATCAGAGAGTGGGCAAAAGATAGTGAAGATTATACTTTCAAGGGGCAGCATAAATCCTGCCTTTGAATGTGCATTTCAATCATTAATGGGTGAAGAGAACAAGATGTGTAATCATAGAGACCTTTGAGTATGACTGTCAAGGAAAAGTTTCATGAATTATAAATACATTGGGATTGAATCATAAGACAAGAGAAGAATATCAATGAATCCTACATGAGAAGATAAATATCAAGATGAAACAAAGGACTGTGTGATGGTAACCATGTAGAGCATATTCATAGGACAAATATGTCATGCAAGTAAGACAGAGATATCAATGTTTTGAAAAGACAAGGGTAGACTCAAGCAAGGGGTTTATGTGAAAATGATGATAGGCCTCAAAGATAGCACTACAAGCCAATATGGGGATGACCTTGGGCATTACAAGTGCAGCATAAGGAGAAGTTTTGAAAATGAAGCAAGGGTTTCATGGGGATTTAATTTAAGGGATATTTTATGAAAGTATGAAGAAAATGAAACACATGTGGATTAATTACTCCTAAGATGACCTCCTACACCCGTAGGATGGTTTTGACCATTTTAATACTTTCTTTCACATGTCTAAAGGCTTTAGGAATGTAAGTTCTAGTAGTTGGGGAAGTAATGAGCAATCAAGGACATCATGCAAGCATCTAGGAGGATATTGTGGGGCTATAAAGGTAGTTTGATGGTAGTTGGAGCATTAATGAGTAGTTTGAGCTTCCTAAGGGCGGTTTAAGAGCATCTAGGAGCAGTTTAAACATCTTCCAAAGATCTAGGGGCCTCATCACCAGTTGGAGCGCATTTCAAGGAGCTTGAAGAGACCAATTCAAACAAGAAATTTTTGGGCATGAAAATTAGGTTGGCCTATTTTCAAACCTTGTAACTTAGTCAAATTCAATCCCTATATTGTCTCCTATGTGTGGGATGAGATATAGGACCCTTAAGCTTCTATTTTCAGACAATTCTTCCGTATGTTTTAGCTATGCAAGAAGAAAACACAACATTGTAACTATGATTTTCTCAACCACAACAACTAAGAAAACCTTTTGTAACACATTTCAAGTAAGAAGATACAGTTTCAAACCTATTTTGATGTAATTAATTCCTCTTTTCAATCGAATCATCAAGTTTTTCCTTCTTTACATGTTGTTTTGTGGTATATATGAGCATGGTGTATATATTTTTTTGTTTCAATCAGTAAACCTTCAAAATATGTATCTATCAAACAACCATAGGTAGAAAATTACACCATGCAAATTGTAAGTTGTGTAAAAAATGTATACAACTATTTAAATTGTGAACTTGCGTTTTTCCTTTTAAACAATGAGATACAAGTGACTTCCTTGCAAAACACTCAACATAAGGTATAAAATTAAAAGTCATGCAACATAAAAAAAATATTATTGGAGATTGTGTGTCAAAGAGCTTCAAACATAGGTCATTTCAATTGGTGCATCGCCTTCCCAGTCATTTCAAGTTCATTTATGTTTTTACCTCACTCTTTTCTCAACAACAACAATAATTAGTTTAGTTTAGGTGATCTAAAACCAAGGGAACTAGCCCTCTCTGGAGGTTCTTTTCCACTATAGGTGACCCACAACCTAGAAAAGTTCCCATGTTTCACAAGGTAGTTGAGTTATCCACTTAACAAGGGTGCATACTTTAGTGATAACAGTTCCAAAATGAAGCAATTGCCATGACGTCCTCCTTACTTCATTATTTGAAATATTTAAGCATTTCTTTATTGGTAAGGATTAGTTAATAAAAATAATTGATTTAAATTAGTAAAATACATAAATAAATAGTAAATAATAAATTAATAATAACACATAAATTATTAATAAAATAATAAAATAATGATTTAACACATGTTTAATTCAATTATAAAACTCGTATACCATTTCCTAGTCTAGGTATAAAACACTCAAGTCATGGCAGTTAAGTTGGATCAAACTCAATAATGTAAATCTTGTTCTAATAAAGTGAAAAGGATCCAACTCCCACGTCACATAGTTGATGCATGAGTAATCTCCACTTACTCATATTTTTGGGAGTAAACGGATTATTTGTTGAATGGATTTATATAAGAGAGGGAACAAAAAATTGAGAAGAAAAAATGATTAATTTCTTGTTATTTCCCCACTGAAAAATGTATATCCTGGGAGGAGTAAGAGGACACCAACACTTGGATACAACTTGATCATTGTACTCTTGTAACTCTGTTGGATAAACCAACATTTTTTGCTTCTACTCTTAAATAACTACTGAATGATTCTAGGTATGTAGACCAATTCAATACTTATCATTTAGTATTCATTTGTGTTTGAGGAAGTAAAGTGAGATAGTAAGAATTAATCTATGGGATTTAATATGAATTGGGTGAAATATTTTAGAACTGAGATTCAATATTCTTGGAATTTTTTTATGCAATGATCTTTGAAGATGAAGTGTTACACAAGTTCTTTGATGCTACTCCTAGAGTGGGATGTATTGGTTTAATTTTTTTTATGTCATAGTTGATAGGAGTACCTTCATAGACCTTAAGGGTACACTAGTCTAAAATGGTCTCTCTCCACTTCCTCCTTAGTTGTGATAAGTGATAGTTCAACACACCCTTTGAGAATAATCATGCATTGAACTTGTAAGAAATAAATATAAAATAAGTAATATCAATTGAAATATGCACAAAATTAACCATGGTTTCACACCCATGCAATTGAATTGAAGACTAAAATTTGCAAACATTCTCACCTTGGATGAATCATGCTCATCTTACTCTAGTGTAATCTAAAAAAAAAAGACTATGTTTCTCTTTCATTGCAATTTTTATATTTATTGTTGTTACTCCAAGGATTTGGAACATCCATGGGTTGAGAAAATAGAATCTAGTTGAAATTGATTCTTAAGTTGAAGGAACCCCTAGGATCAAAATTAGAAGTGCCATTATGCTATTCATAATGCATTCCCTCCATGCTTAGAGGAACTAACTCTCTATTGCTAAAGTATTAACCTAGAAAATCTCCATTGTAGGGCTTACATGACTCCCTAAATTCTCAAATACATGTCATACTACATAAATTTTACTCTTGAAATCCTTATGTATATCATATTTGTTCATTGAAGGCTTGTTTCTATAGTCTAGGTGACTTCAAATCATTCCCTCTACAATACCAAAAGATAAAATAAAATACAAAACAAGTATGTTTTAATAATGCATAATACAAATAAAACCAACTTCAAGCTTTCATCTATAACCTAGTATTTATAGCTTAAAATAAATCCATTTTTATTTTTCACAAAACTATTCAAATTTGTTTCCTTTTATCTAGATCTAATAAAAACAATATAGTTCATAGATATTATTCCAAAAAATAATAGTTCTAAATGGACTACTATAAGTGGCTAAAGTAGGAATTTCACACTCATAAATAATAGATAATCATTTGACAAAATCCCAACCAAATTATAGAATGATGCAAAATATTGTAACAGTTTAAATCTAATTTTGAATAGTTTCATTATAAGGTTGTTGTAGGATAATGAGACAATCATATATGCAAGATTGTGTATCATTCAAGGTGACTCCTATAATATCATAGTTATAGGAATAAACCATAAATCATCTGTTGTTAATGCATAAGATTGAGTTATTATTATTCCTCAATATACTATTCAAGCTATATGTATGTTTTCAAAGTGTCCTATTATTCTAGGATAATGTTTATATAATTATATATAGGTTACTCATAATATGAGGCTAGCATAATGTTATATCTAGTCATAGAAACCTATGGTGCAAGTATTTTCTTAGAGTTTAATACACAATCAAAATAATTCATTTCATTTCTTAGTAACATAATTGAATTTTCCATCTCTAACCCTACTATGTGAAAACACAATCACAATATTGATCAAAAGGATATAAATGGACATTTAAGTCAAGTTTAAGTTATGACATGATAAGGAATAGAAACCAAATCATACTTAAGGAAAGTTAAAAAGATAATATTATGAGTCTACACAGTCTAAGATGACCATCCACTAACAAGTAATATATAGATCCTTCAAGAAGGGTCATAGATAAAGAACTAACCAAATGAGCTTATCAACAATATATAATAGATTAAAATACTAGTCCTAGATTCCTAGACAAGAGGATAATCTATTTAATTGGGTTTAGAAATAATTTTTTGAGTAATTCTTGTTAGTATGAAACAAGATGTGCTCCAGACAACTTAAGAAAACAATGAGTACATGTATTTTGGAAGATTGGCTCTTGATATGTATTTGTTGATTTCATTCAAAACTAAACATCACTAATAACAAACTATTTCTATTTTTTTAGAACTTTAGAATAAATACAACAATAGTTCATGTGTTTATGATTATAAGTGTCTAAGTTTTATTGCACACCAAACAATTTTTATTTTTTTACGTATAGCGTCAACGAGAATTTTAATTAATGATTGTAGACATCTAAAATGACTAACACATTTTGCCTAAACCACCATCACTTCTCATCATCATCTCTTATCAACTCATTCATCACTATTAATTTAAAAAATTATAATTATTTAATTAATCTAACATATTTTCTTCTTTAATTAAATAATTTTTAATTAATTATTTATTTCATCACTTTCCCTCATCTACATTAATTAAATATTTTATTATTATTTAACTAATTTTTCATTTCCTCTATTCAACACTAATTAAATATTTTTAATTATTTATTTGATTAATCATTTTCCTCCAACTACATTAATTAAATAATTTTTAATTATTTCTAATTTTCTTCCATTTGCATTAATTAAATATTTTTTAGTTATTTAATTAAAATCTTAGTTTTCCTCTATCCACATTGATTAAATATTTTTTATTTAATTAATTAAATCATACATTTCTCTCATCCAACATAAGCTAGTATTTTCTTTAAAATTAAATAAATTATTTAATTTACTTAATTTGAATTTTTTATCTTTAAATCTTCTAAAAATTAATAAAATCAATATTTTATTTATTTCCTAAATATATCATTCCATTTATATTCTCCCATCTCTAAATTTAGTGAGTTGATTGAAAACCAACTTCAGTTCACTCTCACTCAGATCCACTTCATTCATCCATACAACCACTTAACTCCTCATCTCAACCCTTCATCCTGACAAATGTCACTTTTACATTCATTATGATCTCTCAACCAATCTCATCCTTTCATCTCTCCAATCATCTTACACTGTTGATCAAATATTAGAGAAAGCTATAAAACACCCATCATTTAGCCGTTCAATCCCTCCACGAATTTTGATGAATCTTGCATCCATTTTACAAACATTTTTCTATCAAGACTATTCTAAGGTTTATGAACAATCCAAATATATTTATTACATCATTATAAGACTAGGCACATTAGTGGAGGTAAAATAGTTTAATTTCATTTACTTTGTTTGTGCACATACTTCATTGAAGTAGGTTATTTAATTATTGAATTGGGTTTATTATTGATTTATTTTCATTTCATATTAGATAATTTTATTTACCTTCTACAATGATTACAGGAATTGTGATTGTAATTTTAATTGGTTATTTAAGGATAAAAGTACAAAGTTGTGTCTCTCTTTTGACCAACTAAATAGTTTTGAGTGAAATAGTTTCGACCTAAACAATTTCGGTCAAAATAGTTTCACCCGAAACCACGTGGCCTATTCATGACACATAGAGTTTCAAGCAAAACCTTTTCACCCGAAACAAAAAATAAAATAAAATTTCCCCGCTTTGAAATGTAATTAATTTAATGTGTGTGGTTTCAGTCGAAAACCTTTCTATTGAAACTGTTTATGTGGCATCCTAGTTGGTAGCCAACTCGACCTTTTTCAAAAAATTTGAAACTTTCAACTTAAACTAAGTATTTCTCCAATCAAAATATATATTTTTTTAAATACCCTTTTGTAGAGCTTGGAGTGGTGAATCCAACTATGTAATTTATTTTATATTTTGATTAGTTCCAATATATATATTTTTTTAAAATGCAAGTAAGTTGTTAAATTTAAAAATGAGGTTGATTAGAAATTTTAAAAAATAGTAAAACATATTAATTTTTTTGAAAAGTATATGGTGCATTAGAGGAAGATCATCTTTAAAAAGGTATTATTTTTTTTTGAAAATGATTAAAAAAGTAGATAATAGTTGACATCAAATGAAAACTATCAAATTCTGGCCAATTTGACTTTAAAATGTTATTACGAGAAAAATATACATCAATTTTTTTTTTTTAAATCCTTGCACTAGACATTAAAGTTACCTATTTGGAGAAAAAACTTAGGGGAAAATAAAAAAAAAATTCTATTTGTTTCTTGATGTCAAGTGAACGCCACTTTTTCTTGAAATTTTTAGCATTCCAAAATCTGTTTTTAAATTGATAAAAAATAATTAAAACAATTTTCTTTTTAAATAAAAAATTATAGGAATAAACTTCATTGAGATTTCTACATTTCATTATTTTACATCATTTTGAAATCCAAAACATAAAAATCACTTTTATGTGGTTGAAGTTTATAATTTTTTTTATTATTGATCGATTCGTTTATAAAGTGTGACATAGGTTTGTACTTTTACCCTTTAAAATTATTACAAAGGTAATGACATGTAAAGTGAATTGTTATTATAACTATATAATTATAGATATCATTGCAATATTAATATAATAGTTTGAGGACTATTAGATCTTGAATATTATTGTAAAATTGTGGGATAGAAAGATAGTATGGAATTGGCATAATTCCATGATATTTGTGAATTTTACTAGTATAGGTAGAATTCCTATGAGAATTGTTAAGTTATAAGTTATTAATGTTTACTAAGTTGTTAGAAGGTAGCTTGAAACTTATTACCTAAATTTGTAACCATCTTGTGCAACTTATATCTTGCCTTGAGTTTTGAAGATTAACTAAATGAGATAGTCCTTGATTTATTGTCTTAATAGACCAAGAATGGACTTTATTCAATATAATTTTAATATTCTTTATCATTAGATATTAATGAATTTATTTTCTTTTGGGTTCTTAAACTATATTTCATTATGCAACACAACTAAATTAGATAGGTTAGCTTATAATTTACTTTCAATAAGAAATTAGATTACTACCCTAGTCTTATTTATTTAGTTCAATGATCTTATCTCAAAAAATAAAATGTTAAATATATTTGAGAATGGCGTGAGCAGTGCGAAGCTTTGGGGCTTGGACAAACGGAGTGGACAAGGTTGCAGGGAACCTCTGTGAAGACCACCAAAGACCTAATCAGGGAAGAGTCGGGAACGAGCCAGATCATGCCAAGTTGGTAGGCGTTAGGGTGACAAAACTTGGCATGGAAATTCCCCACCATAAGGAAAGGGGTTGGCATGGGTGAGCTAACAGGTAGAGATGACACTTAAGGAATGGCCCTAGAAATAGAGATCAAGAGAAAAAAATTTATGCCAATCCTGATGATCGAAGGCCCCCTTTCACTATGCGATTAGTCTGAATCAAAGAGCCAAAGTGAAATTGTGGTGTAGAGTGGAGTGGGCGGATTGGAATTTGCAGAGGTAAAAGGAGGACGAAGACTAGTGGAATCGTAAGAAAACCCTAGATGTGGGCATCCAGGACCAAGAAATTAAATGTCGAAGAAAAGCAATGGTTGTTGCGTCCAAGTCCTTAGAGGAGTCAAAATCCTTTTTGAAGGAACGTGCTCTCTTCACCAAATGGTGCGGTGGAAGTTGATCACCTATAAAGATGTAGGAGTGGTAGTCAGAGGGCTAGGGTGACAAGGTAAGTATCAAAATTTTGTCGAGCAATTTCATTTTTTTAATTGTGCTTTAGAGAAAATAAAAAAGGAGATCTTGCATAGTAACCCTCTGTTCATGGAGGGGATAGGTTTTTACTTGAAATATTGGGAGCAAAACTTCGATCCCAAAAACATGAAATGGAGAGGGTTCCAATGTGGGTTAACCTTGTCAATTTGTTGTATGAATATTGGGATAGAGACCCCAACATTGATTTAGGAAGAGTTGGGCACCTTTCTAGGAGTAGATGAGGAACTTCTATTAGAAAACTAGAAATCTAAAGCTAAGACTTGTGTAGAGATTAACCCTAGGATCCCAAAGTGGAATGCAATAGAATTCATCACTTTGGAAGGGAGGTGGTTACATGAAATACAATGGGACTTCTCTGTGAATTTGTCGAGAACCTTTTCTTTTCCCAAGGGCGGTACATTGAAAGTTGGAAGAGCTAGGGAGTGACCATCAAACAAGACTCTGGAGGATAGGTTAGGTGAAAACCAAGATTCAGATTAGCCTCTACTCATAGAGAAGGTCCAAGAGGGGGAATAGACTCTTCCTAAGAAGGCTAAAGTGGTTGAAAATGTGCCCCAAATGGAAGTTACTCCAACACAAAAGGCATTGATTGAAGAAGCCCAACAAAGGGTTGACGATTGTCAAGAAAAATGGATCCAAGGGAAGATTTTACTGGGTTAGAAGTCATTTTAGAAGTAGGAAATGAACTAATGGGGTTCTTGGAAAAGATGGATGGGACTAATAATGGTGGTGGGTTGGGTGATCTTTTCAATATTGATAGTGAAATTCCAAACCTAGAGGATGAAGGAATGTTGGAGGAGGGTGAGCTTCAATCAAATGGGAAAGAGGACATTAATGACATGCAAGATGCATTATTGGCTCAATCAACCCCTCCGCAGAAGGCTAGAAAGATGGGTGTGAAGTAGATGGAAATTGCTAAGAAATATCTAGATTGTGGAGAGAGTAAGAGGAGAGGCAAGAAGACACATTCAGAGAAAAGAACAATAGATGGTGACATTGAAGGACAAATCAAAATCACCAAAATTTTGAGATTTAGGGAAGGGCATTACCCTTCTCGAGGAGAAATGAGAGTCATTTCATGGGATATTACGGGCCTAAAGTCCCATAAAAAGCAACACTTGCTCAAGTGTAGATTATAAACAATCCAAGGAGACATTATTAAGCTACAAGAAACTAAAATGAATAATGGAGAGCTTGAGGATTTTAGAAGAAGGTTAAAATTTTGACAGGCTTTTGTAGTACAAGCCACTGGTACTTCTGAGGGCATTACGATATTTTGGAGGCCTCAAACTATGTGTGTGGATAAGTTGGCAGAGGGGAATAACTAGATGGGTTGCATGATTCCTAGCATTTCCTCAAATCTGAAGTTTGTGATGACAAATGTATACAGGTCAAATTATTGCACAGGTAAGAAATATTTGTGAGGGGAATTGGATGCCTTCATATGGCAACATCAAAATCATTCACATATAATTGGGGGGATTTCAATTTCATCCTGCATAGTGTTGAAAAATTGGGAGGTATTAGGGGGGAGATTCAATCCCAAAAGGACTTTCGGGACTGCGTGTAGAGGATTCATATGATGGAAATTGACCTCTCTAATGGGACATATACTTGGACAAGCAGGTGACAGGGCTTTAGTGACATTATTGAGAAGCTTGACAAAAAAAAATTACCTTAGGGATCTTGCATCCTTCCCCTTCTTCCTTGAGGGCATAATTCTCCCCATCTCTAGTTTAGATCATTATCCAATTCAGTTGGATATTTTGGGGGATAGGGTACCAACTAGGTGCCCCTTCAAATTCAAAAACATGTGGATGAGAGACTCAAAAAATTTCAATTTAGTGGACAATTGGTGGAAGGAGGAACATATGACTGGCTCAAGGATGTTTTGTCTTGTGTCAAAGTTGAAACTCCTAAATAAAATCAAAGAATGAAACGTGACTCATTTTAAGAACATTTTTTACACTAAGGACTTGGAGGAGGAATTACGGTTGTTGGGGGAGGAATTTTTGAAGAATGGTATGGATAAATCCAATTACTCTAAAGAGAAGGAACTGATGGTAGCATATGAAGAAGTCTTAGCCAAAGAAGATACCTTCTAGAAATGGGGACAAAAACACCGAGTATTTCCATAATGTTACCAAGCATAGAAGAAGTGTCAATAGGATCACGACAATCAAGTGGGCGGATGGATCACTATTGGATGAGCCAAAGGAAATTTCCAAGGAAGCGGTATTATCCTTTGAGAACCTCCTAAACGTCTCATAGGGTTCAAGTTTGGGGGATCAACATAATTTGATAACTTGGAACATACCATCATTAGTATCAAAAGATCATAATAAAATGTTAAACACAAATTTCTCCTCAAAGGAAATCAAAGAATGCCTCTTTTAGCTTCATCTAGACAAAGCCCCTGGTTCAGATGGCTATCTTGCAATTTTCTTTTAGAAATGTTGGAATATAGTTGGGCAAGAGCTAGTGCAAGCCATTCAAACCTCTTGAAATTTGATCAACTTGCTTAGAGAAGTTAACAACACATTCATCGCTCTCGTACCAAAGGAGGTTGTGGAGTTAATGGACGATTATCATCCCATCTCCTTATGCAATACAGTCTACAAAATAATGTCAAAAGCTATGGAAAATAGATTGAAGAAGATCCTACTTGATATCATTTTTGAGGATCAAACTGGCTTTGTTCTAGGTAGATCCATCCTTGAAGGCATAATCATTGCCCAAGAGGTCATTCATTCCATACAACAAACAAGGTGGCAAAGCATGGTGATTAAACTAGATACTAAAAAAGATTACGACAAAGTTGATTGGTAGTTCTTACTAAAAGTAATGGAGGCTTCTGGTTTCAATAGAAAATGGTTGAACTAGATCTACACTTGTATATCAACTCATCGCTTCTCAATTTTAATCAATGGTTCTCTTACAGGATTCTTTAAGGTATCTCATGGTTTGCTCCAAGGGGATCCTTTATCCCCCTTTCTCTACATCATCATAAAAGAGGCCTTGGGAAGAGCCTTCAGCATCAAGGCGGCTATGGGGGACATTGAAGTTATTGAAGTAACTAGTAGGCTCCCTGCAATCCCTCATCAATAGTTCACAGATGACACTATGCTCTTTGGAGTGGCAAAGAGGAAAGAAACTCTTTAGTTGAATGACATTCTAAAAGTACATGCCCAAGAATCAGGTCAAGAAGTCAGCAAGCTAAATCAATTGTTTTCTTCTTTCATACTCCTACTAGGTTGGAAGATGAAATTCCAAGGATATTTGACTTTAAGAGAGGAGAGTTTCCTTTCACATACCAGGGAATACCTTTGGCCAAAGGTCTAAGATAAACTAAACTATGGGATTCATTAAACTTAAGGATGAGCTTGCACCTCTCCTCATGGAAAGGAAGATGGCTCTCGTGGGCAGAGAGAATCACCATGATAAAATTTGTAATATTGGTTATTCCTATTTACTTGTCATGCATGGCACTACTTGTGGGGGTTAGTCAAAAATTTAATCAGATGATGTGGAAATTGTTTTGGCAAGGGAATGAGGAGAAGAACAAAATAGCTTTGATTGTGTGGGACAAGGTTTGTAAATCGAAGGAGGCAGGCATTGTTGGCATCAAAAAGTAGGTGCATCAAAATAGAGAATTGGGGACTAAGTTGGTGTGGAAAATGTATAAGGAACCCCATATAAGGTGGGCTAGAATCCTACGCTACAAATATTTGGTGGAGGAGAGTGCATTCAATATTTTCATGGTTTCTAATCCTTTGAAAGGATCAAGGATTTGGAATTTTATGCAAACATGCAAAGCATTGGTAACGAACCATCTATCTTGGGACATACATGATGGTCACAAAGCCCTTTTTTGGGAGGACTCGTGGGCGAGATATCCTATCTTGGAAAGTATTTTAAATATGGAGCAAGTTAGTAGCACATTGAAACACTAATGGGGCAATGTTGTGTGAGACTATGTGGCTTTCTCCTCTATTGATCGAACCTTGGGTTGGTATTGGAAATACTTCTCATCTTCGGGGTTACCGGTGGAAGACATTGCCCTCCTCAAAGCAACATTAGCCAATAGAGCCATTGTATTCAGAGAAGGGGAAGACGCATTACTTTAGTGTGGCTCAAAAATAGGTCAGTATAATTCTAAGGATGGGTATATTTGTTTGGAGAAGGAAGAAGGGCAGGTAGGAATGAACATTCCTTTGGAACTGTGTTCGAGAAAATTTTGTATGCCCAAAGCGGGCACATTCGCTTGGGTTGTTATGTAGAAGAAGATTTTAACTGTCGAATACTTCAAGAAGTTGGGCTACAGTGGCCTCTAAAGGTGTACACTCTACAAATGTGATGAAGAAATAGTGGACCATCCCCTCTTGGGCTGTCCTTTCATCCAAGAATGGTGTCAATGGGTTTGTACCAAGCTAGGATGGTCTAGTGCATTGTCGAATGATATTATTTTCTTGTTCAAACGATGGCCAAACTTAAAGAGAATTCCAGCCTTTAAGTATTTATGGGTAAGTGCCCCTTCTAATCTCATATGGTATTTATGGAAGGAGTGAAATAGGAGAATATTCCAAGAAAAATAAATGAATGCATTGTCTCTTTTGAACAAAATGGAGGTGGTAAATAACAGATTGTTGCAACTTAATCCTAAGGGTGCCTTATTCAAAGATTGGGATGCTTCAATGAGAATGAAACGGCAAGGATTTAGAATTCCACCTCGGGCGGGGTGTGGCAGGTCAACATCCAAAGAGAAGAGAGCTTGGATGGTTTGGCCACCACCTCAATTGGGCTAGTATAAGCTCAATTTTGGTGGACTGTCTCATGGCAATCTAGAGAATTCTGGTGCGAGTTGTATTATAAGAGACTAGAAGGGTTTAATTATCTTGTCTTCTTCCAAACCTCTTCCCCCAGGCACAAACAATGTGGGGGAATTTTTAGTTGTCATACATGGGTTGTTTATTTGTAAATAACTAGTTGTTAGGAGAATTGAAGTCGAGGGGGGTTGCATGTTAGTAGTTAATGCTTTGTGTTCAAACTCAATGACGAACTGGAAATTATAGCCACTTTTGTCTGGATAGGGCGAATGAGATCCTACAAAATTTTGAAGAGTATACTATTAACCATATTTACCACGAGGGTAATGGTGAGGCAAACAAATTGGAAAATAATGTGGTCGATGGGATTGAAATCATCTTTATTGGAGATGAACCAGACATAAATTTATGTTTCAAAAGGATGGAAAGTACTAGGAGTTTAAATTTCATTTGCACCATTATTTTATCTTTGAGAGATTGGAATAGTGCCAATTTTGGCAAATGGGGTCTTGCTTTGTATTGGCATTCTGGCGGCGACGCACGAAGTGTCACTCAATCTTCTTCTTCAGGACTATGTCATTAATTTCACCTGCCTCCTTTAATCTGGAAATTCATACAAGTCTCTTGTTCACCTTTATTAGGAGCATTTCAGTGGACCAATACCCAAGCAGGCTGTATGACCCCCTTGGGTACAAGTTATAATTTTGCAGAAAATATTATTTAAAAATATTTTTTTGTGGTATTATATTTTTTGCAGGCCAAATATTTTAAATGGGCATTTTTTATTAAAGTTTCGGGCTGATTTTATGGGTTTCAAAAAATTTGCAAGAGAAATATTATTCAAGGTTTATTTAAGAATTTTTGGCAGTGGCATTTACTTTTTTGCAGGTCATATTGCGCTTGTCAACCACCTTTACCAATTGTCACATCGACCATCGACTCTACTCTCCGTCGGCCCCTGCTTGCACATGCCGACCAACGTTGACCTCCCATAGTTTTTTGTCGGCTTGAGCCTTTCTTCCTGCCCATCGATCAAACTTTCTTAGCCCTCGTCCAAGGTTCTCACCTGCAATTTTATTGCCTAGCAGGAAGTGCTATCTTTGGAGGCGACGTCCATGAGTCACCACCCAAGCTCAACCCCACCGCCACCAGTGGTGGGCTTAATGTTTTTTTTTCCCCTACGCAATACGCGGTCACATGGAGAACTGCCAACCAACTCGAAGGAGGCAGAACGTTGCCCCAATTATCCTACAAGTGCCCCAAAACAAGCCTTTTTTCATTTTGCCACAAAATTTTGTCAAAGTATTGAAATTTTACAAACGAGATATCGACAAAAATCTGGTTCCGCATACTTTGCAATGGTGTAGTTCATTCTTCCAAATTTTGCTACAGATACAATTTATTTCCAAATAAAGTCAAATCGAACCTCCAAACTCATAACTTTTTGCATAGATCTCCATTTTTTGTGATTTTTGCGGCATCAAAAAGGTATTAAGGAACTCTATCATTGTGGACACATACTTTTTCCATATTCAACCCCAAGTATTATTTATTTATTATTTTGCACATTTGGCATTTTGACTAATTACTTGGACATCCTGACTCTTCGAGAGGTTCTATTACTTTGGGAAGGCTTCATTTGTAGTATACATCATATTTTGGGGTTTCTAATAGTTATTGAAGATTAATTTATTTTTAATTTTGGAGATTTATTATAGTTCATTATGGGTTTTCATTTCATCATTCTTTGATTATGTTGAAACGGGGAACTATAAATAGTGAAGAGATGGTATCATAAAACATCTTCGTGGGTTTCATTTGTTGCCACATTTGTATAATCTTGTTCCCCCTCTAGGTGTAGGTATACAAAAATTTGCTTGGAGTTGCAAAAGGTATGATGTCTTAGAGGTTATTGCAATGCATGTTGATGACATTTTGAAAGTTATTGATCATTTTGAGTGTCCTCATACTCTTTGGACTAAAATTTGGGAGATATATGGAGATCTTGATACTCAACCATTCCTAGATGATCCTATTTCAAATTGTCTTGTGCCTCTTCATTTTTCAGATAGGATACCCTATGACTATGTTACTATGTGGGAGTTTGAGGATTTAGAATACTTTGAATCATTAGATAAGGATGATGAGGTTTCTTTGAATGCTCCTTCTTCTCCATCAAAGATAGTTGTTGTACCTTCACCTTCAATTGTTCCTTGCGCAAAGTCTTTGATTGAGGCTAATTATGGGACTATTCATCTTCTATTGGTGATTCATTGCAACAGGTATCTCATTGTCTTCCCGATTAGGATTCCTATTTATCAAACATTGCATTCTTGTTTGTGGAGTCTCATATTTTAGATTTGGAGGACACATTTGAGGGGTTATCTCTCCTCTTTGATGACAGTCATTGCAAAACTGTTGTCAAACCATCTTTATCTTTGGATCTTGTTCAACATCAGTTTTAGTATAGTCCTGGTTTGTCACCTTCTTCATTAATTGGGCATGTACATGATTTGATAATAGCATCTTCATCTACCTTGGGCAAGGAGACACATGAGCATATTTCAGAGACATCATCATACATAATCATGCTTCTTTCTTTCAATTCCTATATGGAATGAGAAGCATTCCTGCATTTGTACTTGGTTTTATTTCTTCTGAAAGGGAGACAAGTTGTTTGTCGACATTGGATCATGTTTTGTCTTTAAGCAATTACCATTTTTGTAGGTGATTACACATTGTGGGGGGGCTACATAGTCTCTCTCTTTCCCTCTTATGGGGGGGCTATTGATTGTAATATCTATATGTGATGGACGGTGTACTTGGGGGAGGGGGGCGGGGTTATCATGGAGTCCTCCATCCTTCATCACTTGATTATTTTATTCTTTTTTGGGGAGGAGTTTTTTCCCACTAGGTTTTCTCCTTTTCTCTATCTATGAGATATTGCATTTGCATTTGTACATGGGAACCTAAGATGGCCTTGTAGTTGGGACCCATCTTTGCATCTTTTTTTGCATTATTTACATAATAATCTTCTCCCTAAGTTGCACTTAAGGGGGGTGTTGGTGTGAATATGTCTTGTACCTAGTAATTTATCTTGCTAGGGACTTAGGGGACTTATTCACATGTTAAGTTTACTCAGGATATAAGATTCTTTCTAGAAGTCTTAGTTGGATTTTCTAGAACTTATCTTATCTAGCTTGTAATGCTTGATTCCTAGGTAGTTAGGTTGTTAGTTGTCACATGTCGTAGGATTAAGACACATGTCACAATCATGTTCAATCATATTCCCCACCTTGCCTATGTAAGGAAGGTCATTGTACTCATGTAATATACTTCATACCTCATCATCGTTTTGATAGGTCTTAATACCAAGCAAGCTCATATTCGTGTATACCCTCTTGTAAAAGGTTTTCATTGTTTTTGCAGGTGGTCTTGGGTATAGAGCTAATCTTCAGCTCTTATAATTTCAAAGATATTATTTGTATGGGTTTACGTTCCAATATAAAATATAGCAAATTACTTTAGGAAATTCATTTTTTGCGACTTAGCTTTTGACATGCAATTTAATTGAAAAAGATGTTTTAGTTGATAGCATAAAATTTTATACTAGTTGGTAGATTCAATGCTTTATACTCAATTATTTCAAATGGTCTTAAAAATATATTTATTTATTTTATTGATATTCTCTCTTTTTCTAGTTTAGATAAAAAAAACTTAAGAATATTTGAAACAAAACTAGCAACATTCAGTATCTATGGTGCCTCTATCTCAATTTATAGGTAATATTGTCATGCTTAAGCTACTACACTTATAGCCTAATATAGTTGCAACAATGGTGTATGTGGTATCATCCCTATAAATCATTAGGGATAAATAAAGGACATCATGTTGTTTAAAATCCAAGGAAGGGGTAATCTTCCTTGGATTGCAAAATAAAAATAAATTCAAATGAACCAAATGATAATAAGATTAAACTTAGAGAACCATCATGTAGTTTCATAAGATCATCTAGTTTTAACTTTTTTTAAAGGATTGAATTTGATCATTTGAGTTTTGTTAATTAAATCATCTTATAAAACATGAGAGAAATAGTAAGATATCCATATAATTCAATTTTGAATAGAATTCTAAATCATTTGAATTTGAAGGGGAAATGAAGCTATCGCTTTATACTATCAATATAATATTCAAAGCATGATTTATTTCATTGAAATATGACTAGGAATTAGATTGATTAGTAAAAAAATATTGGTCATGATGATAAAATACTTTGAATCTTAATCATCCCTTTGTGGGTAGCGGTCACAGAGGAACTATCTAGGGAAAAAGAGCCTTAGAAAGAGTTATCTACCAACATAAATAGTCCACATTAAACATAGATTAGAAAATAAAACTATATATATATTACACCTTGATCCTGTTTGGAAGCATTGTATATAGGAAGTTTGGTGAATGGAGGAGGTCCCTCATATGCAAGTGTTTGAGCACGAGATTGGAGAATACTCAAGAAATATTATATCACTATCACTTTAAAAATTAAGCTTGGGTTAATCATTCAAGAAAACCATTCAATCACAACTAAGAGTAAAACCACTAATATAATTTACAAGATAAACCATGGTCATGGTATACTCAAAATATTCTTGAATGGATTGCTTGATTTCCCTATGGCTTTAGACCATATATTGAGGTGGTATTCGAGCCTTTATTTTTATGAATATATTTAAAATATATTCCTAAAATATGGTGACCTTGATGCACTCTTAATAAGGGAGTGTAGTCTTTTGAGAGTGACTAAGGACTTGATGGTCTCAATGAGTCTCAAACTCTAACCAAAGAATATAACTATCCTTTTATCAATAAATGTCTATACCAGACGGATACATGACTATTGTCCCATATGTATAGATGCCCAACCTATATGTTTGGATACTTATCTCGAACTGATAGATTCACATCCTTTATTGATAGAAGTACCTAACTATACAAATTAATGAAAGCTTAACAACATGAGTAAACTAAAAAACAAAAAAAAGGGAATTTTTTGGGTATAACAATTAAGATATTACATGTGGTATCAGGGTGGGGTTTGGAGGCTAGTCCATGAGCATACTAAAACTCTTATAAATTAAAATTAATCATGAAATGAAAATAATTGGTGATCACTAAATTTAAATTTATTTTGGACTCAAACCTTGAGCCAATATTGGTTAGGAAATTATGATTTGTTAGGAAATATTAAATGGTAAAGACATGAGTAACACATGCTAGCATTACTCGAAGGAAAAGGAAGGTTAACAAAATTGAACAATAAGCACAAGGGGGAAATGAGGTGAGAATTGAGGCAGTAATAAACATATTAACATAGCATAGGGATAAAACTTATTCCTTGGAACAAATCATGCAAGAACTTAGAACAAGGTAGGACAACATAGAAAACATAGTTGAACTTGAGTTTGAGAATCCTCCTAAAGAGATTAACCCACATGAAAATTTGATGGATATTGTTGCACCTGGGAAGTAATTCTATATCATGGGACTATCCAAGGATTAAATAAGATCACCCCAACTAAATTTTATGGAATTCAATTCGGAGAAGGGCCATAAATTTGGCTAAATGAAATAGAAAAATACTTTGAATTGAGGGTATAGTGAAACAACCAAACCACTATGGGGGTCATAACAATTCACTAGGTAAGTAGCTAATTTGGTGGACTAATGTACCAAGGAACAAAATGGATACACTAAGGAAACCATAACATGGGAATGATTTTTCCATCATTTTAGTAAGAGCTGGCTAGCCCGAGTATTTTTTCCAAAAATATGACAAAATTCCATAACATTTGACAAGGTTTGTCCCCCTAATAGTCCAACAATATTGTGATAGTTTGCAAAATAACTAAATTATGTGCTAATGTACCAAAAGGATGAAAGGATCCAAACAAGAAAATACATTTTGGGGCTAAATCCCATTATTGAGGTAAAATTTGATATGCTTGGGCCAAAGAACATGAATGATGTACTAGAAAAATAATTAAGGAAACAAAATGACTTACAAGCCTTAGCAGTATCAAAGTAGAATTTTAACAAGAACCAACCTAAACAAGAATTTAGGGGAACTCAAACTTCACCAAAAATCAAAGAACTAATTCAAAGAGGAAACTGCCACCAAATAAAAATGAAAGGAATGGCTATAATAGGAACAATAATGATAGGGAAATTTTAACAAGAATGACCAAAGGAATCTCAACAAGGAAATGCATCCACCAATGTTTAACAAAGTGGGGAACAATCCTTCTAGGAATCCAATGCAACGAGGACCACTAGGTGGATTTTTTATGTGTGGGGGAAACCATTTCACTAGGTAATTCCCAAGAATATAAGGTCATATTAGAGAAAACCAATTGCAATGGGGACCTCCATAAAATACTCATGTTGTAGTGAGGAACCGACAAAACCAATTTTATAATGTATCCATAGAGACTACTAGTACACTTTTGATGCAACCATTTTTAATTATAGTTGACACTAGGCCATCTGAATGTTTTATTTCTCTAGATATAGTAGCAAAATTTTCACTAAAATTTAATCATATTGAATCATCATGGATGGTATAGTATGGGAATAAGGCATTTAGTGAGGTGACCAAGTGTTTATCAAATGCAAACATACAATTTCTAGAACTTGAAACAAGAGTAGATCTTTATCTAGTACCCTTAGGGTCATATGGTGTTTTTGATAATATAAGCCACATTTACAGGGTGCAGTACCCTTAACACGAGGGGCCAAAAGGGCCAAAGTTTAGATCAAAAAACATAAACTAGTAAGAACAAAATATCCAAAATAGAGACAATCGAACAATAGAAAAAATACAGCCCACCCAACATCAAACCACACACCCCCCATCACCTATCTATTCCCTCCCACTCCTCCATGAGGAGATTCAACACATCATCCCCAACCCAGTTGTTGTCGGCATCACTCTGGGTAGCTTTCTTTTTGACCTCTTTAAGAACTACTGACAAAGTAATAGTAGATTGGTGATGATTTTGATCATGAAATGAGTTAGCCTTATGAACTTTCTTTCTAGTTTAGCAACACGAGCAACTAGGTTGTTGGGGTCTTCATCTTTGGCATCTTCCACCCTGGTAGTCTCCTCCATGTGAGTCTAATGATTAGAGGAATTTGGTGTGGATTCCTCCCTATTCATCCTATTTAACTCAGGGAAGAGGCTTGGTCCTTAAACATGCTCTTTGATCTCCTCCACGGTGTCCTGCTTGCTCTCCTCCTAACCATCATCTTAGTCTGAATTGTTAGAAATCTCATCAACCTGAACCTCCTTTTTGTGTTGTGCTAGTCTATTAGACATGTGAACACTTGTTTGCTTTGCGTCAAAGTCAATACTTGTAGTCACCAATGTATCCCCTTGAGAATCTTTTTCAGTAGAGTCTTCATCTTCTTCATCCACGAGTGATTCCTCCACATGGCAAGTGGTGTCCATCTTTCCCTTTCTTAGTTTTGTCTTGGTTTTGGTGGGCAATTTACCATCCTTCTTAGTGGTTGTATTTTTCAACTCACACAACCCTTCAACAACTTTAGAATGAGACATCCCCATGCCACCTTTTTTTATTTTTGGTATGGGGTTTAAGTTTGGAATCCTCGAGGTGGCTAGCCACAAGAGGATTTTTTCTTTTAGGGCCGATTGAAACAACCGGAGAGGGTTTGGCAAGGGACATGTCAGTTGTCTCAGGTTCCTCAATTTGAATGGCAGAGATGGGCCCCGGTGGGCAAAGGGCAAGGTGGAAGTGGTAGAGACAAATAATGAGACCTTGATGCAGGGGTAACGAGAAGGGTTTGTCAAGATTCCTAGCTGCTAGATCTATAGCTTCCCTAACGAAACTTTCCAAAGATGAAAGCAAGAAGAAGGGAAAGCTTATGAGCATTTTGTGGAGAAAATGGTTTAGCAATGGAAAGTGATAGAAGTAAAAAACATAAACCTTCCCTCAAGTGTAATGTACATTAAAACCAAACACACCTGGTCCCAAGGCGTCAAAAGCTTGCTCCTCTTGAACCCAACATGTAGCTTGGTTGGCTTTTCATTTTCATGAAAGAAAGTTTGCAGGCTCTCCATATCTTGAACCTTCATCTGCTTTTTGAGTTTTTGACCCGAGCATGACAACCTTGTAGCCTTAGCTATGACCTCCTCATTGATTTTGAATGATATGCCGCCCACTATGAACCTCCTTTCACACCATATGCTTGTGAACTACGCACAAAGCTTCTCATCATGCCCTTTGAGGCACACCATTAATGGAGCAATACCTCCTTCGACACGAATATTCCAGACCAGAGGGTCTTGGCGAAATTCTTCACATGATCCTAGCTTCATTCTAACTCGGTCTCCACCCATTTTCCCTCTCAGATAGTATCCATTCACTTGAGCAAAAAAAGATTTTTTTGAAATGCAAACAACCAATGTACACAATACATTTATCACCTCCGTCATAAAAAATCTGAAAATCTTGCTTAATTAAGGCATTAAGATTTTCACACGTACCAACAGGCATTTCCAATATGCATAGGGTATTGAGGCCATTGTAAATATTGATTAAGTACATCGATGCATAGATAAATGCCATCATTACATTTATCGGAACATTATTAATTAAAATTTTGATAGAGATTTTGGCCACCCAAACGTTCCTAATAACAAGTTTCAAATCAGGAGGTTCATACCAATGATAAGACAACACATGAAGTTTGTGGGGAAACTGACTAGGTAACACAAGAAACCTCCACCTAAGCCCAAGCACCCGCCCGCACCCCTCCACATCATCACAAGAGGTCATATGGTGTTATTATTAGGATGAGTTGGCTAATAGATGATCAAGATAACATATATTGTTACAATAAAATAGTAGTGTTTAGATGATGAAGGGAGAAGCATCAAACTATAAGGAAATCTTAGGCCCATAAATGTGGAAACCATATCAACCATGTAATTAAAAGGAAAGGAGAAGAGGAACCCAAATATATAGGGTTGCATTGGATGAAAAAGAAGAGGAAGATACTCCAACCTTTTAAAATTCCCCCTTTCTTCAAGAGTTTAAGGATGTATTTTTGAAAGATTTTACAAGCTTTCCCTCTACAAAAAAATATTTGTTTATTTATATAGTACCCAGAGTTGAACCTATGTCAAGGGAACCTAACTAAATGAACACATCTAAATTAATAGACCTCGAGATACAATTAGAGGAACTATTAGGGAAATAATTAAATGCAAGTGTATTCCCTTGGGTAGGATAGTTTTATTTGTTAAAAATAAGGATGGGACCCTAAGGTTGTGCATTGATTACAAAAATGTTAAATAATTCTACAATAAATAATAGGTAACCTTTGCCTTGCATTGATGACCTCTTTGACCAAATGAAGGGACAAATAGATTTTTCCAAAATAGACCTCTGATCAAGATACCATAAACTTAAAATAAAAGAGGATATACCAAAAATAGAATTTAGAACAAAATGCAAGCACTATAAATTTATAGTTGTATGATTTGGCGTGACTAATGCCCATGCTACCTCTATGAACCTACATTTTAATTTATTCCAAAAATGAAGAGGAGCATCTAGTGCACCTTGAACTAGTTTTGTAAAGGTTGAAAGAACATAAATTATATGGAAAATTTTAAAATATGTTATTTGAAAAAATATATCTTGGGCATATTGTATCTTAAGAAAGAATTAAAATTGATCCAAATAAGATAAAGGCAATATTAGAATGGTCAATTCCTAAAAATATTTCAAAGGTGAGAAGCTTTAAGGGGTTAGCAAGATACTATAGGAGATTCATGGAAGGGTTCTCTAAAATTAAAAATCCAAAAATTCTTGTCGAATAAATAGTGTGGTAAGGTGTTCCAAGTTTTGAAGGAAAAATTAATTACAATGCATTAATTGTACAATTCATATCCTAAAGGTTCCTGATCCAAATGAGTATTTTATAATTTTAACAAATGTTTCTATTAAAGGTCTAGTGCTTATACAAGATGAACATGTGGTAGCTTATGAATCTATAAAATTGAACTCATGAAGTAAACTATGCACCTCATGATTTGGAGTTAGCAACAATTGTTCATGCTTTATAAAAATGGAGGCATTTTCTTTTCAGAAAGACCTTTTATTTGAATACTAACTATGGACACCTAAAACTGCCTAACACATTTCTTTTAAAATTTTGAATTATATGAGTGATTGCTAATTATGAACAAAACTTGCAAAGATATAAGCATGAATTTTGTACCAGGGTTGCCTTGAACACAAAGGGATCATGATTATATTTTTTTGATTGCCAACAAATTTTCTAAACTAATGCATTTCATAACTTGTAGGAATCTTGACAAATGGTGTAGTTCATGTAATCGATTTATTTCTTAAGGTGTGAGGTTCCATTGTTTTCCAAGGAATATAGTTTCATATAAAGACAATTTTTTGGATGCTTTTGGAAGATATTGTGGAAGAGGAAGATAGAGTTAAAATTCAATTTAGCATATCACCCATAAGCAAATAGATAAATTGGAGTAGTGAACATGAATTGAGGTAATTCATTGTATTTTTGGCGAGACACAAGATAGAAAATTAGGATATGGTATTAGCATGAGCTAATGTTGTGTATAACAATTCAATGAATATGAGTAGAAACATGATACTATTTGAAGTAGTGTATGGTAGTAACCCAAGAAATGTGTCAGAATTGAGAGATATTAGTAATGAAAAAAAAAAGTGCAAAAATAGAAGAATTTGCAAAGCACATAGTTAGTTGGAGAAGATAAATGATAGGCATAAGAAGGATTATGAGAAAAGGATACTTAAGGAGTTTGTGGTAGGTGATAAAATGACGATATTTCTAAAGAGAGATTATATGTTGGGACATAAAAGAAGCTAAAGATGAAGACATTTGATCCTTGAAAAATTGTCAAAAAGTTTAATTTATGAAATGCATATGAAGAAGAGTTGCCAAAAGGTTTGAGTATATCACCACCCCACAACCAGTATATTGTGATTTAGTGCCTCGTAGGGTTTATAGAGGGAGTACTAACTTAAAGGTATCAAAGAGTATCCATCACTAGCCCCATTATCAGGTAGGGGGGTTGATCAACCAGTAAATAAAAGGGTAGGTTTCATACACCACCTACAAGGGATTAGTGGTTAGGTAAGAAAACAGAGTATTCATTTCCTCCCTCCACAATTGGAGCTCAACATGCAATTTAAGCACTAGGGTTTACCCCCCTCATCTTGTCCCATCACCTCGTATTAAGCGTGAGCGCCCATTAGAATCATCTAATTGTAGCAATGGGAGTTGGGCATGAGACCTCATGTCCATTAGAGCATAAAATGTTCATAATTATACATGTGATGATTGGTGGAGTTGATGGTCTACTATACTAAGGACCCAACTAGATTTTAGGAGTGAAGATTTATTGAAAATGAGGACTCTATGTTGTTTCATGCTTACATGACCAACCCTTCATCCCACTTCCTTGATCCCAATATTAATCATATGGGTGGCCAATTGAATCAATAAATGAGTGGACAATATTGAGGTCCTATCATTCTCCAATATGGCTTTGTAGCCTAGTCTAACCCTTCACAATATACAAATAGGGGGATAGTAGGGGCCTTTGGGTTTTCACTTCTATGTTTTCCTTTAAAGTGAATAGAATAGAAAACACCTCTCTTTAAAAGTTAGGGCTTCGTAGACCCTCACTCCTTAACTATATCATTAGCCAAAGTTTACAAGGGAGACCTACAATGAGAAATCAAGAATTCATTTCATATCTAGAAATCACTAAGTGAAAATTGGACAAAGTGTTCAACATTATAGAATTGTAATATCATGAAGGATAGTTAGAAGAAAGTAGAGAAAAAAAGATTGGAGAAAATAGATACCATAAGAACATATAGAGGAAATTAAGGAGATATTGGAAAATAGAGTTAGAAGGAACACCCTAGATAAATATTATGAAAACACGTCTTCGATATTTAAGGCTAAGTGAATTATTTTGGTTTACTTCTAGTTATCCTAAAGTGAAAGACTTGCTTTTCAAATTATCTAAGGTGTGTGATACAAAAGCATCCAAAGTATAAGAGCAATCTTGCATCAACCAAAAATATTTTTATTTCTTGTTGTTTATTATTTTGCAAGTTTTAAAATAATGTGTTGGTCATCATACTCTCATTGCAACATATTGTTCCCACCTCAAAGGCTTATTCAAGTTCCAAACTCATTTTCACACATATCAAAGTGATACTAAAATTCATTGTTTTGAGTATGCAATAACTATCCAATTTTTATTGCAATATTTGGATACATTTCCAACTTCATTGGTCTAACGGGGGCATATGCTATGGATTGCATCAAATATTCATTGCATATTCTTCATCACGTTCACTCCTAAAGAATTCAATCTACACATTTCATCTTGCATCAAACTTTGCACCACCATAAAGATGGCATGATCATTCAAGAGACTAAGGACCACTATATAAACTTCACTCATGATCATTTGAAAGGTAGTTAGCTTTGGTTATGACTAAAAAAGATGAATTCCATCAAGACTATACAATTAGTCAGTACTTAGTGTTAGACATTGTATCCTAGCTCACAAATTGATTGTAATATCACATAAGAAGTTTGTAATTCACAAAATGATTGTGCCTATATATCATTTAAGGTCAAGGCCTCATATTGTAGCCCTTTACAACAAACCATGATAAATATCATGATTAAACCAATAAAATAAATTTGGTTACATTGTGTTTGTGTTGTTGGATGCATGGTTGTAAATTCTTAGTTGGTCCATATGACCATGACTTTGTCTGACCATGACTCTATCAAACCACTTCTCTCAATGTACATATCAAACTAATGTTTTTATTATTGTATTGAATTTTTTTACAAAAACATTAGAATAAATTTTATATAATCAAACCAATAATTAAAATGATTTGATAACTTAAATCAAATAAAAATTACTTGTGTTGCAAGTTGTATAACAATATGATAAAATAAACAAGAATTTCTAATAAAAATAAATATTGAATTTAGTCTTGCTTCACATAATCTTTGTATTAACTAGTTGTTTACATAGCTTTATGGATTTATCATTCAATGGAGTTATAATAAATGGCATTCATTTTTTTTATATACTTGTTAAAGTAAATGTTTATAGCATTAAATATGCATAAAACTTTAGAGAATGTGTTGAGAAAAATGTCTTGCTTGATTTTTTGTTAGTATGGAGGTCAATTAGAAAGTGGAGCATATACTTTTGAAGCCAAGCTCTAGTTACCAATGAAATATCAGTATATTATAAATTAAGTAATATATTTTTATTAACACGATAGGTTTTGAAACTTTGTCTTGTGTTTATATATATAATTTTCATCTACATGGTGATTATTTGACCTTTAATAATTACACAAATGAAATTGAAACTAATGATGGTGCCATTTAAAGTATTAATTATGTTGGTTTGTAAAATGTGTTGAAGTGTGTAATGAATGAAAAATATGTTGGGATTGTCATTATTTATATCCTATATTTAGACCCTTCACAAGTATACAATAATAGAAGTACATTTTAAATATTAAATATCAACGAAATAACTACAAAGTATTTTCTTTAAATTATTCTATATAATATTATTGTTGTCATCCTCCGTTTATTTTTGTTTCTACATTTAAAAAATCGATACAAAATCATAAACATATTAATAAATCACTAAATGATTATAGTCATAATTGTAAGAACAACACATACTACAGTAATCAAGACTTATAGTCTAACAAGGGACAAAGACCATATAATTATTTACCAATATAAAATATAATTTATTATCATAATATTGAAAAATTAATATTTTAATTATTAATTGGAATTGTAGTAGGTCCAAAACCAACTTTAAAATGGTCTCCAAAAATAATATTGGCAATTACCTCTTAAACTCAAAAAGTCTTGATAAATAATATTGGCAATTACCTAATCTTAAACTCAAAATGCATCAATCAGGCACGAACTTCCAAGACTAGATTGGTAAACACAATATTAAACTATAAGCAACTTTCTTTCCAAATATTGAGGATACAACAAAAGGGTTCCAAATGAATGTTTTTATTTGTAGCCCAATTATTTTATTTGTACGAGTCATTAATTAAATTTGTAGAATTGAATATGTTTAAATGTTGTCTCTCTTAATGTTCGTGGTGCGAATTTCCTTGGCTTCAAACACGTTTTGTAAATGGAACCTAACAACTAAAATGCAAGTGCATTCTAACTGCATTCCTGTTGATAGGAAAGGATGGACAAATTTAAGCTTCTTAATTTTGTAAATGTATTTATTTTCCTTGTTTAAAGAGAGATAAACCTCGGTGTTGATAAACAGTAAATCAACCATCAACTTCTCCTAAAATGATTACTTAATAGTCAAGAAATTAATTTAAATCTATGACTAAAAATTTGAAGTTTTTAACACTGTTATTCATTTAATGTAATTAAGTACTTGTGTTCCTACTATCTTGTAATTTTACCCATATACTGTGTTTGCCGAAGTTTAGTTAGACCGTATGATATGCAAGTAAAGTAAATCTTGATCTACTCCTTTGATTGCTTTTTGGACTCTTTATCAAGCAATTTCTTTTTGACAGGTATCTTTCCCCTTTTGCTCTATCTGCACAATGCTTCATTTTTCTGCTTACATTAACAATTACAGCTATTTTCTGCATGTGCAATACTTTCACTTATTGCTCTGTTGGAAAAACCCAATTAACTTAAATCAAATAGTTAGAGACAAAACTTGGCCAAATAAATTACACCTCATACAAAGATCTTTTTTTCATCATTTCATAACGATGCTGTAATCAAAAGGTTTAATCTTATGAAGGATACATTTAGGCAAGAAACATTCCCATGTCAGATATAAAATATCTTTGTAATAATAGTACAAAACATCTTGCCAGGCTTGTCATTACTTCCGCCAGGCAACGACATCAAACTCTCAAAGAGAAAGAATAGGAAAATAATAATAGACAGATGGAGTACCTATCTTCCACCGGAGAGCTCAATTGCATCCTGGTTATATATGGAATCCTCAGCCCACTCAAACCTTCTAGGCATCATTTCATATTCTTGTCGACGAATGACTTCAACCTGCTGCCATTCTTCCCAACGTTCAGCCAAACCGTCTCCTTCCAACATGCGGACCACTTCGGTCATGGTAGGGCGATCTTCTGGTGAGGTTTGTGTGCATAACAATGCCACCTGAATTATGGCCTCAACTTCCTTTGCATCATAGTTCTGCTTTAGGTTTCCATCTACAATTGCATCCAAACGTTTTTCTCTTTGCAACTTTTTGACCTGTGTGTCATTCATTGCCAACAAATAAAATCTTTTACTAGCCAATCAAAGTGGGTGGATCCTTCAAAAAATTACTGTACAAGAGAAAATAGTTTTAAAAAAAACGTACAAAAAGCTATCTGATGATTTAGTGGGATTCAACTCCATAGTTTCAAGTCAATCTTTATATATCCATATTGTATTTAAAACATAAGGATACCCTTCTAAACAGATCAGTATACAGAATGTATTCCAAGCTAAAATCATTGTAGAGATTATCACTGTTCTAGGCAAGTGACATGATGACCACATGTGGAAAGTGACTTTATGTTCAGATTTATAATCTCAAGAATTAACAGAGAAAAGGAGACAGGAGAGCGGTTGTAGTACACGTAGCCCTGTCATAGACCTAGTAAGTTGTAATAATTACAACCATAGTTACAAAACTTGTAACTCACGAGTACATGCAATTTGAAACCATTTATGGCTTACTTGCAGAAGAACTTGCCACTAAGTTATTCATAAAAACTAGTGATTGACTTGCCAATCATTCCCCGATTACACAGCAAAAACTCGTAATTTTTGGTGAAAAATTCAGCCACAATTTAATAACTGTCTAACCAAAAAAAGTTCCCATTCTGCTTATTTCGACTATGTTTTATTGAGCTGTACATTCAGCTAGGGTTTGCAAGCATTCAGCTAGGGTTGCAAGTGTTAATGAGCAGATTTTGAGAATGATACCTTGGTAGTTTTTTTTTTTTTTTTAACTATTTTCCTTTTTAAGGCAGTTATTGTTTTTTTGTTTTCTAGTTTTGTTTTGTTTTATTTATTATTCACTGTTGGGTTTTTTTTTCAATACACTAATTGTGGGTTGGGGCTCCACTCCCATGTATTAAAAAAAAAAAAAACAGCAGTTTGAGCATCAACTCTTGAACAGGGGTGCTTTGAATGTTACAGCTTCAACCAAAAACCATCACTGTTGAAATCCTCAAGAACTGCTTCTACATACCATGAACTTTGGTTATGACTGAAACTGAGTTCTTGTGCAGGAGCAAAAAACTTGTTAAGCAGCAAGTAAGGATTGTTTTTCAATAATTAGTTTACTGTTAGTTTTTTTTAGTAATTTATTTACTGTTAGGCTGCCAGGTTTTTGTTTGATTTGTTTCATTTCTTTTATGTTTTGCTAGGGTTCCGGTTAATTACCATTTTTTCTAAAAAGTAAATGGCATCAGCAAGTATATTATGAACATTGAAACTATAATTTGTAATTTTTATTTATATTGAAACTCTAAGTTGATATTTATTGAGCTCATTTTTGGTCCCATAATGTGAACTCTAATTTTGATCTATATATGAAGGAAATCAATAATATGTTCCTAAATGAAGTCATATGCATGTTTTTTGAGAATCTTTTTACAAATTTATGTGTTTTTTAATGTTTGGAAAATTTGCTGGTTATTGCCAAGTCTTTCCCCAAAGTTTTTGCGGAGTCTCAAGTGATTGAAAAATTTGGGTTAGCTGAGTTATTCATTTGTCCAAGTTTTTCAACTATGATTACAACTTCTTGTTACTTTATGAAAGTGATTAATGAATCCTTTCTTGGATTTAATAGGAGAAAAGAGTTTACAACATCACAGACAAATGTCAGGTCCAAGGCAATCTTCCAACTAAGATTATACTAAGCAACAAGGTACTGCTAGCCTATAAGAGGCAGTATAGTTCACATGTTACAGCCATGGATATTGTCCATGTAGAAAGTTTCACATTTATAACGAATGTATACAAAGCCATTAAGAAACAGTCAATATTAGGGACCCAGAAAACAAGTTCATTGATGTGCATTATGCATTGGAGGAGGATTAGAAAGCTTAAAAATGTTGAGGAAATATTGACCATGTAAGGCATTATAATATTTAAAAATCATAATTTTTGTGAATTATATCTGCAGAGTTTATAATAATATAGTGTATGCCAAAATTTAAAGCCATTGAAAGTAATCCAATAACACTGGATGACATCAACAGATAATGAACAGTTAATTTGCACCAAAATAAATTGCTAATAAGTTGATTGAATGATTGGACGCCCCAACCATAATTTTAGAATAAATACTCAATTTCCCAGTTTACATTATAATTTTATTCCATAAAATATCTTTTTAAATAATTGCACTGACTATGCACTGAGGACATGAGGCAACCTGCTCTTAAAATGCAACAATGTGCTCTGTTGATGTACATTTGGGACTTATCATTAATTAATGGTTACCAACTTACCATACTACTGAATATGATTACTAGTACTAGCAAGTATCTTGAGTATGGATCTATCACGAATAATTGATGTGTTTCTCATGATGGATCAGGTAGCACTTGCTACTACAAAACTACCCAGGTTATCGGGCATAGGTGTGTAATGTTCATGAGCACACCTCTTGTGCATAATATCCAACTCATCTGCCTCAAAAGAGAATGAATCAAATACGAGTCTTGCAACTTCAAATTAGCTATGATAGATTTGTGACCATGAGGAATCATTAATTTCTAGATATTTTCCTGCAATTGCTAATTACGGGGCTGATAATAGCCAGATGCAAGTGATCTAAAGTAGCAGCACTCATAACCGTTTATAAAGAACAGATTTCTGCTGAATCAATTAGAATAAACTGCCAATGACTATAGCAGCTGAATTTGGAAAAGAAATCTTTGAGGGTGATTTTGAATGCCTTTTCCTACTTAATATTTGATTGATGCTTCTTGATACATATTTGACTTGGACATTTCAAAGAACAGCTCATTAACATGGATTTTATTTTTGAATAACAGAAATTAGATTTATACTTGTCCTTCAAGGACTATAATTTAAAACTCACAATAGAACATGAATAAAAGGGGGCTACCACAATAGAACTCACAAAGACAACACTTTGTTTGACCTGAAGAAACTCAATAGGGGAAACTCCAGCATAGAAATAACTGTGCCTCTGTTCTTCTCATTAGGATGAAACCAACACTAAAAATCATAAGAGTTACTCTTAATTGAGCACGATGAACCACTATGGACTCAATTCAAATCCCTTTGACATGCTCCCTACTCTGCATAATTCAAATTACTCGGACCTGCGATCTGCCGTCACACTTCCTCAAATTACTACAATTCCAGATGCCCATACAAGACACATTGCATGCATTATGTCAATAAACAAAATCCTATCCTCAACAAATTATTTTGACATTTCATGAAGCATGGGAAGTTGAAAGGTCAGGCTATTGGATTAGTTTGAATACCATCTAGGTTGGTACAGTTGCCATATAGTTGCATTATGATGAATTTGGCAAGTGCCAAATTTGTTTTTTCTACCAAGATGAATTTGACATGTGCCAAATTTATCAAACTTAGCAGGACTTTTTAGAGAGGCATCAAATCCGTCCATCAACTCTCTGAACACCTCTCTTTTTCATTTTCTTTTTGATGGTGCAGAATCCAGACATTGCCCCAAGGCTCTGACTTGGCTGATAACAACCCTCTTGGTTCACTGTCTTCTTTATCCTCTTCTTCAAGTTATCAATTTTACATGTCTTGTCTGTTTGGGAATCTGAACTCGTGGTTGGAGTATGCATCTTTAAGCTTGTCTGATCCATTTGAGAGCATACAACAACAAACCATTTTTTGTTTTTTCATATATACATCTTATATTAGTATTACATATTGGAACATGTAATTATATCAATCTAACAACAGGATCACAAGATAAATCTTTGCCTAAGAATGCCAAACATGCAACATTTGAACTCATGCCTACAGAGGTAATGAATCCATCATTCTGACAAAATTTGTTTAACTTTAAAAAGAATAGCCAACTGCTTAAACAAACTAGTGCCCCTAATTTGAGGGATTAGATTTATTCATTAAAGTAACCTTGCATCTTGACTTCCAAAGAAATCCAATAGTAGTTAGTCATAATTTTTGCAAACTAAACCTAAAGGGTTTTGGTAGAATATTTCCAAAATATATGATCAAGAGTCTCCTTTCTACCACAAAGGCTGCATAAAGAATCTGTAACACCAACTTTGTGAAGTCTTGTCTGAAGTCCCAACCTTTGATGGAGTTTAACCACCCAAACATTTCATATAGATTCACATCCCCTTTTCCGTTGCATCTTACCACCCACCTTTTGTTCAGACACAGAAAAAAACATAAATGTATTCACTAGTAATAGAGATCCTCTTTTGTCACATAATTGTAGAAATATTTTCTAGTGTTCTGCCTCCAATCCCTCTAATACCAACCCAACTTGGAAGTCTTCTGATCCCCAAAAACACATTTCTTAACTAGATAATGGAACAACACCAACACCACCTCCTTGGAATACCAATTTTATTTGCTTAGAATCTATTCTTTCAATCCTAAGTGTCAACATACCTGCTCTCTTCTCCATGCAGCTCTGACCTTTTGAAATAGTAGATCCTCCAACACTGTTTAATCATTGATTCCACAGTCTTCGATGGATCATAGTACTTGTCCCTATTCTTCATCTAGCATAGAGGGCCCAAAGAGGCAGAAGTTAACAACATTTATAATTGAATACATTTACATATAGGAGGGTAAGTTGAGCTTAAAAGCATTATGATCTCTTATGATCTCAGATGGTCCATGACTCCATACCTCAACAATTTGAGCTTCTTTGCGTGATATATTTGCGCAAGTAATGACATACATTATTCCAGAGTTGAACCTTATGCTCCTTTTTATGTTGGCCAGGAAAGATAAGTAGTTTTCTTGGGGCTTAATTTGCAAATAAAGTAAACTTTCATTCTCTTGTTGAAAAAAATTTCAACCCCCATGATTTCAATTTTTTTTACTTTGTTAGTCCCTTTCATTTTCCCCAAAATAACATCAAAAGAAACAA
Organism: Sequoiadendron giganteum; assembly: GCA_007115665.2. Taxonomy (NCBI): domain Eukaryota; kingdom Viridiplantae; phylum Streptophyta; class Pinopsida; order Cupressales; family Cupressaceae; genus Sequoiadendron; species Sequoiadendron giganteum. Next base: position 159,522,541 of record CM021110.1, on the reverse strand, counting down.
GAAAATAACCAAAGCATGCTTCAAATATTAAATTGTTTGTGTATACATGTACTTCTATCGTATGTACTATGAACGATGAATATATACCAAGCTTACAGTTCCCATGTTCTTACATGCCTTCCAGTGTATCTCCTTAAGAGCTTTATCAATGTTCTAAACTTCTATCAACTACTCCTGTATGGTCATCCATTTGTGGATGGAAACCTCTTATGCATGATGATGAAGCCATCTCCATCCTTGATTAAGCAATATATATATGTTTTCTCTTATTAAAATTGCATCCCTACCCTATGTGCATGGGCTGCCAAAAAATTGCACCACAAGCATCGAAGGAAAACACATCTACATTACTTCATCGATATAATGTTCATTTATGTACAACTTGACTTTACAGTACTTGATACCATGAATTTCTACTCCTTGCTTCCATCCCAATGGATATGGATGGGCCAGTTATATGCTGATAAGGATCGAACATATTTAAACAGGTCTGATTATCTTTGTCAAAGATATTTTCCAGATTTCTTCTCTTGATGTCAAATGTGCTGATTACAGAACATTAATAGATTTCGATGTTTTGCATATCAGTGGGAAGCCACAATAAGTATGATGGAGACCCACCTCTAAGAGGCACGTCTTAAGAGAGGACGTGTCTCCACAAGTGGAGACCCGTCCGCTCAAGAGACGTGTCTCTTTGAGCACGTGGGTCCCTTCACTCTCAATGACAATTAGTTAGTGTCTAAACACACACAAACCAAGGTGGCGGATATGTATAGAATTCCGAATTTATTCAAATACAGAATTTTAACATCATTTAATATATATTGAATTTTATCAATGCTTATAAATTCGATTTCACTTATTTTCCTAATTTGATTGTTCTGAAGAATAGCCTAGATCTTAACTAACCGAAGCTATCATTCATCAACACTCCCTCTTAGCTAGGGAAGATATTTCAAATCAAATAAGTGGAGATATTACCTTAACACGTGATATCTAAGACATGGTATGATTTCTCAATATTGTCAAGTCACATGACATTCTTAATAACACATCTTCATTATTCAACACTCCCTCTTTAACTAGGGAGGATAACTTCCAAAAGTGATATCACCTAACTCGTGATATCAGAAGATATGATATGCTTCTGAAAGTGTCAAGTCACATGACATTCTCCATAACACATCTTCATTATTCAATACTCCCTTTTATCTAGGGTAGATAAACTCTAATAACACTCCCTCTTAGCTAGGGAGGATAAACTTCCACCAAGTAAAAGTAATATCACCTAACTCGTGATATCAGAAGATATGGTATGCTTCTGAAAGTGTCAAGTCACATGACATTCTTCATAACACATCTTCTTTATCAACACTCCCTCTTAACTGGAGAAGATAACTTCTATCAAGTAAAATTGATATCACCTAACTCGTGATATCAGAAGATATGGTATGCTTATGAAAGTGTCAAGTCACATGACATTCTTCATAACATATCTTCATTATGGTATGTGCACTGACATCAAGTCACATGATGTCTACCATAATTCATGGCATATCCACGGATATATAAACATCCACCATGATTATCTCTTAAGGATCACAATGATCTTCAGATGACATCAAGTCCCATGATATCCATCAAAGTGTCCAAGAGATACTATCATGACATGTCCACAGATATCAAGTCACATGATATCTATCATGATAGTTTATCATTGTAGAGTCGTCACTTTACAATGTCAAATACAAGTGTTCATTATCAGAAAGATCGTCACCTTTCGATAATGTGCACAGGGGGAGTAGGCCCATAAAGTCATGGAGTCACACACATGACAAAAGAGTTTACACATTAAACATCTTTATATATTAGTACAACTTTAAAACAATTTGAATTTCAACCATAATATCAAATTATATACCAAGTTTCTTCCTGAAGAGTTCAACCTTAACTCTTGGAGAGAGGTTGTTGGGTATGTCTGTTGTTTGATCATTTGAACTAATATACTTCAACTGGATCACATTCCTTTCTACCATGTCTCACAATGGTAGGGGGTATCAATGTGCTTAGATCAAGGAGTCTCACGAGCAATTTACAAAGCCAAATTGCTTCTCTTGCTCTTATAAAGGCTGTATGTAATCAATTTTTGTCAAGCTTTGTGCCACCGAAGACTATTTTCTGCAGATCCAAGAGATCATAGCCGATCCTAAACTGAAGCACAGTTATAAGGTGAATTTCCTTTGACTCACACATGAACTGGCTTAGAGTATTCACCAGGACCTTCCATTTGTTGTTGGAGTGCTCTATCAACTGAGCTACTGGCCCCTTGTGGCCAGCCCATCATCAGTCCGGGTGTGGCTTATATCCAACACCCCCCCTTAAGCCACACTGCGGGTGCTTGGGGTTCTTCTAAAGTTAGATCCTGGGACCTGTCATCATGGAGTCTCTCAACATGACGCCTCATCTCAGTCTCAGAGATGAACAAGGGCTTTCACCTTATATCTCTCTATCTTAGAGATTTATGCATTACAACAAGTGAAGATGTGACTTCCTCTGAAGCTCTAAGTACTTGCATCAGCCTCCTGACCTCCTTGTCAAAAAACGACTATAATACTTGCTTTTAGAGAAATAATTTCACACCTTTGTAGAGATTCAAGGCTGTTCTCTTCAACCTCATTCCAGATCACTCTATTATGAATAGGTTTGTGGAGCTACCAATGCTAAATCTAGGTTGACTGACATGAGCATTTATGATCTCAATTGCTGAAGAGGTACTTCAAGAATTTAGCATCTGTCCTTGAAACATTGAATCATAGAACTCCCTCTGAAGTTTAATGCTTCCTCTTCGAAGAGATGTCCTCACCATTCACACAGACTCAAGGCTGCAAGCAGAGTCTCCATTTTTCAACCTATAGGATGCATCAAGCCTTTCATGGAAGTAATCTCTTACAGTTCTTTATTCGTCCTAAAAACATTAAGAAGAGATTACTAATAAATCATGGGACTCAACTATCTCAAATAGACGTACCATAACTAGGAGCATACATGATTGACCATCTCAATGTTATAGCATGAATTTGGAAGAGCTAATCTCAAATAACAATCTTCACAAATTAGCATGATACAAATTGTAATGAAAAAGAATCTTACCACAGTGATTACTATTTACTGGTCACACATAATCCTAAGTATATAATGTCAAATTTGCACCACTCAGCAAACTGAATTTTAGCCCAGAATGGTAATTACAAACTATACAAAGAATACTTATCTTTTAAATATTATGAAGGGTGGACACAGTACGATACGCTGCTCTTGCGCTCAAATCAGTCCACCAAATTCAATGCTCGAACACAGGCCCTTTGCAGGGTTAAATTTGGACATGGTCTTTGACCGTTCAAATTTACGATGCACTCCATATTTAGCTGTAATCCACCAATTTATGAAAAGGATGCAGTACACCTCGATGAAATCATATGGTTGCAGCCATCAAACTCAGACATCATCCATTAGCAACTCGAATTGACAGTAGATAAGCTCTTGATTGTAATGTCGTAAAGACCATTGATGTCCAACATGACTGTAAGGATGTACATAGTCCTCCAAATTAGGCCAAACCACGTCATCACTGAACTCTGTCAATAAGTCTGAATTTGCCAAATAACATGTTCTTCATTTATCGACTTGGAAACACCCAAGCAACACTCAGCAGGACAATATAAATTATTTCCTTGATGATCCAATATGTGACAACAGTAGAGAACCGCACCTCTCAAAATACATGAATACTTCAGAACCTTAAATAATCATATGCTTATAGATAAGCCCAACTCCAAGGCGTTAACAACCAACATCATGAATAGCGGATGTGTCTCAATATTGGGAACTTGAAAAAAAATGGTCATCGATGCTCTAAGATCACAGGCAGTCATTCAGGATGATGAATTTGATGATAACATTCCTGTCGCCAATCCTCCACGAAGTCGCCGAGACAGACCACGCAATCGGAGCACTAGGCTGGTGTTTTAAGACGCTTCACCAGGTTGTAGCTGAAAAACGGGAAAGCTCTCGATGACCGCCCGCTCTATACCCCAGGTCGCTTCCCAGTTGAGGACCTCCATGACCGTTCCAGCGCTCTCTTGTGCTGTCCCAGTTCGTGCGTTGACGTTGGGTGAAGACGGATAAAAGCCACATAAAAGGAAGCCAAATAGCACGAGGATGGTAAATGGCAACGAAGAACTGAACGGGCGCTTGTGATTGCAGAAGCTACAAATGGAGTTATTCGTATCGTTGTTGGCTACTAAGGTCACTACTTTCAATTGCGTAACAATCCTGGGTTGCTCCGCTCGGCCCTGGAGAATAAGCGATGAAGGCTCCTTCGCCCTTACAGTGGCATCGACGCCTAAGGCATATCCGCATGGAGATAGTGACCTGGAGGAGCCCATCACAATACAATTCCGAGCTTCAATGTTTCGTAAGACAACTCACAGGTCCGACAAAGGATGCTAAAGCCGTGGAAGAGACAGAATTGTAAGTGAAGCTACAGACTACGGGTGATGTTCCATGCACGAAAACAATTTCACAGGCTCAAGACAACTTCAACTTCCGGATACTCCATGCATGACAGAGAGTCGTGAAAACTCCAACTAATGCGGAAGCAAGTCTCGAAGATTACCTTATGCTGTTTAATGCATTTCTGCTTGATGAATTTCGATCAGATCTTTTCCCCGCTCTGATACCATGATAAGGATCGAACATATTTAAACAGGTCTGATTATCTTTGTCAAAGATATTTTCCAGATTTCTTCTCTTGATGTCAAATGTGTTGATTGCAGAACATTAATAGATTTCAATGTTTTGCATATCAATGGGAAACCACCATAAGTATGATGGAGACCCGCCTCTAAGAGGCACGTCTTAAGAGAGGACATGTCTCCACAAGTGGAGACTGGAGACCCGTCCGCTCAAGAGACGTGTCTCTTTGAGCACGCGGGTCCCTTCACTCTCAATGACAATTAGTTAGTGTCTAAACACACACAAACCAAGGTGGCGGATATGTATAGAATTCTGAATTTATTCAAATACAGAATTTTAACATCATTTAATATATATCGAATTTTATCAATGCTTATAAATTCAATTTCACTTATTTTCCTAATTTGATTGTTTTGAAGAATAGCCTAGATCTTAACTGACCGAAGCTATCATTCATCAACATATGCCTACAAAGGAATCAAATTTTATTAAGAACACGAATCAAAGAGTGCATTTTCTTTTGTTTTCTTAATTATAATCTTATAAGGGAAGAGATTTTTCAACTCACCTCTTCCTTGAGTCTCTTGGCCATCCAAACATATCTCGCTTTGCTTTGAAGTAGGTGTTTTCTTGTCATGGACATCAAAACTCCTCTAATCTCTTTCCCTTCTGCCAAGGCAGTCGTAGTCTTCTTGGGTTTCCCTTTGGTGCAGTCATTTGGATGCAATTCTAGGTGTTATTTCCAACATTTGTATTTGCCATGGCCATTTATATGACAATGCTCACAATGATTCTCACAATCCTTTCCTTTACAAATGGTGATAGCAATTTTCTTACCTTTCATTTAGTTGAATGCATCTTGCTGATTTTATGTGTAGAGGAATTCCCTTGAGGCACCTTCTTATCCATCTATGTGTAATGAGCTTGAGCACATGCTTCACAAATGCTCTTTGGGATTGCAAAATAAGACTCGTCTACTTGTGTGGTTAAGTCCACCAAGGTACACATTATCCCCTACATTCCAATCTTGTGTGCAAATTTCCAATTGGATCATTTGCCTCCTAGTTTTGGTGTAATCCTGCACAATTTGACCTTGTCTTTGCCAATAATATTGTCATTCAGTTATGAATTAATTAGATTTAATGGAAATATAACTAATTTATTTAACTCTCATTTATTTACCAGTAGCAATTTTTTAAAAACTAATGCATGAACATAACTTTCTCACCAAGTGAGTGCATCACTAGAAAATTTGATGCACAAATGCAATCACTTAGTTGAAGGAGGCTAGAGTATACCTCAAGTTGTTGAAGCCAATCGTTTTAATTTATCTACATCCACCTTTCCTCCATAGGGCTGAATTTCTCCATTGGCCTGTGGTAATTTAATAGTTCTGATGGGGAGCTAGATTGAATTCCTTATTGACCTTAAAGCCGTGCTTTATCTTGGCTTTTGGGATGCCCTTCCATTAACATTTTTGTTTCTTTAAGAGATCAGAAGGGAAATAGAACTTGCTAATTAGAGCTTCTATCCATCTTTCACATTATCAAATTTTCCATTTGTTTGGAAATGCTTACCACACTAGATTCAAGCTTCAAGAATCTCTCTTCTTACAAATCCTTCAACTCTTGCTGTTCATATGTGTAAATGTAATCAAATCTTTATCAAATAGGATCCTAAGAAATCTAAGGAATTACTAAGGTCTGAAATTCTGTGTGAGAATTCTAAGTCAAAATACTAATTTCCAAATTTCTTCTCTTATGCTAAATGCAATGATTGCAGAACATTAATAAATTTCGATGTTTGCATATCACCAAATGAACTACCATATATACCATGGAGACACGCCTCCACAAGAGACGCGTCTCATGAGAGGACATGTCCCTTGGGCGCGCACGGGTCTCAAACAAAACCGAAAACAATTCGGTTAACACACATTAACATGTGTGTGGGTAGTAGTATGAATTCCGATTTATATAAATGCAGAATTTAAACATCATTTATTTTGAATCTTATACATGCTTTATAAATTCGAGTTTACTTATTTCTAGAAATATTTATATGAAGAATGATCTTTGATCACATATAAATGATGATGATGCTTTCAGCAATCATCATTTATATCTGACCGAAGCTACCATTCATCAACACTCCCTCTTAGCTAGGGAAGATATTTCAAAACAAATAAGTGGAGATATCACCTTCACACGTGATATCGAAGATATGGTATGTTTTCTCAATATTGTCAAGTCACATGACATTCTTCATAACATATCTTCATTATGGTATGTGCACTGACATCAAGTCACATGATGTCTACCATAATTCATGGCATATCCACGGATATATAATTATTCACCATGGTTATCTCTTAAGGATCACAATGATCTTCAAATGATATCAAGTCTCATGATATTCATCAAAGCGTCCAAGAGATACTATCATGACATGTCCACAGATATCAAGTCACATGATATCTATCATGATAGTTCAACTCATCATTGTAGAGTCGTCACTTTACAATGTGTGTTCATTATTAGAAAGATCGTCACCTTTCAATAATGTACACAGGGGGAGTAGGCCCATAAGGTCATGGAGTCACGCACATGACAAAAGAGTTTACACATTAAACATCTTTATATCTTAGTACAATTTATAAACAATTTGTATTTCAAACATAAATATCAAATTACATTTCAACCATACCAAGTTTCTTCTTGAAGTGCTCTACCTTGATTCGGGAGAGAGGCTTGGTGAGAATGTTTGCAATTTGATCATTTGTACTAACATACTCCAACTGGATCACTTTCCTTTCCACCATATCTCTTACATAATGATAGGGGATCTCAATGTGCTTAGATCTATCATGGAAGACAGGATTTACAAAGAGTTTGATGCAACTCTGATTATCACAATGAATAATTGTAGGATTCAAGGGCTCACCAAAAAGTCCCAAAAGCAATTTATGAAGCCAAACTGCTTCTCTTGCTCACATAGAGGCTGCAATGTATTCAACTTCTGTTGAGCTCTGTGCAACTAAAGACTGTTTTTTGCAAATCTAGGAGATCATAGCCGATCCTAAACTGAAGCAACATCCTGATGTGCTTTTCCGATCGGTTACACTTCCAACCCAATCTGAATCAAAGTACCCATGTAGATCTAGTTGGTCATTTCTGTAAAGAAGACCATATCCAATAGTGCCTTGAAGATATCTCAAAATATGTTTCACAACCATTAGGTGAATTTCCTTTGGCTCACACATGAACTGCTGAGAACATTCACTGCATAGCAAATATCAGGTTTGGTGTTAAACAAATACATCAAGGATCCAATCATTTGTCTATAAAGGGTTGGATCTGCACACTTGGATTCTGCTGCTACTTCCTTCAGTTTGTGAAGGTTGGTTTCCACAGGTGTAGACATCGGTCTACAGTCCAACATTCCAAATCTCTTCAGAATATCAATAGTATACTTTCCTTGGTTTAGTATAATGCCCTCTGATTTCTGCCATACTTCCAAACCTAGGAAGTAATGTAGAATGCCCAAGTCTTTCATGTCTAATTCAGAAGTTAGATCCTTCTTTCCTTGAGCAATGAGGTGATCTTCTCCTGTTATCAGCAGGTCATCAACATATAAAATAATTATTAGCATATCACCTTTGATTACCTTGAAGTAGAGATTAGAGTCAGCTTCATTCTTTGAAAATCCTAGTCCCAAGAGATAGTTGTCAATTCTTTCATACTAGACCCTGGGAGCCTATTTAAGTCCATAGAGGGCTTTCTTCAGTCTGCACACATGTGAGTCAGGTTTATGTATCACAAAACCTTCAGGCTGTTCTAGATAGACTTCCTATTCAATGGTTCCATTTAGGAAGGCAGTTTTCACACCCATTTGATGGATCTTCCAACCTTTAACTGCAGCAATGGCTAACACTGCTCTCACAAATGTGTACCGAGCAACAGGTGCAAATGTTTCTTCATAATCAATACCTTCCTTTTGAGAAAAACCTCTTGCCACAAAACGTGCCTTATGTTTTTCTATACTACCATCAACAACATGCTTGATTTTGAAGAGCCATTTGGAATAGACAACAGATTTCTCTTTCGGTCTAGGCACTATATCCCATACATCATTCTTTAGAATGGACTAATATTCCTCCATCATTGCATCCTTCCATGCTTGATGTCTGAAGGCTTCTGTAACATTGAGAGGTTCTAAGTTTATGATGTTGTTCATTAGAGCAACATAGCTAGAGAACCGTTTGGGTCTTTTACTTTCCCTAAACGTTCCTTTGGGTGCTGCATGATTCTCGGCTTCCTTGATCATCTTTCTAGCCCAAAGTGGCCTCTTTCTACCATTGTCATTTGTATTCTCATCTGAAGTAGATGGAAGTTCATGTGGCATTTCCTCAAGATACTCCCTCTAAATCTCAAGAGCAGGTTCCATTTCAGGGACTCTAGGGGAATAGGTTTCTATCTCACTAGAACTTCTTGCCCTTTTGAATGCAATGTCTTCTTCAAAGATGACATCTCTGCTCAATTCAATTTGTTTCTACCCGGGTACGAATATCCTGTATGCTTTGGAGGTTTCACTATAACCCACAAATACCCCCTTCTTTCCGGAAGGTTCTAGTTGAATCTCTTCTCTTTGGGCACATGAATATAGACAAGACAGCCAAAAATCCTAAAATGACTAATGTCAGGTTTTATGCCAGTAACGGCTTCTTCAGGAGTTTTGCTATCAAGATGAGAATGAGGACATCTATTTTGGATGTAGACAGCAGTCCTAGAGGCTTCTGCCCAGAAAGAGGTTTCAATGTTTTGGTCAAGCAACATTGCTTTAGCAACTTCTACAATGGTTCTATTTTTTCTTTCAGCAACCCCATTTTGTTGAGGGTTGTAGGCAACTATGAACTCCCTCTTGATTCCACCACTCATGCAGAATTCCTTAAAAATTTCAGAGGTGTATTCTTTCCCATTGTCTGTCCTTAAGGTTTTTATTTTCTTTCCGGAGAAGTTTTCAGTAAGGGCTTTGAACTCTTTGAACCTTTTGAGGATTTCTATTGACTCTTTACACTTAAGGAAATAGATCCAGGTTTTCCTAGAGAAGTCATCTATAAACATGACATAGTATACAAATCCTGCTTTAGAGGGTACAGACATGGGTCCACATAAGTCTGAGTGAACTAGTTCTAACACATTTAGGGTTTTTCTCAAGCTATTGTGAAAGGATCCCTTTGTATTCTTTCCTAGGGCACAACCTTTACAAGTTCCTTCATGAGATGGTTTTAACTTAGGTAAGCCTGTTACAAGTTTTTCCACAGAAGGTAGGACACGGAAATGAAGGTGTCCTAATCTTCTATGCCAAATCTCATTTGAATCAAAGGTGTCAAGGGTAAGGGCTTGTTTAACTTCAGTGCATAGTTTGTAAAGGTACCCTTGTCTTAAACCTATGGTTTGGGCTTTCTTGATAGTTGAGTTCTTAGGCCATGCTAGAACTTTCCCATCCATAAAGGTAACTTTATATCCATTGTCTTCAAGGGCAGAGATGGATATTAGATTCCTCTTTATTCTAGGTACAAATAAGACTCCAGTGAGTTGAAGAGACAGACCAGATTTCAGTTTGATGGAGCAAGTTCCAACCCCTTTTACAAGGTGTGCAGAATCATCCCCAATGGTTACTTCTTCATCAGTCTTTTCAGTCATAATGTCTAGGTGTTCTCTGAATCCTATGATATGTCGAGAGGAACTACTATCAATTACCCAGTTGTGGGTGTTGTTAGATACTTGACTAGATAGGGCTGTATAGAACACAAAGTTCTCAAATTCATGATTTGAATTTGTCTTTCCTACTTTGGCAAAAGATGCTTGTTGTTTTGATATGTCAGGGCACTTCATTGCATAGTGGCCATATTGATCACATCTAAAGCATTGAACTTGAGAGATGTCTTTCTTCTTAGAAGATCCCTTTACATTGGAATTTCTCTTTCTTTTAAAAGATCCTCTCTTGAAGGAGTTTTTCTTATTCCTTTTATTAGACGTTGTGTTGAGTACATGAATGTCTTCATCTATGTTCTTCTGTTTATTTTCTTTTGTGGAGAGTCTTGTTTCCTCTTGAAGGCAGACTGTTCTTAGCCTATCAAATTTGGGAAGTTTAGACCTCGCACTTATTCCTTGAACAAATGACTCCCATGAGTTTGGTAGGCCTCCTAGTGCAATTAGAGTTAACTATTTGCTATCAACCTGATATCCAATTGTGGATAATTGATCCCTTAGTTCAATGATCCTCATGAAGTATGCATTGATTGTTTCTCCTTTGCTTATTTGGATATTGTTGATTTGCCTCTTTAATGCAAGAGTCCTACTTGTATTGTTGATCTCATAGGTGCTCTCAAGAGATTTGAACATTTGATATGCAATTTCATGTTTTGCTAGGATGGGTACTATATGATCCCTAACTGCATCTACTAAGATTTTCATGGCCTTTTCATTGTTTTCAATCCATTGAGTTTTCTCAGGATCAGCCTCTGGTTCCCTTTTGTTTTCTCTCACAAGTGAGTCTAATTTGTTCTCCTCAAGAATCATCATTATTCTAAACTTCCATGATGTGAAGTTGTTTGCTCCTGCAAGACGATCTTCAAATCTGATCACACTTGACATTATGAAGAATGTGATGTGAATCCGATTTTAGAAAATACGAATTTTCTAGAGCAATCTGATATCTAGATTTGATTTGGATTCACACAACCTGGCTCTGATACCATGTAAATGTAATCAAATCTTTATCAAATAGGATCCTAAGGAATTACTAGGGTCTGAAATTCTGTGTGAGAATTCTAAGTCAAAATACTAATTTCCAGATTTCTTCTCTTATGCCAAATGCGCTGACTGCAGAACATTAATAAATTTCGATGTTTGCATATCACCAAATGAACTACCATATATACCATGGAGACATGCCTCCACAAGAGACGCGTCTCATGAGAGGACGTGTCCCTTGGGCGCGCGCAGGTCTCAAACAAAATCGAAAACAATTCGGTTAACACACATTAACATGTGTGTGGGTAGTAGTATGAATTCCGATTTATATAAATGCAGAATTTAAACATCATTTATTTCGAATCTTATACATGCTTTATAAATTCAAGTTTACTTATTTCCAGAAATATTTATATGAAGAATGATCTTTGATCACATATAAATGATGAAGATGCTTTCAGCAATCATCATTTATATCTGACCGAAGCTACCATTCATCAACAATATGGCTCTTCTGCTGCTGCAAGCCTGCTATTTTTGGTTCCATTTTCTTGTAGAGATATCTAGCCTTAAAGATGGCAATTCTCCTACAATCCTAGCCTTCCTCAACTGTCAATGGCATAAATCTGGAAAATGAACTACCAAAAACCATAGAACAGAAGCTTTGATACCAGTAGCATTCATAATTGACTTAGATGTTCTGAAGAACAGCTCGTTAACATGGATTTTAACTTGGATAAATGAAATCGGAATTATACTTGCTGTCCTCAAAGGATTAAGCTTAAAAATTGCAGTCCATAATGGAAATAAATCAATTGTAAAGAACATGAAGGAAGAGAAGCTACCTCAATTCACTCACCATGAGAACACCTTGTTTACCCTGTACAACCATATGGACTCAATTCAACACCCAACAACATCCTCACTACTATTTCCTCTTCATAATTCAAATGGCTCAAACCTCCTATCTGCTATCACACTTCCTCAGATTAATGATGAGTCCAGATAAATGCTATGATCCTATTTGCTGGTACGAGACAAACTACATGTATATAAATAAAATCTTTTACACAGAAGTTCACATTGACCTTTCATGAAAATGGAAAGTTGAAAGGTTGTGCTATTGGACAAATTTGACTCTCATGGTCAGTTCAGTTGCCATTCGGTCACATAATGACACGATCAACATGTGCCAAGTTTGGGCTTTTTCACATTCTGAATTCATCAAAATACAGCAGGATGTTTTCAGCAGGTGCCAGATTCATCCAAAACTGCTCAGAATACCTACCTCTCCTGGCCATTGGCTTTCTAAGAGTCTGGACATTCCTCGGAGCCTCCAACTTGATTGGAAGCAACCTTCTGACTCTCTTGAGTATGTTGTCTTATTTTACCTCTTCCTCATGTTGTCAATTTTTCATAACCTTATTAGTTTTGCATGTGTGACTACATGGTCTGATCCTCTTAAGGAGATGTGTATGCATGCTTGGGTTTGTTTGAACCATCTTCGATCAGGCCTCCAGCTGGTTTCCAGCCCCAGACAGTGGGAATTTGGTGTAGAAAGACAATGGCTAGGTTGGGGATAACTTTGAAAGTTTTAAAAAAAGGAATTGGATCACCTTGAGACTCTAGGAATGAACAAGAGACTTGCAATCAGCCCTAATGGCCTACATATGAAAATCATAACTAAATTATTCCTCAATGGTAGGAATTAATAAGAATATATTCTAGATCAGTAAATAACACAGGTTAGTGTGCATTATGGACATAATAATTGGATTTTTCCATAGGGCAACTTCTAGTCATGAGTTTTCCTCTAGGAGGTGGGCATAATCTTCCTATGGTGAGAATTGTGAGCATGCACAATGACCATGGCATTACCCATGGTTACTGATGTCAATTGTATTGAAGTAATATCAAAGCAGCTATGAGAATGATAATGAATATTGGATTGTTTGAGGAAAATACTATGTTCCTAGTTTGGATTTGGGTTCAAGTTCGGAGATATTTTGATTTTCCCTTAGGTTTTATATGCCTAGGTTTGGCCATACAGTGTATACATCCAATATTAAAAATACATAAAAATAATCATGATTCATAACAATATAAATATTAAATATATTAAAAATAAATAAATATAAATTTTATTTTTTTTAGATAAAAGGCATAAAGCCTGAAATATTTAATGTTATAAAATATAATAGTTAAAATAAAAGGTTTCCAAGTCTGGTGATATTGGAAGCAAAAGTCCATATATAAATAACATATATACTTTTATAGATCTATTTAAATATTAAATTAACTATTATTAAAATATTTAATATGTAATAGCTATATTATATAAATAAAAAACCAATCGTTTAAATAAAAATAAATATATATCATAATAAGTTGAGAACCCATATAAATTTATAAATTTATTAAATTAACTAATAAATACATATAAATAAAAATACCATCTTCATCTATGTGGCCCTCTATTTCTTCTAGAGCTCTCAGTTGCACATGCAAGTCATCTACTTCCAAACCCTACTACAGGGCAATGAGAATTGTGTGGTTTAAGTCACAGAATGGACATTTGTGTTATGTCTCGGAACTGTTATTTTTGGAATTTTTCCAAACATTAAAAATTAAAATGCATAAATCCTCACTTTTTTATCATCGAGATTTCAAGATGAGCAGGGTGATTGAGAAATTAACTAATAATAGTTAGCCGAACAGTTCTACAATGTATGCAGAACAAAAAATTTAAACAATTAGCCATGTCTTGGCAGCATAGCCATCCAGACTTACAAATTCAAACTATATGGTGGAGAACCGCACATATGATAACAATTTGAATGATTAAGCAATGAAATACTCATCTTATTCAATTCCAAACATTTTGTCAAATAGTTGTCCAACAATCTGAAAATAGACATTTCGTCAAACAGTTGGAATGTAAACTGAAAACGCATTAAATGAATACCCGTATTGAGTGTCCAACTGAAGAATATTATATCTGTAGCAAATTGATGAAATGTTGATAATGTGTAGATATGTTTGAGAGAACAATGAAGGATGAATCAGCGCTGCAAAATAATATACCAAAGTTGAAAAACTCTGGATTCGGTCCCTGAAATGGTACAGCCTGACAGCCACTGAAAATATTATTTTTAAAAACAGCAGTTTCCAACAATATGGATCGCAGCCTTTATCACAATATTGCACCCTTAAACAAAGTAATCACACCACTTCAAACTAAAGCAGCAGCCTTCAAAAAATCAATTAATGTGTTGATACTATCACAACCTCTATAAAACAATAGGCCCAAAAGGAGAGCATGGAAGCCTCACGTCCTCCTTTGATAAGTATTGCAGACCTTATTTCTCCAAAATTCATAACATAAACAGCAACACAACCAATGATCTTATTCAAATACTAATCACTGCGGCCCACTTAAAGATTGTGCTGTATTAATGCTGGCTGGAAGTGAAGTGTACCATATAATATTCAATAATATTTGGCCCACCATTGGCTGTAAAGCTGTGATTCCCTTATTCCTTTATTCACTTCCTTTCAATAATCAAAAACTAGGGATTGACTTAATACGGAGCCTCCATTTACAAATTGGGCAATAAGTATTATTATAAATCATGCAGCAATTTATAAATTAAAATATCATCGTCTGTTTTGTAGTCAGAAATTGTTCCCCAAGAGGGAGATGGCAGCTTAATAAATAATATTTGACCCCTATTTTGAAGAAATTGATCCCTTTCCAAGAGAGGCGGCTAGGATAAGTAAAATATAAATTGTACTCCATAGTTGATGGGATCCGCCAGCCTTAATAAAATCAACCATTAACTTTTGTGAACATTCAACTTTCCGTATGGTATGGCCAGACAAGGCCATAAACATAAAATGGTACAGCCACATATGATCACGTTAAATATTATTTTCCATTATTAAATGGTCCTAAATGATATTTGCTATAGAAATTTATCCTAGAATTACTGTAATAAAATAAGCTTCTGTACCAAACTGAGAACTTAAGGAAATACCCAAACAACCGAAATAACTGAAACCACAAAATGTCTGAAATCTCGAAATCCTCAAATCTTCAACACAAATCCAGAAATCTTCAAAATATTCCAGAAACTGATCTTTCACACAAATGCAATCCATCCAAGAGGGTTTTCATCCCCAAATCCAATTCAAAAACTAATAGATTTTTGTCCTTTGATTTCGACACCAAAAGGGTTTTAATCCTACGGCCTAAAGATGAACAAAAATACTCAATCTTAAAGAAAAGAGCTTTGGCAAACAATGGATGATTTTCTTCAAGCCCAACTCCTTGTATAATCCTCTATTTGCTATTTTTAGCCTCCTCAAGAAGTGTCTAGAAATTTCTTTTCTTTTTACTTTAATAGTTCAGTTTGCCCCTTGGCCTAGCTGTTGATGAATGATAGTTTCGGTCAGTTAAGATCTCGGCTATTCTTCAGAATAATCAAATTAGGAAAATAAGTGAAATCGAATTTATAAGCATTGATAAAATTAGATATATATATTAAATGATGTTAAAATTCTGTATTTGAATAAATTCGGAATTCTATACATATCCGCCACCTTGGTTTGTGTGTGTTTAGACACTAACTAATTGTCATTGAGAGTGAAGGGACCCGCATGCTCAAAGAGACACGTCTCTTGAGCGGACGGGTCTCCACTTGTGGAGACACGTCCTCTCTTGAGACGTGCCTCTTAGAGGCGGGTCTCCATCATACTTATGGTGGCTTCCCATTGATATACAAACATCGAAATCTATTAATGTTCTGCAATCAGCACATTTGACATCAAGAGAAGAAATCTGGAAAATATCTTTGACAAAGATAATCAGACCTGTTTCAATATGTTCGATCCTTAACACTGGCAATATCAAAATAGGCCCTCTTTTAAAAACACTTCATAATGTCACTTTGAGGTGCTTTATAATTTAATAATAAATAATAAGTTGTTATTTTCTTTAAATTAAAGTTACTTTTTGGACAAATTAAACTAAATTATTAAATTATTTTCTTAGTCCAAAAAAGAGGACATGACAATTGTCTACTTGACACACATCTTAAATGAAGGCCAAGCTGAATCTGGATAGAAACGAGATGTCCAGGAAATAGTAATGACGATTCGGAAACTTGCAAATATTTATGAAAAGAAAATTTACAGAGCTTAAACTGCACCAAAAAAATCATTTTTCTTTTTTAATGCATTTTTTTCCCCTTACCCTAGTTCATCCATACAAACCCTAGGCATACCCAGATGGGATCCATATCCAAACCCATTTGGTACAGTTACATCCCTTGAACCAGGTGTACCGGGTAACAGCGCAAAAATAAATAGAAAATGGTTTATGCATTGTCCTTCACAGCATACCTCCCCACTCATTTTTTTTTAAAATATATGAATAAGTATCAAATCATAAGATATACCAAGGATGAAACTAGCAATATTCAGACATGGAAAATCTACCAAAGTGCCAGTTTTCTTTTGTTGTTATGGTTATCCGAATTTCAGTTTTCAAAAAGCTATAAAGATATAAACATAAATAATTTGTTGGACATGCACCAGAAGACAATTACTCATGAAAAACAAAGGCTTCTATTTGCATGGAATGAAGAAAAGAAAGATGTAGAAAGATTACATGGTCAAGTAATAGGACATCATCTTCTTCTTCTAGTCGTGAAAAGTCAATAGCACGTTGTCCTGTGACAAGCTCCAAAAGAGTAATGCCATACCCAAAAACATCTGTCCTCTCCGATGACCTTCCAGTTGATAAGTACTCTGGAGCAATGTGACCCATGGTCCCACGCACTTGGGTTGTCACATGAGTCTTCCTAGCATCAACCAACTTCGCTAGTCCAAAATCACCAACAACAGCTTCAAAATCCTCATCAAGTAAAACATTAGCAGCTTTCACATCCCTGTGAATTATTTTAGGATTGCAATGTTCATGAAGGTACTCCAAACCACGGGCTGCACCTAAGGCAATGTGTTTCCTAGTTGGCCAATCCAAAACCTGCTCCCCGGGTTTTATTTCTGCAAAACAAAAAGCAAGTTAATCAACTCTATTCTCTAATTCCCCGTTGAAGTACTAGACTAAAATAAACTGTTCATATTAGCCTCTTCTAAAATAATAGTTGATAACATTTTCTACCATAGGTCTAGTTACAGGCCCCAGTTTCTAGCAAGTTTGAGAAAAATTTAGTAGAGCTTACAATATGTTGCATATTTAAGATTAAAACTCCAGGATAGGGATCAAATTGCATTAGAGTCACAATGGGGCTCAATAAAGAAATGTAATACACATAAACAAATAAAGACCACACCTACCATAGCCTAATGAAGATTAAATAAGAAAACAAAAAATCAATGAATGAGAAAAGTCACCCTCACCTCCCACATCTATATCACTATTTTGGAAGAAATAGTTGTTTTCAGCATCCTAGCACTAACAATGTTGTCGTATATTTGTGCAGTCGATAGTTCAATATGTCCTCAATTCTGTCATGTGAAATATGTAACTACACTGATCAAAGTTCAATTTTGTTATTTTCAGCTGCTTCTTATCCTAAGATACTTGTCTTCTTCTTTTTTGTGAATCCCAGCTGAATATTTGATGTCTGCTCTATGTCTCATCTGATTGGAGTCCTCTTATGGATAGTCTTATAAATATAAAGTTATAAACCCAACCATTGTAATTATTGTTCTATTATAAATGTATTGCATTCCTATTAAAACAGGGTGACCTATTGATGCCCAAATCCTTAACAAGTTGACTAGCATAAAACAAGGAAAAGATGAATCTATTAAAGGATACAACAGTAGAATGTCAAATTAAGTAAAAATGCTGGATAATTCAATCATAGATGATTTAGAACAGCAATACTTTGTGAATGGATTAAGGAAAATGTTCACAGAAAATCTAAGGGCAATACCAAGTTGCCAACTCAAACTACGAATATACATACTAGTGGATGCGACATGTTGAGCAGCAAAACATTTTGCCAAAAAGAAAAATGAAAATGGACATGAGTCCAAATTACTAAGACAAATGATAAGAAAGTACAATTTCAATAAGTAAGATTATGGTGTTTGAAATGTGAAAATGAAGGTCATAAAGAAGAAGAATGAGCAGTGAAATATTGTGGAATCTAAGATGTCATGACTCCCAATATAAGTGAGTGCTATTTAAGCTAAACATTAACAACGCTGATAAGCAATGCCTGATGGTGCAACAAACACCATCATGCAGAGGTTATAGGAACCAAAGAAGTTGACAATGTTAGAATTATAGCAGTATTGAAAGATAAGAGCCAAGAACCCCAACCTTGAGGGACAAAAAAGGTAGACTTCTTCTTCATTCTAATAAGTAATAAACAGGTGCATTTTGGTAATGAATGCCCAAACACATCACCAAAAGTCTCAAAATTATGTTGCAAATGTGATCCTAGTGACCATGATGATGAGTGCCCTAAAAAAATTAGCTAACATTGTTGAAATGGAAAAAGAGGAAGAAGATAAGTATCTATTGGCTGTCACTTGAGTAGCTAAGAAATGAAAACTGGATAGGTGAGTTAGAAAACAAAAAATGCAAGATGCTACCCAAGCTGTTAAGGATATAAATAATTAAGCAGATTGAGTGAGGTGGAATTATGAAATTGCACCTCTACCTTAAAATACAGCCAACCATTCACAAGACAAAGAAAAACAAGAAGAAAGAAAAAGAATCCCATGCAGCAGCTAGTGTCATTAATACCTGCGACTATGGTTACAATTGAGACAAAATGTTGATGGACTGTTCAATGTAGATAGCTGAAACACAAACACCACAACTATCCCAAACACAACAAATGACAGAGGAAAGAGACATGGTATTGGGAAAAGACGCGGTTGCCAAAATAACAATTGAAAGAGGACATATGGTCCTACCAAATGCATTACTTGATAGAGAACAAGGGGTGAACATATTACAGGAACAAAATTGTAAGAAAATAGGAAAACCACCTTTGTTAGGAGTTGATTTCAGACTGAAATTAGAAAATTAAGAATATATTGCTCTTTTATGAACTCATTTACCAAGAAATTATGATAGCAAATGAAGTAATAAAAGCAGTTTTCTTAATTATGTTAATGGAAATGAATAATAAACATTATAGTGCAATTCTATGATGCATGTGCTTGGAACAGGTTAAAGCTATCCATAAGTATGAAGACAAAGAAAAAACACTAAAAATTGGTAAATCCAGCCTAAAAATGGACACTTTAAGAAACCAAATAATTGGACAAGAATATTCTAGTTCGACTGGAGATTCAGATAGAGAATTTCAACTAGATGACGAGAGTGTCCTACATTTGGATGAATAACTGTAGGAATAAGGATAGAAATTTTCTAAATTAGCAAAACTGAATGAGTGTGGTGAAGAGTGTGTCCTTTATATTGGAGGTCACATGTTCTAACCCAAAGGCAAATAGGATTGTACACCTTAATGAACAATATATAAAGTAAATGAACAAAAATATTTGATAGCATCTATATACATTCTCTTTGTCCAAGGATATGCAACCAGCTAAATGAAAAAGGCTAGCATTGAAAGCAAAAACTTTCTAATTGGCCAGTGTGTGATGCAAGCAGAGATCTGAGAGGTGATCAGAGATGTACTTCAAGAGGGACATGAGGGTCTTGCTTGATGCAACATGGGACCTCACCCCACAGCATGAAAGGTACTCTTAGCAGGCATATGGTGATCAACACTTCACCACAATGCAAAGGAATGGGTAATAGAATGTGATACATGTCAAAGAGTTGGAAAGACACTAAAGAAAGATCTTATGCCCCTTGCGAGATCAAACACAATAACTATTTGAAGGATGGAGATTGTACTTCATCAGTCCATTAAAGGTAAGTACATTGTAATTGCCACCAAGTACTTGATCAAATGGGCTAAAGCAAGGGCTCAGCCAAACAACAGTGCTCAAGTACAACTTGATTCATTTACAAGCAAGTAGTTACCAGATTTGGAATCATGATACAAATAACATGTGACAAAGGTGGGAACTTTGTTAACCTTGCAATTCAGTTGACAATAAAAATTAAAAAATCTTATCTTCCACCCCCTCCCTATCTCATACTATCCATGAGCCAACAACCAAGTTGAGGCCACAAATAAGTTTCTAATTTTGATGATCTAGAATTCATGTGGTATATAAGGTACATATCAGGAGAAACGGCTGCCTACAGTATTATGGGCATACCAGATTGTATACAAGGTGACTACCAGGGACACACCTTTCCAGCTGATGTATGGTCAAGCAGTCATAATACCAATGAAGTACCATGTGCCTAGTATAAGGATCAAAATTGAAAATAGACTACGGAATGAAGAGGGCCTAAACGAGAGAGTTTAGAGGTTTAATAAGTTGAATGAGCAGAGAATAATGGCACAGTGAACAACTAACTCATGCGACAGAGGAGAAAGCACTAGCATGACAAACACTTACAAAAGATAGTCCTCTAAAACAACTTTGTGTGCAACTTTGTTAATTGTAATTGCACAAGTTCAAATTACAACAACTACAAGAGGAGCAAGTGAGGAAGAAGATCATGACTCAAAGGAAGGTTTCAATGAGATAGAGGGTAGTCGAGCACTTACTCTTTTCTCTATCCCGCCCAGACTTGTCTTTCCACCTTTGGATAAGGCCCACCATATAGAGGAGTGGTTCGATCAATTGAATGCTCTGATGGATATGTTGAATATTCCTCCTATGAGCTCTCCCCACACCCTACCTACAGTTTCAATTGCAACACTTTCACCTAGGCTATTCCAACAAGTAGAGGGTAACCAGTTCTCGAAACCCAAGCTACACTGCTCTCGGGAGTAATTCATATCGTCCACTACAGCTATATATTCTAGGATGAGTAGTTCTTCTTACTCCATGAGGGACTCAATTTATATGCATTTTCCCCACCTGGACTCAACAAACCCTCTCAGCCACTTATGACAATCTCTACACAATATGGGCATAAGGCTCAAGTGATGCTTGATGTGACCTACATGGTTCAGAATGTTGAATTTTCTTAGTAAAGTTTGAGGAGACAGCTCACATTAACAAGTTTGTGGGGGACTGCCATTGGAGTTTGTATAGACTTTTATGAACCAAGGTTGTCCAAAAGAACATTCCAAAAATGTTAGATAACAGTGCCTGCCAATCAAAGTTCATCCTATTGTTTTTGTTTCAATTGGTCATACCTTGAAAGCCTTATACCCCATCACACATCATTTTATAGTCCATAAATGATGTTGCAAAATGTTGTGAGCAATATCATGCATATGAAGAAGTGGCCAAAGTTACCATTGTTAACGAAACCTTGCCGAGTGAGGAAAACAAACAAAGGAAAAGGTTTCTAGAACAACTAATTCAATTTATCAAGGCTCATGTTGCTAACATTGCTGAGTCAAACAATAAGTGGCTAAACTAAAGATGGTGTAGCCAAGATTTCAACAGAGAAATAATTTTCAAGGCGAGCTTCAAGACAATATCCACACGGTTAGAAGCTCCCAAGAAGGAAATCATTGCAACAGTCAAGCAACACCAACCTACTAGAATAGTTTCTTTAGGATCAGCAGGATTTGATGTAACTCTAATAACATCTTCCTCGACTCTTCTATGATATTGTTTCTATTTTGCTCATGCTTTGTCAAATGGGACTTTTAACTTTTCTTTTATTTGTGGGGGAAATATGTTATTATATTTATGTTTATACTTGTTATGATAATTAAGTTCTGTTATGTTAATTGATGGCTAAGATTGTGTAGGTTACCAAATGATTGTAAATAGTTAGACCCAATGATCAGAGGCACTAATTTATGAGAGGTCTTCCTTATATTTGCTTGCATTGTACTTCAATTTATTATCTAGTATGGTAGTTTACGTAGTCAATACCTTATAGATCAATGTCTTACAAAGATGTACGGCCCCCACAAGAGTATGGAGACTCTACTCTTCATTCTCACTTGGAGTTTGGCAACTCCTACCTATCCCTTGGACATCTTTGCAAGAAAATCCTACTCTCAACTACAATTTGCTAATGAAACAATAAATGCTTCCAATACTTTGACAAAGATGCAATGATGAATTTTGGAGTTATGTTAAGACTTCCAACCCTTCGCTTCTAGATGTTGACTTGTCCCCTGATGATTCCTTGTAATTTCAGTGATGTGAGCAATCAATCAACTGCATTGGGGTGTGTGCCAATCCATTTTCACCACTTCAAAACATTATCTGGTTGGTCACCCACAAGGACAACTTTAGTGGCGAATCTTCGCCAATTGGCGAATATTTGAAATCGGGACCTCCAAAAATGGCAAATAATACAAGTTAGAAAGGATGTTGAATCGCCTGGTTTTTACAAAAAAATAAATGTTTCGATTAATTCGCCAATGCATTATTTTTTAAACGATGCGTCATTGGAACTGATTCTCCAGTAGTTTATACTATAATTACAGATATTAATTATATTCGCCATTAATTTTATATTCCTATAATTAATTTTTGGGAAATATCGCCACTAATAATAATTTACTTTTTCATTTTAGGGATATTTTAGCCTTGGATAGGTTTTTTATTTATTGCCATCGATTAGATTTTTAATCGAATGCGTACAAGTCAATTCTGTGACTTTATATGCACGTGCCTTTTAAAAAGGTTGTTGAGGCCCGAAATTTGATCTCCACCATTCACTATTGCCAATAGTTCATGACATACGTCATCATCGTTGTATCGGTGAGACATCCCTAAGTGTCCCACCGATGATGTTCACTCATGCTGATAAGGCTTCCATACTCCACCTGGGGTCCACCAAGGCACAGGTACACCACTTGTGTAATTCTGGAGAATCATGAAGGGAATCTACAATATTCGTGCCAAGCTCCCGGAAAGACATCTAATCAAAACTCAGTTTGATCTCCACCATTCACTGTTGCCAATAGTTCATGACATACGTCATCATCATTGTATCGGCGGGACATCCCTAAGTGTCCCACCGATGATGTTCACTCACGCCGATATTCGCTCACGGAATGAATTTATGCTTGGTTGTGAGGGGTCTGCCCCTCGACCCTGCCTGTATCGCGACAGGAGCACGCCTGGGCCGCTGTCCCCGGACCCCGCGAGGGGGTGTTGCCCCCTCGACCCCCACAAGGGGGCTCTGCCCCCTTGACCCCGCCGATGGCTGCCACCCCCGGGCCCCTACTTCAATATTAAAAAATGGGGGAACTGTGCCGACCAACTATGCAAATTTTTAAAAGAGAGATTCGCCATTATAATTAATCGTTTTAGTGATTATTCACTAGGATTCGCCACTGTGATTAGTTTTTTTACCAATTATTCATTAAGATTCGTTAGGATTTTACAATTTTTTTAATAATGTGCATAAGATTCGCCAAGGAAAATTACTAATTTTTTCAAATAAAAGGAAAGATTCGCCAAAATTTTACACCTTCGCTGAGGGGGGGGTTTCTTAAAGTTATCCCTGGTCACCCATTTCCATCAATTATGTATTAGTAGGAAAGTTTTGCAGGTCAACATGTGGATTCGTTTTGAAGGATCAAATGGCCAAATTATGGGTGAAAATAGGTGGCAGTTAGATTGGAATGTCTATTTTCAGCATACCAATTCATCTTTTCGAACATCATATGACTAGGTTTTAAGCGACACACTAGACTATTTTCTACAAATTGTTGGGGGTCAAACAAATAAATCTATCTAGATTTTGTTGAGGGCCTTGGGTATTGTGTTAGGATGCCACATTTCAAATTTTAAACAATCTAACATGAGAGAGTTATAGATTATGAAAGGATGTTGGTATCATCCTTGTTGATACTCAGCTTTAGCAAGTGGCAAACCCATTAGAACTACTTAGTTTCTCCCCAGACTATAGGGAGTAGTTCTCTAGCATCTATTATAATTGTGTATCAATTTTCAAGGATGCACCTTTCATTTGAGAGTTCTGACTGAATAGTATCTTGGTGTTTAGCTACTTGCAATCAACTAGCCATTTACCAACTTTTCTTTCTATCCTTCACTCCAGCCTGAGTGGAATGAAAACCTGGCCTCATGAATGACCATGCTGATCCATTTCAGATTATTATCAATATCTCCTTGTTCAGCAAATGCTACTTTAACATGTGATGCACTAGAAAGTTCCACTTCTTACCCAAAGATGGTAAACATCATAAAGTGGTTGGTAAACCGAAAACAATAAAATAGTCTCTATTCCACATACATGAGAATTGTTTTTCAAAAACAACTACAGAGTCAAATGGAAGCAGCAAGACACATATCAAGCTCATATATGTTCTTTAAAGGAAAAATTTGCACTTGTTTTTCTCTATTGATAGGTAAAGGAATCGCTGTTTTCAGCCTTGTCATCGCCTATTTCTTGTCAACTATTTAGCTTGGGGTAAAAGGAAAGTCTTTCCTACTTGTTCAAGTAGATGACAAGGCAAAATGACAATTTGGATGGAGATCATTAATTTAGACTCATGGATGAAACAATTTTAAATGATGATTCCTTTAGTTTTGATGGGCATCTTAGAAATTTTGTGTATATGTGAGACTGTAATGTCCCGAGTTTTTATTTGACCATATTATTGATCAATTACATTTGATCAATAATTAATTATTTTAAGGGAGCCTTCATGTTAACTAATATTATTATTTTTGGGAATCGCTACCTTAAGCATATCAAAGGAATTGATTATATATTCAAGGGCAATAATTTCATGAATCAGAGTTATTATTCTTGTTTTCAACGGCTTGCAAAGATGATTATTATCAAAATATAAGTAGCAGGATTCACACGTTGGCATTACTAGCGATTGAAAGAATAGCCGTTGTTTTCAATTCATCGCTTATCATTGTGGACAATATTGTAATGTCCCCATTTTCGTGAGCATCAGAGTTCAAGAGGTTAGCCTATCATTTTGACCCTCGTAGGCTAATATGTTTGGATAGAGGGTCTCAGTGGCAGTTCAAGGAGGTTGTTGTCATTTCCATTTCTTCAGTTCAATATTGGGTTCAGTTCCAGGCCTTTGCAGATCAGTATTTGGCTTAGTTTGAGGGAGATATTATAGTGATGCTATTTTTAGTCAGGGCACCTGGACACATGGGGGTTTTACAATGTTGACCCCAACTTCAGACGACATGTCAAAATACTGAATATTGAGGGAGATATTAATATTTAAGCGGTTAAGTTATATTTAATTAATAAAGGGACATTATAAAGTTATATTTTAACTTTATAAAAGTGAGCCACTTAAATTTAATGAAGTGGGATTATAATAATTTTGCTAAATAGTACGCCCAAGTTGAGAAATTAATTTAAAAAGGAGTATCAAACATTAAAATACATTTTAAATGTATTAAAATGAATCTCATTGGAAATCGAGCCTCTTTGAGGAAATATAAGAAGCAAAGAGCATGTCGACCTCATTCACGTATTGATCATTTGACATTGTTTTCTTCTGGCTTCTTTGAAGTTTGTGCCTGAGACAAGGGTTTTAGCATTTTTCACCATTGGAGAGCAACAATTCTTCAATGTTCTGCAATATTGAAGCTGTGAAAGACCAGTTGAATCATTGCTTCAGAGAGGGTTTCATTCAGGAGTTCTACTTGTGCTTCATCGAATTTATAGAGAGATTTAGAAATAAGGGTTTCATCATTAGAGGATTGTTTCCGGGTATGAATGTTTTCAGTGTAATTTCACAACTCTGATATAATATTATATTTGCTTTCAACATCTCTCTATTTGCATTTGTTTGGTGTTTTATGCATTTCCTAGAAAAAATCTTCAAAAACTTCAAAACACATAGAACCTAGATCAGCAATTGCAAAGAATTTGATTCAGGAGAACCAGGGGTTCTCACAAGATTAACTTCAATTCCTAGATTGTCGATTCACATACCATTAACCATCGTATCTCTATGTGATTACATCAACTTTATAGATGGGGTCGACACTAGATTAAGGAGTGGAAATTATTATGTGCACCGACCTTGTCTGGAAGACATTGTGGGAAAGCTATTCGTAGCTTACTATCAACAATGTTGTCTTGATCGAAAGATGCTACTTTGTATTTATCACGAGCTCTATTATGAGGACAAAATACCCCTCACATGGACATCTCATACCACCTTCTTTGCCATTTTTGCCAATGCCCAGCCTTCATGACATTTCAGCAATGAAACGAGAACATGCACACTAGTATTGATAATATGTGGCATGGATGGATATTCAAGCTCAAAGAGCTATCACTTATAATAGTTCCCAGAAGAGGAATGACTCGAATCAGTAAAGCTATTAGAGTGAGGAGCTTGCTCTCATTTGCCACCCACCACAAGCAGAAGGCCTTGAGATCCACCTACACCGATAAAGGAGGGGAATTTCTAACGAGAACTAAGACGATGATTTCAGTAATAAAATATAATAAGCAGCGATCAATGCTCTAGATATGATGCGCCAGATCAGCCATGCTATGCCACGGGTCTCTGAAGAGTTTAATACCTCTTGTGGAAGTTGTTCTTGTGTCTTACCATCCCATCATATAAGTATTAATCTAGTCGCCGATCAAGATTTTAGAAGAGGCCGTCAATGATAGAATAGAAGGTGCCGCCAAAGGAAGGAATCACAACTAGTAGATAAAGTTGACGTAAGAACAATATCGCAGATTCAAATATTTATTTGATCATGCAAAGAGTGCTAAAGGAAGTCGACTATGATACATTAATTGAATCATTAAGAATAAGGGAATAATAATAAAGATAATCATAAATGATTAATAAGCAATAACAAGGCAGCGATGAGAATGATTATGAAGAATGTGATTAATAGATTAACAAACAATAATAAGGCTGATCAAAAGACATGCCCCTCTAAGCAAACATTCCTCTTCAAAGAGATATGACCCTCCAACTCAGGCCATAAGATATAAAAATGGTAAGAAGTGAATAGCAAAAGGGGTTATGGAATAGATTTTCAGATATATATTATAATACTCAGGTCTTGAATGCTCTTAAGGAGCACCATTTCCAGCCAATCCAAGATGCATATTTAATCAGCACATTCAGATACAAGATCCTTTATAAATTGCATGAATATAGAGACAACTTCAGAAATAGCAATCTAAAGAGGTCTAACCTCTTGCAACAATGCATAGTTCTAAATTAACATATCAGAAACAGCATTATATTTACATGGCACATTGTCATTACTAAAATATTATTTATACAAGGTTTCTTAATTCATATCATACACATATCAATGTATTAGTGATAAATAGTTGCTCTTTAAATAGAAGGTATATAATTCGGTGATTTGTTATTGTTGACAACATGTTTACATTGTCAACTCTAATCGATTAAATCATAAAAACTATCAAACTTGGCCTTGGGTCATTACAAAGACAATTAAGTGCTGAATCTCTGTATTGGGTATATGCTCTTCTTCGTGTATTTGATATATATGTTAATCGATACGTATATACATTAAATGTATGTATGTATATGTGCGATAACTCGTGTACATGAGCATATACACGTATGTGCATACGTAGGTAGAAATGCTTACGTATACACACATACAAATACCCCATATACAAGGGAAATTGATTGGACATATATATATATATATATATATACAGACACTTGTATATATACTTATCAATAAATATACATATGTTATTATTATTAGATGTTAATTAATGATATATATGTATATATGTACGTATTTGATAATGTATACATACATACATCCATATATATTAATATACGTATATACATTTGATATGTGTGTGTGTGTGATTGGCAATTGAATGAATTTAAAATGTGCGTTAATACATATATATTATGATGATTAAGCATTATAATATATATAGTTACATATATTGAATAATATGAATAGATACCAACGCATATGTAATGTGAGGTAAGTGAATAATGTAATGCTTATATAAAGCGAACAACTTAAACATATACTAAATACTACGCATATATTCATATATGTGATGGAGTAATTATTGCTGCAATATTTAGCGCATAGAATAAAGCGCATGGCATGCATTATGAAAGGCATTTAAAAAACTATATGATGCACCTATTTGCTGCACCATGTAAAAGTAAAGAGACGCATTTAAATAACAAAGTTGTTAAGTATTTGGAAAGCCACGCACAAGCGGATAAAAGTATTGGACTTGGTCAAAGCCACGAGTTAGCAGCAAGGTAAAAAGAGTTTGTATTGTGTTTGGCTGGCAGCCTCCTTTCTAGGCGCCATAAGCAGATTGTGGCAAGCAACAAAGCCATGATGGAAGTAGAAAACCTATAGGAAACCATTGCCATGTTTTGACTTAGTAAAATAACCATTGCTGGCAGCTTTTGGAGATAACTCAGCCATATGATAGAAGCTGAGTTTGTCGGGACTGTATATGTGTTTGTATTCTAATTCTTTTAGCAGCCACATTTCACTCAATCTTGCTTAGTCGACCTGATTGGAAGAGAAGTTGGTTTTGGATTAATGTTTGCAGTTTAGAGGTGGCAAATATAGTAGCTAAACTATAGCATTAAGTTTCTCAAAATTTTGTATAAATAGAAAGCAGCCTCTTAGTCTTTTCATTCATTCTTTTGGGAATTCATTTGCTTACATTCTGCTGTAGTTTTCTGTGCAAGTAGTGCTGAGTGCAAGTAGTGAAGAGTGAGAGAAATTGAGTGTTTGTGAGTTATTTATTAAGAGTTTTGAGTGTTTGGGAAGAGGCTTGAATTGGGATAAGCTGAAAGTAGAAGGAGCTGCAAGCAGAGTCTTTGAGATTAAACTTGAGAGAAATTTCTCCATTAGAAGCGAAATATCCAAGCATGCTAATCTTTCTTATTTGTTATTCTCTTTTATTTGATTGTCATGTGTTTGCAAGTGCTTGAGGAATTGGTGATTGCATTTTATATAAAGCTTGCTTATATATTGAAAAGTGAAATCATATTAGATTGAATATGCATATATCTATTATTTAGAAGTATGTGATTGTATTTGTTAAACAAAGGTAACTAGAATATATTATCATAACATCTAGGTTATCATAAGTCAAATATATGATAGCATTAATTGTTATGTTGAGAAAAATGGTAAGATATAGAAGTACCATGTTGGAAATGTCATTCTGTGATGTTATGTAAACCAATATATTATTATGAGGTTTGTTCCTGGGATTAGGATAAACCAAGGTTGGGAGGTTGGGAGGTTGGGAGTAACCTAGATGGTCAATTAGACCACTTGAAAATACATTATCCTTCGGGATAGAATCATGTTATGGAATAATCTCATCAAGAGTTAGAATGGTCATGTTATTTACCAAATCGAGCAATAGGGTGGGTGAAAATACGACGTCCACTTCATAGAGGTGAGACACCACTTTATTATGAGGTTTGTTCCTAAGATTAGGATAAACCAAGGTTGGGAGGTTGGGAGTAACCTAGATGGTCAATTAGACCACTTGAAAATACATTATCCTTTGGGATAGAATCATGTTATGGAATAATCCCATCAAGAGTTAGAATGGTCATGTTATTTACCAAATTGAGCAATAGGGTGGGTGAAAATACGACATCCACTTCATAGAGGTGAGACACCACTCCTTAAAAAGTGAGTTTGACATAATGAACAAATATTTGGCCAAAGTAGTGTAAGTTGCCAATGATTACACTATTGATTCACTGTGGGCCAGGGTTGCATAACTAGGCTAGGAATGTCATACATGTAGGCGGGTATCCATTGTATGGTAAGCTCTAGATATGTAGGACACAACACGAAGCTCAAGTAGGCTATTATCATTACGAGGGATACCAAACCAAACTCTTCGTTTAAGGATAGGACCATCTTACTAGTTAGGTAGATGTGCGGGGGACAGTAGTAAGTCCGTGGTTGGAGGAAAAGCACTTGGGTGATGCTCTCCCTCATGTAGTAGGCAGCCGAAATTTGAGGATGTATGCCAACAAGGACATCTGGACCTTTTGTACTTTATTCCATTAAGCTATTGAAAGCTATTTATGTAATCATGATCTTGTATCTTATGGAAGATGTATTTGAAAATGTAATCATTACTTGGGATTATGTAATGTTACTTTATTAATGCAATGGAAATTTGAAATGGGTTTATTCTGAATAGGTATCTTTGTTATGGAAATGGAAAATATGAAAAAAACTTATTGCTATGTGTTGATGAACTTAAACTATTCACATATGGGTTAAACTTAGGTGAAAACAATAGGTAAAACATTGGGGCTTGTTACAATCAGCCTGGATATTCCAATGCACAATTAACATAAATGGATTTACTTTTCCTTATGTGATTTTTTCAAGCTCTATGCTATGAAACAAGTCAATAATAATATAACACTACAAATTGATGCTTCTTAGGGGTTACAACTCTATGGCTGCCATGTACATCATATATTTATTATACAGTTTGGCATATGCACACATATGTGCCTAGATTGCCTATATATCAGATTTCATTTATCTCTTATGCTACTACCAATGATTTGACTTGGATTATGAAAATTCAGTAAGTTAGCTTACTAAGCCACCATTCTTAGTCAGTATTCAAAATGACTGTATAACTTGAAACACTCTCAAATACTGCCTTTATGACTATTTTCCACAAAAAGGAAATTACAAGTTCGTGTAGGGGTCTACAGAGGTTGTAGATAGTTCTACAATGATCCGCTCACATAGAAGTCAAACAAAGTTGAAGTAGATTCTTGTAAAGCAATGCAGAAACAAAGAACAGTTTTGTCAATGCCAAAATTGCCAAAAGAAACAGGGTGGTAGTTTTTTCTGTACCAATGGTGGTCATAGTGATTTTCCATGTGTCATGGCAGTTTCACGAGTAGGGCAGTTTTTCCCTGCTGTTTGTAGAACTTTTTCTCATGTCAGACAAAAATGAAGAGTCACAGAGCTGCAAATGGTATCTCTTCATGTTCTTTGGATTTTGAGCTTCTTGTGCAAACCTTTCTTGTTGAATTTGTCATGCATACAGCCTTGAAGGGGCATTGTAAGCAATTCATGACTTGCATCATCATCGTTTCATGGATTCGATATTCTTTTGTTGAGTAATCTAGGAAGTCAAAATAAGTGCAGTAAAGAGGGAATGGAAGCAAGCTTCATAGCATTACAATTTTTAGGATATTGTTGATAAGTTGTTGGTGTCTTTGAAGGCCTTCAAAAGGCACTATGATTGTAAATATGCAAAGGAGATAGTGACAAGAGAAGGCAAGGCCTTAATCTTCTCGAGTTTTTCAACATTTGTTTCTCTTGGGTAAATTCTTTTGTCTACCTCTTATTCTATGTGTATTTTCATTCATTTGCTTGTTTATTTCCATTCCATGCAGCTACTTCATTGTCTCAAGAACTTAAGAAAGCATCTATTTGGCATGTTTAATGATTACAAGGATAGCACTTGTTCATAAGAGAGAAATAAAGTAGCATTCAATCCCTCATTAGTTGAAGAATGAAGAATCAACATACTCTTTGTTGCACTATTGTTCTTGTGGAATAATGAAGTGTCACAGTATGTGAGGATCTGCAAGAGTGCAAGGCCAGTAGTGCAACAAAGAGTATGATGCGTGAAGTAGTTGCAAGGAATGAAAGTAGGCAACAAAATGAGTCAAAAACACCTAAAATGAGAAATGACACAAGGAATTACCCTACAGAAACCTTATGTCGGAAAACCCTAGAGTGAAGCTATGCTTTCTCGTATCCGATATCATCTTGCAAGTTTTTACAAGACAATTGCTAAGCTTAAGTCTTGAAATGTATTATTATTTTTGCTATAATTTATACAATGTTCTGTAGCCTGCCTTGTTGTGGATTACCTGCTTAACTAAGGCTCTCTGCTGTTGCAATCATCTTCTACCTCAAGATCCTTTATCTCACTCTTGGCTATGTGAATCCATTTTTGCCACTGATGGAAAAGAAACCACCATGAAGGTAACATAATAGCCATCTTGCTGAAACTGTGTACGGTAACAGAGAGCAAAACAACACAGTACAGACAAGGTAAGTTTATCTGTACACACTAACATAAATTCTATACATGAACAGAGCACATATTATTACAAACTAGAATTAAAATTTCACTGTATGTTGCATTAGATGTGCATTGAGACAATATACAATGTAAAAGTTTGCACACACCAATGGACATAGGCTCCTTATCCTTCATTGAGGTGTGCCTTGAGAGATATCAATGGGCTCCCTGCATGTGAGGGTAGGCAACATGTGGAAATTACAATGGCAAGATATATGTTGATATCACCACTCAAGGGGAAAAAACTACAAAATGCCTTGATTGTCTGATGTAAGGAACTAACTGTAAAGAAATCTCTATGAATTGTTTTGCTCTGTGATGGAAGCTGTATGCAATTGCATAGATATGTAACATGTAAGTAAAAAATCTTATAGCGAAAGAAGAATCAACTCGGAAGAGAAAGCGAACCGACTGATCTCAATAATCCAAAAAGCATCTTGGATATGCTACTCTTGATGTGTTTCCTTGTGACTTGCTTTTCCCATGCATGATATGTTGATTATTGAATGATGTGCATAGTGCAACCTATATCACAGCTCCAATACTAATGCAAGGTGACATAGTTTATGCTCTAATACCACTAATTCAGAGTCTCCTAAGAGGATTTGAAGGACAATACTATATTATTGAAACTTAGATGTGTAAAAATTGTTGTTAAGAGATAGTTGCAAATACTCCATAAACTGATATGTATCATCAAAGAGAGTAGAGTACATAATATTACATCTTGTGGCTAAAAGTTATGTTGTATGCTGCCTCAAACAACATTGTCATAGCATGTATTGTAAAATTTTGCATGCATCAGGAGATGCTTAAGGACTCCCAATACTCCAAAGCTTAGGTGGAGCAAAAGATGTGCATGAACTCCTTGATCATGAGAACCAGCTACATGTAAAACCTATGATGCCAGGCTATATGTTGATATCTCTACTCAGGGAAATGACTACAGAATACCCTGACTCTATGTAAAGAAACCTCTCACTGCTCTGCAATAATCTAGTATGTAATATGTATCTATAGAGGTATAATATGTAGTGAAGAGTCTTGTAAGGAAAGAACTGACTTGTAAGAGGATAACTTATTCCTGTCAAGAAGACGAGCCATTGAAATGTCTCATCCAAAGGTGGTAACTTATATAATGACAATATAGAAAGGAATTTAGTTGGGATCTTGTGCTTGGCAGAGGATCACATGTTGAACAAATCTAAATCATTGTGCAAAAAGTCCTCAAAATGGTGACTGTTATTGAGAAAATAAGAGATTTTATTAGAACACAACAATCTCTATTTGAGCTTGTGGGAGTTCTTTTTTAATATTTCAACATTATGGCAATCAGAGGAAATTGGTTATTGGAACTTGAAAATTTTGTTGCAAAGTCCATGACCAGAAATTGGAATTAATTTGGTGCAGAAGTTGGTAGTCATCGTGAACATAAGGCTACCAATGAAGATATGGCACAAAGATTACTCAATGCATGTGGTCCTCATCTCCCTATTGTTGATGTTGGAGAAGCCCTTAGGAAAAATGCTCCAACAGAGGAGAAAAGGATATATACAATCTTTAAGTAAATGCCACCTATGTTCCTGTTATAAGACTGTATTTGCATGAAGAAAGAGGAGATGCAACCATTGTATTTAGCATGGAATCATGGCTACATGGTTGAGAGACACTTCAACTACATTTGTAGCAGTCCCATGGGTTGAGACTAAACTAAAGATCTGTGTTTAAGTTGAAAGTCAAGAATGCTAAACAAACTTGCCAACCAAAGCTTATGCGCAAAGAACAACAGATGTTCTAGAAGTAATTGTCTTGTTTGCTTAACTAAAATAGGTCAGAGCTCTATATTGTCCTTCATGGATATAACTTCTTGAAACACATCAAACTTGACAGTTGTTGGTTATTATAGACACTTAAAATATCCTGATCAATATCATGCACTTGATTCTGATTAACTAACACCGATTCTTCCTTAATCACTTCCACACTAACCATTTAATTGAATAATCTTTATTTAATTAATTTCCCCCTTAAATCAGATAATACACTTTATTAGATTTATTTCATTATCCACTAATGTTCTTCCTTTAAATAAATCAACTTTATTTTATTAAAACCTAATGTTCTTCCTTTAATTAAATAAATCAACTTTATTTAATTAAATCCTAATGTCCTCTTTTAATTAAATAAATCAATTTTATTTAATTAAATTCTTTTGTCCTACTTTTAATTAAATAAATCAATTTTATTTAATTAAATCCTAAGGTTCTTCTTTTAATTAAATAAACCAACTTTATTTAATTAAAATCCTAAAATTCTAATATCCTCTCATATGATTTAAATAAACCCAAACATTTAAATCATGTGTCACAAATCAACTAATCCCATCTAAGTTAATTAATCCTAAATTAATTAACTCCTAACACTAATCCACATTTCTCTAGCTTTTGACTCCACACTAAGGTAAGTCAACCATGGTCAAATTGCACATGTAAATCAATTTATTTGATTTACTAATTACCTATTTTCATTCAAAAAAGTGGAATATTCTTGGAGGATATTCTTGGAGGAATATTCCACCCACTTGACTTTTCCCTCCAAAGGACTTTGTCCTCTTTCTTGAGCCACCTTGGCATTAAAAGCTCTTACATGTCATCTTCTTACACAAGCCACTTTGGCTTTAAATGGGTCTTACACCTCCTCTTACACAAGCCACCTTGGCTTTAAATGGGGAATCTTACACAAGCCACCTCTACATTTATTCTTCTTACATCACATCTCCCAAAATGTGTGAACACATCTTCCTCAAGATTCATTAGCATGTTGACAAGTGGCATTATGCTATTGGTCTATCCTTTAATCTCACATTCATCAATCTTCTTCATTCTTCAATCCTTGCCTTCTATAAATAGAGGCATCATTCTCACAATTTGGATCCATCACCCAAGAGCATAATCACTATAGCCATTTGAATTCATAGCATTTCATATTTTCATCCATTTTAGCAAGATTATAACCATTTTCATACTTTGTTCATCAAATCCATCATCAAGCTTATCAAAGGGTTAGGAAAGGGCTTCTTTCCACATCAAAGGAGCACTAATCCCCCTATGGGATGCTGGTTTGAGCATTTAGAATAGGATTTCATTAGTATTGTATTTGATATTTTACCTTGTTTTCATGTTCTTGTGTTCAAATGAATTTCATAGGGAATGCTTTGTTCTTACTTGTTTCTTGACTAATGATCACTTGTTCGTTCATGTTTGAGCAGGTATAGGTAGAGCATTCACAGTTATAAGTTTGAAAGTTGTTCTTACACCAATTCGAGGAAAAGCATTCCAAGTGCTTTCTAGATTTTGCCAACTTTAGAATGTAATTCATGGGGGTAAAAATGAACGTTAAAATCAATTACTGGAGTTGGTAATAATCTAGTCTTCTTAGGATATGAGAATTCAAGAAATTGTCCTTCTCATCTATGTGGCTTAGGAAAATGGACTTAAAATATTGGAATCTGTCATAGACCTGTTAGGTATTTAATTTCTCACTTTCACGAGAACACAAAATAGAACAGTTTGTACAGTATAACAATTCTTCAAATAACGAGGGGAAACTTCCTGAGACCTCACAAATAGAATAAAGCCAAAACTAATAGAATTTACAATTATGCACACTGTACAAAATATCCCTTGAGATTTTGAATTAAATATAAGTATCTAACCGACTACGTTTTTACCCCAAATAAAGCACTGGACTATCACAATCAAGACTGCAGCAAGATTTTCAGATTTAAGAACTAACAACTCAAACACAGCTTTATAGAAGCTGAGCCTTGTATTTAGCTGCAAACAAAGATTTGATTGAATAACAGCAACCAACACCATTGATCAGCTAAATTAGAGACCAATACATCGGCATCACCACAGGAAATGATTAATGAATCAACATCACATGATTCCAGAGGAAATCACTAAAGCAAAACACAAAGTTATTAATTTATTAAATAATAGGCATCAACAAAGTTTGACTAAGTTACTCAACTCAATTTACTTAAAGGAATTACATACATAGGATCAATGATCTCCATATCTTTTGTAGCATAAGCTTTACATTGACTTACATGCATTCATTCACCACACAAAACATACAGACTTGATTCCAATCCTTTGAATGACAACTTTTGCAACACGAGTCTGCCTTTTACTCTGCCCTCATAAAATGTGTTTTTGACACATTTAAAACCATCAATAGCAGCTTCTAGGACTAAAAATAATAATAAAATACTGTCTTTAAAGCATTGCTTTAAAGTATTTTAATCTCATCCATTGATAAGAGGAAACAAAATCCCTAAAAAGAGCCCAAAATAGGCTTCTTTCTTCAACTTTGCTTTCTTCTTCAATATGTGCTGACTAGATAGTATGTCGCCTTCGTTTTTGAGTAATTTTTGTCTTTAAAACTAATAAGATAGGCATTAGACTGTGTATGCTGGCCAACTTATTCCTTAGTTATGCTTTTTTTACGGTAATAACAGGTAGAAATTGTGACTCCCCCTCAACTTTTTAAGTTGTTTCAACTGGCACATTTTTACCCTATATTTGCCAATCTAAGTCATGATTTTGGGTTATGCTCGCCATGTTTGGCACTGTTAAATGCCAGCAACGTCATGTGAAAGGTGTGCCTCATCCCTGGTCACGATTTGGTGTTATGCTTGCCATGATTGATGTCATTAAATGTCAGCAATGCCATGTGAAAAGTGTGCCCCATCCCTGGTCATGAGGGCATAAAGTCTTTGCCAATTTCAGCACTAAATGGAATTAGTTATGAGACCTAAAGAGTTTGAAATGTCTCTGCCATGCTTCACATATGGTTCTATGATCTACCCTGTTTGTCGCAGATTTATGATCGGTTTTCCATCATGTTTTTAGCATACTCCTACCACTTTCATGTCATGGTTTTCTAAAGCTCACACCTTTACTGCAGTCATGGCACCTAAAAAGTGCAATTTTCGTTTGGCTTGATTTCCTTCTATGATTGCCAATTGAGTCATGATTTTCACATCATTTTCCCACTTTTGACATGTAGAAAATTCACTTTGCCATCCTTTCAAGCCATGGTTTTAGGAGCTTGTTACCTTGTTTGGCACAGTTTCTAGCTACTGTAGCCACTTCAAAGTGGGCACCCTTCACGTATGCCTTCAAGGGTTCCCTTAATGGTGAAATTCGCTTATGCTACAGCCACTTCTAGTGTGATTTTGCATCTCTCCTACTCTTCTTCATTGAGCATATTTTCTTTGGCAGATTGGCATCTCTTGTAAGTTGAAACTTGATGATGCTGCCCTTAATCTGCTCCAATGTCCTTGTCATATGCTTTGAGTCAATGAGCCATTTGAAGTGTTAGGGTAGTTACATAAACCATTTGCCACCCTTCTGTTCTTTCTTGTGCCCGAGCCTCCAATAGCTGGGAACTTCTTCACCTTTTGCTTGGGATAGTGTAAACTCAAACAATATACAAGAACGTTAAAAACCGAGACCAAGACAAGACAACTTCACAACTTGACGAGAGAGGAGTTTAGTTGACTTCGATAACATGACAAGGAGAACCTAGTTACTTGGCTGAAAGTGAAATTTTGTAAGAGTAGTAAAATGGTTACTAACAAGACCTATACAAGATATGTTCCTACCTAAAAAACATCTTGAAAAACCTATCAGATTATTTTCTTTTCCCATTAAAATTTGATGGGAAAAAAAAATAATAATATAGTAAGTACATGGGCAATGAAAGATACTTTACATTTTGGCACATAGTTCTGAAACATCACAAATTCTCTAAAGAATATTGAAATTCTAACCATCAATCCACTGATGACTTCACCAACCACAAAAACCCTATTGTAGCAAGTCTAAAACCCTACAATCTGCAAGAAATGGGGAAAATCTGCCTTAAACCCTAATGGCACCCTAGAAGAAAGTTGAAGAACAATGAAAAATCTTGCTGAAATCTGACAACTCTAGTTAGTGTACAATGCCCATTGTTATGTTCTGATAATATGGTTTATCCAACTAAGTATTAATTGTTTGTTAGCTTTGGGTGGTTATAAGAGTTAGTTGACGATTGTGTTCCTCTTGGCAACTATGAGGTCCTAGATTTTGTATCGTCAAGGAAAGCAGCAAGATCTAGTTGGATCAACTTTGATCCTTGGATGACCATCTCAGGTCTACTTTTATAATAAATACATGCGCAAATAAAGATATACTTTTACTCCTTTATCTAGTATGCATTATTAATTCTGTTCATTATTTAAAGTATTTATTTTATCACATAGGAGAGTAAACAATGACAGACTGATCTAAACAAATGCACACAAATATGGTGCTTTTGATTTTAATATCTTGTCACTACTTTTATGTCCAAAACAGGCTAGTAGCTCCCTTGAGGGAGTTTTGCCACTTAAACTAGCAAAATACACCTACAGCACATATTTTTGTCACCTCTTTCTATTAACTTGGAAAAGAGCACTTTTGGACTACTCCTACCACTTAACCTAGCAAAAGAGCATTTTCATGCCTTACTCAAATTTTTAAATCTCTCATGTCCAAGCTCTGATTTACACCTCTTCTGATTGCATTGGAAAATACTTTTCATTGGTTATGCAATGACACTAATTAAAACCTACAAGCATGACATCCAAGAACATTGTAGACAAAGATTCCATAATGACTCTTTAGAGGGCAAACAACTTACATCAAATTGGAAAGCGACACAGACATGAAAATAATTGTATGGGTACAACACCTTTTGTTAAACTTTTCATGGACCAACTAGGAGTTGAACCTAGGACCTTCCATTTGCTGCTGGGGTGCTCTACCAGTGAGATACCGGCCCTCTTGTTGACTGGTTCATCTTCAGTACAAGTGTGGCTCATTTTCCAACAACCCTCCTTGAGCCACACTATAGGTGCTTGAGGATCCTAGCTTGGCCAGGCTCTGCTGATATGGGCTTTGATACCATGTTAAACTATAACTGATTTAATGAGCCATCCACAGTTTCACAGTCTAAAATAGTTCATACTTAGACATGCATGGCTTAATCTTTGAGACACTGATTAAAACCTACAAGCATGACATCTAAGAACATTAGAGACAAAGATTCCATAATGACTCTTTAGAGGAAAAACTACTTACATCAAATTGGAAAGCAACACACACATGAAAATAAATTGTATGGGTGCAACACCTTCTACATCAGTAATTATATTAGTATATACAAGGATTAAGTTAGAGAAAATACGCAATCATTCATCTCCTTTGAGAAAATGTCATGTATAAAGCATTTTTAAGTTTTCATATAGAGATACATCTTTTGGATTTACATATGAATATTATTTCTAATTCTGATAACTTGCTTGTACTTTGTTTCCAAGTGTAACACATTCGAATTCTAGCAATTTAGAGTTTTGTCTACCAAACATCTCCTAGTGTATGGATCAAATTTGAATGCAAAATAAACTTATATGATATTTTTTATCAAAGAGACGTCATTGAGACAAGTAATATGCTAAGTTACCACTTCGGGTTCGGGGACGGGTGCAAGTACGAGAACCCGATACGTGGGTACGTGAAATTTTTTTTTAGG
Organism: Sequoiadendron giganteum; assembly: GCA_007115665.2. Lineage (NCBI taxonomy): Eukaryota > Viridiplantae > Streptophyta > Pinopsida > Cupressales > Cupressaceae > Sequoiadendron > Sequoiadendron giganteum. Next base: position 159,482,245 of record CM021110.1, on the reverse strand, counting down.
GGTTTGAATACGTATGGGTATGTGTGTGTGTGTATATATATATATATATATATACAAAAAAATAAGAGAAATATACAGAATTGTAAAACTAAATCATTTCATAGTATGATACTTGATCATTGATCAATGCCAAATGCCAAAGATAAATATTAAATGCCAATTGATAGTTGAAAAATATTCAAATAAGCCATATCAATGATATCATATACATCTATGTTCACCCAGCAGGTACCCGCACGTACCCGCAGACGAACCCGAACCGGGTGCATACCTGAACGGGGTTCAGGGCCTGCGGGTACGAACCCTGCAACTAAGGTAATATGCTAAATGGGTTCATCCTTCCAACCCTCCCCCTTACTCTCCATAGGAGAAACTAAAATAAAATGTCAAAAGGTTAGTGAGAAAAAGCAATGAAGACAGTGCCAACTAATAAAATTTGCAGAGTGAGTTCATAGGAGAGTGCACGAGCCATAGCAAACCAAGATATGCCACCACAAATGCAAAATAAACTATGCTAGAGATATACACAATAAATCATCAATAAAATTTAATGAAGATAAATTAAACCTGGTTATAGCCATTATACAATTAGCAAAGCCAATAAACTAATAAAATTTATCCAATGACAGTAGTTAAATCAGGAGATTTACATAGTGCTAGTACATATAAACACTCATTTTTTATCAAAACTTCATACAATTTTAGACACAGGATACCTGATGTTAGAGAACTACCAAAAACAAGGGTATAGATTCACAAGTAGCACTTTGACTACAAATTTTGAATTAGCCATAAGGTTGTCAAGCTTATGCCTTTTGTTTCAATAGCCCACCCAGCAAATGAGAATGATAATCATTATAAGCCAAAAAAAAAGGACTTGCCAAGATTTTACATTGCCCAAATGAATATCAAATAAACTTATAGAACTCAATGTCACAAATAAATTACATAGAAAAAAAAAAACTTTTATGCAATTGATATATCCAAAACGCTTTGAAGTTGAATGAACAAATCTAATTCTGTTCAGCTATATTGAATGAACAAATCATATTAGAGTTGAATGACTAGTAAACATACCCCTTAGTCTATGTGCAACACTAAGGTTTTGCATATAAGGATAAACAAGAAGCCGTTCTGATGGTGCAACACAAAACCCTATCAAACGCAGAAGATTCCGGTGCACTGCCACACTAATCATCTCAACTTCCCGCAGAAATGCTGCCTCTCCACCAGGGCTGTGATAGTCGGTCAACCGTTTTACTGCAACCTTTGTGTTGTCTCCAAGCACCCCTTTGTAGACTTTGCCAAAGCCTCCCTGTCCAAGCACATTCTTCTCACTAAAGCTATCAGTTGCTAGTTGCAACTCACGCCAAGAAAATCTCTTTAACTGCCCAAAAGCGATCTTTCGGTCATCCTCACCTGAATAAGGTTAAACAAATATTGAGAATAATTTAAAAATTAATAATGAACAGAATCTAAAGAGTTATAATATATCTTTATTATTTTACATGGCATTCCTCATTTTATTGAAGAAACAGACATTAATAGTTAGAGAAAACAAGATGAATATCAAGATAGCTTCTGAGATGAAAAAGCAGTAAGCCAGATAGGAATAGGGAGAAGCAAAATTCTATTTTGAACTGGTATATATTATTTAACTTATTTAGAATGTGAAAATTTTGGAAAAGGTTATTTGAGTCAAAACCAGCACACTTGTCATTAGGCAATAGTCAGAGTAGGAAGTAAAGAAAACTAACTAGACACCTTTTTAACTGCCCAAAAGAACTATTTCGGTCATCCTAACCTGAATAAGGTAAAACAAATATAGAGAATAATTTGTACATTAAAAAATGAACAGAATCTAAGGAGTTATAATATATCTTTAAAGATGAAAAGACAGAAAGCCAGAAAGGAATGGGGAGAAAAACAAATTCTGTTTTAAATTGCAATAACTTATTTAGAATGCAAAAAATTTTGGAAATAGTTATTTGAGTCAAAACCAGCACACTTTACATTGGGGAATAGTCACAAGAAGTAAAGAAAACCAACTAGACACACCAACAAATGAATAGGACATTATTTTGATGTAAAATATGACCTTGCAAGGAAACACTAACAGAATAACCAGTCGATATGTGATCTTACCACACAATTCTGGAAGACCATTTCATACTATGACTCACAGTTCTTCCCCTGTTCCCTCTTCTACATTCTTCATTCTATTACTAATTTCCAAACAGATCCTTTCCTTTCATATATTTCTAGGAGCAAGGGAGTGTAAACGGAACTGAATCTCTTAGAGAAAATGTAATCAGCTATAATTTAATCAGAAAAGAATTACACGGATTTTGTCCTTGTCACATTGATCAGGCAGAGTTGGCTGCTTCATTGCATGCATCAGATCATGTATATCATATGGTTGCTCAAAAGGCTAAATGGACCTCTAATTGCAAGAGTCATCCACAGTGAATAAACATTCCACTGGTAGAATTGCCACAAGAGGGATGTCATTTGCATTCTAGCATAATGACAGCAAGCATAATGAACATTGATTTCATTTGTCAGGCTGGACATAAAGGAAACAAACACAGAAAATATTGAAATCATAAAATCACCAAAATTTAATGTCATACTACATTTTAGCAATTTACAGAGTGTTATACATTGCACTGAAGAAAGAAAACCAGGAGAAATATAAACAAGATTCCAAAAATAGAAAGCAAATAGGAGTTATATTTTGCACACACTGATTTCATAATACAAAAGAATTACATACAACTTACCAACTCGTCTGAAAATTTATATGATATTTTTCTTTTTTCAATATACTAAGCTAGACAGAGATTAGTTTCTGCACAGCCTTGTTTTATTATTTCTTACCGCACATCCCAGTCCCATTGGCTACTCTTTATTTTACTTGAGGTCTCCACATTTGTATTGGCTCCATACTTATGTACTTTTTAACTTGTATCTTAGCAATGGAGTTGTTACATGCACTGTATTGGTTTTTAATGTTTTATTCTAGCTGCTGTACATCCCAATCCAGTGATTACCGTTTACCTTCGTTGTGGAAATCCACATATTTTATTTTCTTCCATATTTGTTTACTTATCTCATTAATAAGTTCCATCAAGCACTTTGGAATGAGCTACGAGAACATGCCAAGATCAGGTTTCTGTTGGGCCCAAAATTTGACTAGAGGATAGATCTCAGCATCTATATCTTTCCTTGTATACTAGATCTTGATTCACCTTAAATTAAAAAAATTGATTTTATGATTCCTTCCACTCTTTCCTTCTACTGTCACATATAGAACACTTTTACCTACTTCTATCTTATCAATAAAGAAAGAAAAAACTAAATTCTTATTACTTACAAAAAAAAATCAAATAAGCATTCATACAGATCTACTTTATTTGGCTTATTTATCAATACTGCTTCATGGCAATGCATCAAGATAGAACAGATAAATTTAAAGCCTGTTAAGATTCAAATATACACAATTGCTTGCAATAGAACTTCATGATCAGCAGCAACAATAAAACAAATTTCAGACATTAGCAGTGCATGAAAAAATGACAATATTTCAGCAACTCATGGAACAGCATTAGCAAAAAGCCAATAGCCAGCTATATAATGTGCCATTTGCAGTCCTCCTTGCTCAACAAGATTTCAGCTTGGATGCCAAATTTTCTATTTTGCATTTTAAAAGCAATATCCATGGCAATCAACTGGACTCATTGGGTCAGAAGGCTGGAAGAATACTTGAAATTAGAACAGTATCTCACAAGAGTAACAAAAGATTGTAATTTCTGAGTTCACATGAATGACCAACCACTTTGTGGTGGTGTTTACAGTCCAACAATTGGGTTATATAGACAAGCCACCTATTTAACATTGAGAGAGCTTGACATCCACCATTGAGAAGTGTTTCTAGCCGCTCAGTTAAAACAAAGAAATATTGACACTGGATATACGTTGGGCAATTGTTCAGGAGAACTTTCAACAATACATCCACAAATTCAACCAGTTCACCATTAAGCTAGAAGTCCAAGGTTCAGATAAGGTACATAGCACACAACTCATTTTTACTCTTTTTCCAAATCTCTGAAAGGGGCTAGAACTTTTGAAGATTGGAACCAGAAAAGAGACTTTGTAAATCATATATATCATACCTCTACAATCTAAAAAAACTGCCCAAGACACCAATGACACATGACAAGATACTGAAGACCATAAAAATGAACACAAACCTGCATTAGTGACCCTGAAGGGAAGACAACCTAATAAATAAGAGTGTAAACAATTTACTAAGTAGGAAGGCACGTTTAATAAATAATGCAGTCAAGGAAAGTGAACCCACTTAAGGGCCACCTTTCAAGCAGCTCATCACACACAATCAGTTATAACAGCGACAGGGAAAATAAACCAACTCAGAACTCATGTTTCATTCAAGCAATCAGGATCAACACAACATAAAAGCATTCAGAACTCAAGTTTGAGTTACAATTTGTGACTCACAAATCTAGATATAACTACACTTATCAGCAATCAATCAGCATACAGGGTCACCGAACATTGAATATCCTTCTTTTCTCTGCCACCAGGTGACAATAACATCATCTTCAGTCCCCTTTTCCAACGACCCTTGTCCTTCTTTCAGCACCTGGACCAAAGACACCCTTTTTCCTTCAGCATTACCTGTTTTAATTTTATCTCCCTCAACAGGCTACTCACCTTCCTACTCACCAGCTCTCATCTTCCCTTTCCACCGCTTTTCTTCATATATTTTAAAGTCCCCTCCATGTAAAACCTAAGTTACCGGTTCGGTTTTGGGTTCGGGTTCGGGTTCGGGTTCGAGAACCCAGTTCGCCGGTTCGGTAAAAAAATTTGTTGGATTTGGGTTCGTTTTAGGTTCGGTAATACAAAAACATATAAAAATAAAAAATATATACATATTTGAGGCAGTAATTAAGTTCAGAATACACCACCATATTAATAGTCAATTAACATAGCAAAAATACACCACCACTTTAATACTCAAATGTCATGATATAGATTCATTTGGCATATTTTATTGCTTCCTCTTCAAACATAGGATTTGAGGAGAAGTATGTATCCAAATTTTGGATCTAAGAACGTGTTGTGCATTTGTTTGAGCTGTCAAAAGTAGGTATGCACAACTTGCCTAACCTTCATTGTAAGTCCTAGCTGTGGGTTCCTCTCTCTTTCTTGGGTCTGTTTCTTAGCTGCAATTAGCAAAAATTTGTAAGAGGCATTGTTTCATGAGATTATTCCTAAGAGATCTATACTCATTTAGGTAGTCCAAATAGCTCTGCCCTACATTCTTTTGTCCCTATGAGCATCTAGGTCTTCTACTCCGTCCAAAATTTAGGCATCAGGGGTCTAGTTACTGATCCTATTATTGTTCTGGTATTATTATTATTATTATTGCTGTTGTTTGCAGAGTTAATTGCATCACTGTTCATATTTTTAACATTTGTGTCAATAACTTGGTCAACTTTTGCTGTCCCTGTATAAGTGCATTTAGTTGCTGCTCTAGAGTCTATATTAATGTCCTCATGTGAATTTCTTTTATCTTTGTTTGCCATAATTTCTTCTACTTCCAAATCTGCAAATGGAAATCCTTCTATATTTTCCAAACATTGAAATTGTGGCCTTTTGAGTTCTATATGATAGCACTTGTTTATTCTATCACTTGGATGCATATGGAGTGTATTTTTGCATCAATCTCTTAGAGACCCAACAGGCTGGTAGGAAAACTAGCTTAGATACTAGTACAATATCCCTAACTGATTTTTTTGTATGAACTAAATAAATGCAAGAAATTGATTTACTTTGGTCTAGCGGCTAACCACAATTCATGCAGCTATAAAAAAATATTAATGGTATTCAATTGAAACTCATCTCAACACAGCTACACGTGAAGATAACACATATCTATTTCATGTGTTAGAGGCAAATATTAGGGTTAGAGGGAATAAAATAGTCTTTAAAAGTCAACAAACAGTCAAAAAAATAATTAAAAAATGCAAAAAGGCGTTGGAAAAGTCCACCTAGGTGAGAATTTTGCCTGGGTTCGAACTAGGTTCGAAAAAACCAAACCCTGGTCGGACCCACAGTCAAGGTTCCGAACCCTGGCCGGACCCACAGTCATTTTTTCGAACCCAAAATGAATTTGGTCGAACCGGACCCGAATTTCGAACCCAAACCGAACCCGTATCGAACCCGGGCTTCCTAGGGGCGAACCCGGTAACTTAGTGTAAAACTGTTGGGTTGAGATCATGAATTAAGATGCCATAAGCCAGACCCTGCCTTGACAAAATATAGTCTGTCTACATGAACCACAGGTCAGAAATAATAGCTATCCCAATAGCACTGCTCAGAATGGTAAAAGGTAAGTGGAACAAGTCTGACTGATGAACCGCAGGTCAAAAATAATTATATTTGAGCCAATACTAACTGCCCAAAATGATAACCACTGCTGTTGTAACCCAAAATTGTAAATAGTAACTGCCCATGATCATTTCTATCAGAACAGCAGTCAGAGGAGAAAGGAGTGAACAGGCTGTGCCAACAAAACAGACTAAAAGAAAGAGACCCAAAAATAGGTGACGCCAGGTAGTCATAAAGATTAAAAGATTAATATCCAACTCCAGATCCTAAAACAACAAACGAGAACCAAAGGAAAACGCAACCAAGAGGAAAACACCAACACTAAACAACAAAATTGTTAGCAGGATTCCAATGAAGGCCTAGATGCTCCTACATCAATTTCCCCAGGTAGATGAAAATGTTTAATGAGTCTAAAACTCATGAACCTATAGTCGGCCGTAGTCGGCCAAGTTATTATAATGCAATAAAACATTAGTTGTAGCGGGAATAAGTAAGTATGGTTAATGGCATGTAACGAAGTCCTGATTAGTTATGGTTATGAAGCGGCACGACAGTTGGTTGCTCAACCACCGCTGAACGCTATATGTATTGGGATCATGTAGTCGGATAGGGGTGATGTTATGTGGAATTGATAATACTATGACAGTCAGATTGTATATGTTAATACTTGCAATGAATAAATAGAAGTGTTCATGATTCAACCTTATTATGTTATTCCATCTGTGTATTGCATCTAGTTCAGTTTACTTCCTGTGTAAGTAGTACGTTGATAGAAACACTCCGCGAGGCAAACTGTAGTGCCACCAGCCATCATATCCAACTCCAGATCCTAAAACAACAAAAGAGAACCAAAGGAAAACGCAACCAAGAGGAAAACACCAACACTAAACAACAAAATTGTTAGCAGGATTCCAATGAAGGCCTGGATGCTCCTGCATCAATTTCCCCAAGTAGATGAAAATGTTTAATGAGTCTGAAACTCATGAACCTTCAATAACGATTTTGGAACTGTTATCCCTTGCTTAGCCACTTCGGATGCATGCCTTATTTCTCCACTTAATCAAATGCTCTTTGTATTCCTTTCCTCTTGTCTTCTTAGCTATTCGGATATCTATGACAGCTTAAACCTTGTCTATTCTCTTTTGGGGCAAATGCCATACCCAACCTTCCTTTTGTTCCTCTAGAGCTACAACTTGTTCTTCACAATTTTAGTCTTGGTAATAATGGTATAAATCAAAAATGTTGAAAATTCATGAAATATCTATACCATGAAGAAGTTCTAACTCATAGGCATTCACTACAAACTTCCTTAAGATCTTGCATGGTCCAATCTTCTTCCATTTCAACTTGGTATAGGTTCCTTGGGGAAACCTCTCTTTCCTTAAATATGCTAACACTAGTCTCCAACTTGAATTTCCTGCTCTCTTATTCTTTCATCAGCATACTCCTTATATTTTATTATGTTTTTCTCCAAGTTTTTCTTGACTTCCTAGTGCAATTCATAGACATAATCAGCAAAGTCTTCTACTACTGCACTTTTTCTGTCTAAATCAGCAGTATCTCTTAAGGTGTCTAGCCCCCTTGGGTTGTACCTTACACAATTTGAAAAGGGGTTTTGGAGGTACTTGTATTTAGGGAATTATTGTAGGCAAATTCTGCTTGGGCAAGAAGCAAATTCTATTAAGTGGGCTTCTTTTGTATATAAACCTCAAAAGGTATCCCAAACTCCCATTTACAAGCTCTATTTGTCCATCCATTTAAGGATAGATTGAACTAAAACTCGGCCCAGTGTCTAATTTCCTCCACAATGTTCACCAAAAGTGACCCACAAATTTTATGTCCCTACCTATGATAATACTTTTTCTGTAAAACATGGAGTCTGACTATATCCTTAAAGAACGAATTTGCAGCATGAGAAGCATCATTTGATTTCTTACAAGGAATGAAATGTGCCATCTTAGAGAATCAATCAACAACAACGTAGATTGAATCATTACCTCTATGTGTTCTTGGCAGCCGAAGTATGAAATTCATTTTCAATATTAAAAAAAAAAAAAAAAGTATGAAATTCATACTCACCTCCTCCCATGGCCTTTCAAGAATGGGTAAATCTAGTATTTCGACTTCTTCCTTTGCCATATTGACAAATTATGTAGTTCCAAACCATATGCTTCACATCCCTTCCCATTCTAGGCCAATGGTAATTCTCCCTCAACTATGTTAATGTTTTGTCCTCTCCAAAGTGATCAGCCAAACCTCCATTGTGTTTTTCTCTCATTAAATCTTCCCTTATGGATCCTTGAGAGACTTATAAAAATTTCACTTTGAATAATAATCCCTCCTGAATGAAATAGTCCAACCATTATGTTTTGTTTTGGTCCATTGAATCCTTATAGGCAACGGCTTCCTTAAAATTTGCATCACTCATACAATTCTCTCATTGCACCAAAACCAATGACTTTCAACTCTCTTTCCACCATTAATAAACATCTACTAGTTAAAGCATCCCCCACTTGATTAAACTTACCACTTCTATGCTTCAAGACAAATGAATAACATTGTAAAAACTCAACCCATTTCATAAATCTTTGATTAAGTTTACCTTGGTTGTTGATGTATTGCAATGCTTGATGATCTATGTACAAGACAAACTCTTCTAGTAACAAGTAGTGCCTACACTTCTTAAATGCCTAAATAATAGCATAAAACTCTTTATCATAAACTAAGTACTTTCTTTTGGCTTCATTTAACTTCTCATTGAACTATTGGCCTTCCTTTTTGGCTTAACACTCCTCCAACGGTGGTTCCACTTGCATCACAACCTACCTGAAAGACTTTGTTAAAATCAGGTAATGCTAATACAGGTTGAGCTATTACCTTTTCTTTTAGGATCTGAAAACTCTTTTCTGCTGCTGCTATCTACTGAAAATCAGACCTATTTCCTTTCATGGTTTTCATGATTGGTGCACATACCACTAAAATTTCTGATGAACTTCTTGTAGAAGCTTGCTAGTCCATGAAAGCTTCTTGCCTCAAATGTATTCCTTGGTGATAGCCAATCTACAATGGTTTTCACCTTCTTAGGATCCATCTTAAGCCCTTCTTGTGAAATACCAAGGCCTAGGTACACCAATGATTTCTTCATAAAGCTGTACTTTTTTAATTAGTCAGCAAATTCTTCCTCTTTTAACCTCTATAAAACTAGTCTCAAATGTTCTAAATTTTCCTCATCTTGCTAAAAATAAAAATGTCGTCAAGATAAATAATTACAAACTTACCAGGATAAGGCTTAAGTACCTCATTCGTCAATCTCATGAAAGCACTAAGTGCATTCATGAACCTAAATGGCATGACCAACCACCCATACAACTCATATTTGATCTTGAAAGCAATTTTCCATTCATCGCCTTCTCTGATCCAAATTTGATGATACCCACTCTTTAGATCAATTTCCGTGAAGTATCTTGCCCCATTCAAACTATCCATCAAATCATCCATCCGAGGTAGGGGGAATTGATACTTTTAGTATGATCTTATTTATGGCCCAAGAATCTATACACATATGCCATTCTCCATCTTTCTTTGTATTAATACTGTTGGCACAGCACAAGGACTCGAGAATTCTCTAATCAAACCTTTGTCCAATAGCTCTTGGACTTGTCTTTTCACCTCCTCATTCTTCACAGGTGTCATTCTATATGTTGCCTTATAAAGTAAACTTGCTCCAAGAATCAAAATCCATGCAACGACTAATGCTTCTAATAGGTAGTACCCCTTTTGGCATCTTACATGGAAAAACAACAACATATTCTCCAAGAAATTTTTGCACACCTAATGGAATTTCTTCTTCCATCCTTGTTGCTTTTACTTCAACTGGTTTTGAAACAATTGCAGAACACATTATTTCCTTTTTTATACCACTTAAATATTGTTTTCCAATAATTAAGCATACTTTTCAACTACTATCCACTTCTTCTCCTCCATCCTTCAATGGATTCAGCATGTACTCTCTTTCATCTTTGATAATGGTGTAGGTGTTCTTGACATCATGAATAGCCCTTTTGTCATATTGCCAAGGTCTTCAAAGAAAAACCTAACAAGTATCCATAGGCATGAAGTCACACAATATTTTATCTTTATATGGTCCTATATGGAATTCAACTAAACATTGCTCTTTTACAAAAAGTTTGTGTTCCTTTTGTAGCCAAAATACTTTGTACAATCTTGGATATGAGATTCTTTTCAACTTTAATTTCTCCACCATTTTGTTGGATACCAAGTTATCCATATTCCCACTGTCAATTACAACTTTGCAACACTTACCGTTAGACTTGCATATTGTACAAAAAAAGATTTTTTCTTTGTGCTAGTTCATGTTCTTCCTTCTCTAACTTTGGCAATACCCTCTTCATCATAAGGACCTCTCCTTGTTCAAGTTCTTCTACATGTCATGGTGATGTTCCATATTCTACATTGGCTTCAACAACATGATTTATTTCATAATCCTACAATTCTTGTGGACACTCAAAAGCCTTATGGCCTTCTTCAGCACATCAGTAGCAAGTAAAACTTCTATCTCTTCCTCTCTCAAAGTTCCCTCTTTCTCTAATGTCTGAATTGTAATTTTAATTACAAGAAGTACTTGATTCCCCTTGACTACTTTGTTGTCTTCTATCTTCACCAAATTATCCTCTTCCTCTAGAGTTTTGTTATGCGACGTCCTAGCTAGTTTTGTTTAGCTCTCAAGGCAAAGTAGTAGGCTTCTTCTACCTATCTCACCCAAATCATTCTAAACTCGTATTGAATAGAAAAATGGAGTGCATTAATATACTTCCAATGTTTTCCTCGTTGTCTTCAACATGAACAACTCAAACGTTAAGTCGATAAATTCTCCTATGTACACTTGGACCCTCAATTCCTTCTACTCTTGACTATATAATTGCTTCAAATTAAGATGATAATCAATAGGTAGAAACTTTGATATCAACTTTGCCACCATCCAATCCCATGATTGAAACTTATCATTTCCTTCCTTCTTAGATCCATTCGTAAATGTTCCCACCATAGGGATGCATGACCCTTTAGCTTGGTATTTGCCAACTTCACCCTCTACAAGTCTTCTATCGACTCAAACTCAAAATATTTCTCCATCTCCAAAAGCCAAACTATCAATTCTTCTACATTCAAACTTCCATTATAGCATGGAGTCTCCATCCAAGGTCAATTTTGAATAAGAGACATGGTCCTTATAAAGGATTCATTCATATATTCTCCTCCTTGTTCAATTGGTGCTTTTGTTGCTTCTCCATCTTCACTCACATTATCATTAATGCTTCTTCTTCAGATTCCACATACTGATCTACACTTCCTTGATCTATTTATTCATCAAAATCATCTCCCCTTTGTCTCAATCACTTGAAACTAAGAAATGGGAACCTATAAGTTATAACTTTCCAAAATTGATTAAATTGCTTAACGGATTGAGTATATACTATCTTAGCATTGCAAAACTAATATGAATGGATTTAATTGAGAAACAAGCAGTTAGTAATTAGTACTACGTCGGGCTTGGTTTCACAATTAGATATCATTACACAACTTCTTTACATTGTTTCCAAGGCTTCCAACCTTGTCGCTATTGCACTTAACTCTACTACCTCGGCATCACCATGAGCCATATTTACCTCTTCACCCCCTGCAATTGCAAAACTTCCACCACTTGCAACAAACTCTTCAAGGTTTTCCAAGATAGAATTCACACTAACCCAAGATCTAATCCTGCCCTAATAACAAATTATGCAATCAAGGAAAGTGAACCTAGTTAAGGCCCACCTTTCAAGCAATTCTTTACACACAATTAGTTATAACAGCAACAAGGAAAATAAACTAACTCAGAAACTATGTTTCGTTCGAGCAATCAAGATCAACACAACATAACTACATTCAAAACTCAAGTTTGAGTTACAATTTATGACTCACAAATCTAGATATAACTACACTTATTAGCAATCAATCAACATACAAGGCCACCAAACTTTGAGTATAATTTTTCTCCTCTACCACCAGGTAACAATAACATCATCCTTAGTCCCATTTTCCAACAACCCTTGTCCTTCTTTCAACACCTAGACCACTAATGACACCCTTTTCCTTCAACTTTACCTATTTTCTTTTATCTCCCACAACAAGCTACTCAGCTTCCTATTCACCAACTCTCACTCTTCTTTTTGCCACTTTTCATGTATGTTAAAGTCCCCTTCCACTTGAAACTATTGGGTTGAGATCATGAATTAAGATGTCGATAGCCACACCCAACCTTAACCAAAAATAGTGTTTGCATGATCCCAAATCAGAAATAATAATTGTCCTAATAGCAACCACTCAGAATACTAAAAGGTAAGTGGAATAGATCTAACCATAGTTACAAGACTCAAACTCGACAAGCTGATTTTTGACTTGGACTCGGACTCAACGCCCAAACTTGATAAATTGAAAAAACCATGAAATATAGAAATTTTTAAGGATTTAAAACTTCTTTCATGCACCCTCTAATAAATAAACTTTAAAGACACAAAAAACTAATCAAATAGAAGCTACTTTGAGCATATACACAAGTATACATTGATCACGTGAGCATAAAATTGAATTTTAATTTTTAACTAAAGGAAACAACATTGTTACATAAATTTAAAATTATAAATATTGTCAAATGTATACAAATCTCATGGATTATGAAATCCATGGCATCAAAACTAAAAAATATAAGTCTATGACTTAGAGGAGCCTACATCACTCATCCCAACATCACGGAAAGTCATCCACTGGCATCTAAGATAGGTCCTAGATGATAATGTAGCCACCATATCTGCCTATGTCTGAGTGACACCAACATCCAAGGGGTCTCCTCATGCTTTATCTCCTTTGTGAGCATGGGTAATTGAATAGGAACTATGATGTTTTATATATATACATATGAGAATGAGTTAATAAAGACATGCCTGATTGGGGTGTATATTCAAGTGAGGGATTAAAGTTTTCCTGAAGCCTTCAAGAATGCATGTTTTGTTGTCAAACTCATTAACAAAGAGGAAAGATAAAGTAAAAAGGTAACTGGTTATGTTCTAGTTTGACCTTAGCTAGGATACTAATAGATGGGATTGTTCTATGAGTTGTTTATGCACAGGCATGATTGATAATCTTTTTGCATTATGAAAATGGCATTTCCTACCAACTATGACTTAACTCACATTCGAGAGTATAATGACTATAGCATGCCAACTTTGTCTATGGTAGTCCTTGTATACTAAACAAGTTGTCCAATGTATGAAACAAGATAATCTTTGATTGTAGCTTTGACTATGAAGATGTAGAGTTTTGCAACAGGAGATAAGTATTTTGTAAATTTGGTGATCATGATTCATCATTGGTCTAGACTTATAGTTTGATGGAGATTTGGGGGCAACACCCCCAATAGGGTCAAGGGGTCTAGGGCAACACCCCTCACAGGGTCAAGTGAGAGCACCCCTAGCACATTCCCTGTCACAATACAAAGTAGGGTCGAGGGGCAAAGCCCCCACCACTAAGCCCAAATGAAGACCTTCAAACCAAACAGACCGTCATGGCACACACCAATTTCATATTTCTTTGTAAATCCTAGATGGGCATGTCATAAACCAAACAAGCATTGAAAGGTTGTGAGTTTGTTTTTAGTAACTAAAAATTTGAATTAATAAACACTTAATGTTTTTTATTATCTTTTTTTTAACCTTTTTTCCCCCAACCAAGGTCGAGTCTACCCCACAAGACTCGCAAGGTACTCGAGTCTTGAGTCCCCATGCCTTGTCCAAGCCACTTGCCTCGTAACTCAACAAGTCTTGATGAGTCCAAGTGAGTCTTGTAATAACACTACATCTAACTAATGATGCCACGGGTAAGAAACAATTATAATTGAGCCAATAGTAACTAGCCAAAATGATAATTGCTGCTGTCATAACCCAAAATGGAAAATAGTGACTGCCCAAGATAGTCATTGTCAAAACAGCAATTAGGGCAGAAAGGAGTGGACCTACACCAGAAAAACAAACCAAAAATAAAAGGCCCAAAATTGGAGATGTTAGGTAGTAATAAAGATTAAAAGATTAACATCCAACTATAGCTCCTACAACAACAAAAGAGAACCAAAGGAAAACGCACCCAAGAGGAGAAAACCAACACCAAAACTAAATGACAAAATTGTCAGCAGAATTGCAATGAAGGCCCGGCTGCTTTTGCATCAATCAAAGGTAAAGGTAGTTTTTTAGGTCACCACCAAGTGAGACACCAAATTGCTACACGATTCCATAAGAATATTATTTTTCCATTTACTTTTTATATATTAAATTGTTCATTAAGGTGTAATAATCCTAACTCCCTTTGGGTTAGAACATGTGACCTTCAATATAAAGTTCACACACCTTCACCACACTCACCCATTTTTAGTATTTACTAATTTAGCAAACCTCTATCCTTATACATATTATCAAGCATTCATTTAAACGTAGGGCACTCTTATCATCTAGTCGAAATTCTCTTTCCAAATCTCCCCTCAAACCAGAGGATTTTTGTCCAATTATTTGGTCTCTTTATGTGTCCATTGTTCATCTGAATTTGACAATTTTTACTGTACTTTCTTTTTCTTCATAATTATCAATTATGGATAGCTTTAAATTGTTCCAAGCATGGGCATCATGGAATTTCACTTGTAATGGTTTAAAACATCTTTTCATTCACATAATTAAGAAAACTGCTTTTATTAGCTTCTTTGTTATCATAACTATTGTTCAATGTGTGCCTAACAGAACAATATATTCTTGATTTTCTACTAAAGTCTGAAATTTGCTCCTAACAAGGGGAGTTTTCCCAATTTCTTACATTTTTTTAGCATAACATGTTCACCTCTTATTCTCCATTAATTAATGTGTTTGGTACGACCATATTTCCTCTTTCAATTGTTATTTTGGGAACCCCAACTTTTCCTAATTACATGTTTCTTTCCACCATTGTTTGTTGTGTTTATGATGATTGTGGTGATTGTGGCGATTGTATTTCAGCTACCTATATTAAATAGTCCAATAGTTTGTCTCGAATTGTAACCATAGTCCTAGGAATTTAATGACATTGGTTGCCACATGGGATTCTTTTTCTTTTCTTCTTGTTTTTCTTCATCTTGTGCACAGTTGATCAGTTGTATTTTAAGGTGGAGGTGTGTGGTGGAAGTACAGTTTCATAATTCCACCTCACTCGATCTACTTGATCATTTGTATCATGTGTTACACCATATTTCTAGGATGGGGCCAAAAGGGGATGGGGGAATGCATTTCTAGCATGATTTTTTGGAGGTCATTTTTAGGGGAGGGTAGGGTACGGCTATTAAAAAAAAAGGGAAAATTTAACAATATAGGAAATTTTGAATATTCATATCTAACATTGATAAGGCATTCATCATATACATTATAGATCCTTAATACATAACGTTCAAATGGAATTTAGATTTCAAACAGGAGTTGACAAACAAATTAACAAATGTCAAAATTATATTGCTTTTATTGTCAATGGCATAGATATTATATAAAAATTACAATAAAATGCCCAAAGGTTGTAAGTTTCAACTACAAAATGACAAAAACACTTTGTTACCGGGTTCGCTGGTCCGAGGGGCAGGTTCGGGTCTAGTTCGAACCTAGTTCGGGTTTTGGGCCGGTCCGCCTGTGGGTTCTCTCAGGGTGCTTCAAAATGATGCCTGGTTCGTCTAGGTCAAACTTGAGTGAACCCAAGTCGAACCCAAGCAAAACCCATAGCCCAAGCAGAGTTAAAACTACTTTTTTTTTGCATTTTTTAAATTGTTTTCTCCTTTTGACTTTGACCAACGCCCAATGGAACCCTAAAAGAAGTACCATTGTATACTGATACGAGTTACAACTTGCAATTCATGGCTACTCTATTGATCTAAAATTGACAAACATAAATCAATAACAGTGTTAGACTGATTGCCTACAACACCCAACAAACAAAGCTTTAGACCACAAGGTTTGAATGCAAATCTTTGGCTAATGCTTACCTGGATGTATCGTATGGCTTAAAGGGCCAAAGCAATGCAATACTAGCAGCCTATATTTTCTGACATCACAAGTTGATACATTTATTTGAGACCTCCTGCAAGTAAGCTATTGATCAGCGTCATTCATGTGGTGGTATAAATCCTTTCCCATTGTCACAACAACTTGGAGGTTTTCAATGTTAGCTGCTTAGATATTATGGTTACAGCAACTTCTTTGGAAATTTTATAACAGCTGATGATGTTTATCTATTCTAAGAGAATTTAAGACAAATGTGAATTAGAAATTGATGATTTAGATAATTCATTTGATGATTAAAAGTGTTGTAATATTGAACTTGAAATTTGAACGATGAATATTTATCATGCACGTTTTAAATGACATTCAAGTTTATGGTGGTTTTGTTGTTTATATGATGTTATGTGATATTATAATCCTAATTCATGTTTCTATGCTGCATATATATATATAGATGTTTTTTGAACCCAAAATGAACCGAACCCCCCAAAAAAGTTTTAGCCCAACCAACGAACCGAACGCCCGAACCCAAACCAATACCAAAACCAGCAGCTACTAAATGCCACTGCCCCTAATCAGCATCTACTAACATTGCATCAAAATTGGAGTCTAAGTCTGAGTCACTACCACTATGAGGGGTTGTCTCATCTAATTGAAACACTACCAATCCCTCCTCTGCCTCCTCATCAATCTGTGTGGCAATTTCAAGATCAACATCCCACTATTACTAGAGGAGTACAAGCTTCATCTACACTTCGCTTGAAGAATTTAAGTTACCACCTTATGTAACTATGAAGCCTAACATCATTGCATCTTCATCTCTTGGACAGGTGCCAAATTGACGGTTCATCCATACAACAATTTGATCAATTTTATGTACATGGACAAAAGTCCTCTATATCCTTATCCCAATTTCTCAAGTACTGAAATCCAGTTGTACAACCTGCAATACTTTTTCATTGGCATTTTTAAACATCTTGACATTGTACGAATAAGATGTGAAGTCCTTCATTTGAATAAGGATCTCCAAGTTCAGGTGATTTAGCATTGATCTTTGCATATTTGATACCACAATTATACTAATTAATAAGTCTCACTGCCCTTTTTCCTCCAGTGTGACAGCTTCGTATTTTTGAGGCTTGCTTAGATGCTTGTAAAATCTCCTTAAGACATAATTCCACTTGGTGCTTGGTTCTGACATTGATACTTCAATATTTGTTGAGATGTTCATTTTACCTTCCATCACAGCAGAGAACTTCTTAAGTGCTTAGTCCGTACTGATTATAGTCAGTTTCCTTGTGTTTTTATCTTTTGTCTCTATAGTTTGCCAATGTTCTTCATCTACTGTTCCCTTCATTTTTCTTTCCTACATATTATCTAGCGATTCCTGCATCAATGTGTGCCCATGCTTTCCAAATCATTCTTTAAGTAAGTATTCAGTAGATTGGCTGAGCTAATTTCTTGTTCTAGAGCCTGCTGAATATATTGACCAAACAATACTTTTTCTATGGGCCTGCTTTAAGTCCCCACTTCTGTGCCCTAGTCTTGCTTAAACCCTTCACCCAAATTCTCGTTTACTCCCTTGATTTCTAAGATTAACACTAGAGGATTAAAACAGATTTGGGAGTAAATACAATTGCTTTATTCTTGTGAAATTATAGGTAATTTTCTTACCTTGATCCTCTCCCAATTTATGTGTTCCTTTCACCAACTCACTTGTTTGATCAGGTGTTTAAATGGGGATCGTAGATTCTTCTTGACTTATTTCTCTGTGAGTCTGTTGGCTTATGTAGTTGTGTAGCCAGGTAACTGTTGTTTTGGGAAGGCCATTCTACAATCTTTCAAAAGTATCCATGTTCATGACATACCCTAAATTTGAAGATATTTAATGATGTACAAGTTGTTCCTGAGTCATCCCCAGCATTTGGAGCTTAAAGTTTATCCAATAATGTGTTTTCTAGATCCAGATTGCAGGGTTTTTCGCATAATTGGTGACAGCTCATCAAATGTGACATCAGATGCATAGATAAACTCTCCAAGATTCCTTCCAATTATTTTGATGGCATTATATTTCCAACATCCTTTTGTTGGAGTAAACAGCCCAATCCATGCTAGACCTCTTATGGCAGCTCTTCACTTGGATTAAAGCCATTTTCCAGCATTTCATCAGCATGTTTTCTCATGTCACAAATAGTGGTTCTCCAAAAAATACAACTTCTCTTTCTTCTTTTATTCAAAGAGGAGAAAGAGAAGTAAACCTTGGTTTCAATTTGACTAGAATATAGAAATGTATATTCTAATTTCTAATCAGTGAGTGCCAATTTCTAGCTATGGTTGTTCCTTCTGTATGAAAAATTACCCTAAATCAAGCTGTGTCTCTGCCATACGAGTGTTTCAGTCCCATGAAGAAATTAAATGGAATCATCCAACAAACTGTACAATGCCTCTAAGAATTACACTGGACGTACACTTCGAAAAATGATTATAGTAATTCAACATTTTATTGATGTTTGCCAGTAAAAGTAAGATTTAATGCTGATTTACAAAAACAAAATGAAAAAAGTCGATTATTAAATCTTCAAGCCATGCAAAGGCCTTAGCAGTTTAAAAATGGGGGCAATGTCAATATAAGTCATACCAGAGACATCTACAAAAACTTCTCGCTTATACCCTCGGTGTCGGCCCTGTAACAAAAGAAAAACTAAACCTGCAGCCAAAACTATAACTACAACTCCTCCAATACTTCCGGCCAGGATTCCAATCTTTGACCTCTTTGAGGAACCTATCAAGCAATTTTAAGAGAACAAGATTTTAGATGCCACAGCAGAAATTATGTAGTTCTGAAAATAAAAGCAAAACAGTTGGGTAGTTTCCCACAGCTAAATTGTATGACAGAAGAAATTAAAAACCTGAGTTTGAAGAGGAAATCGAAGCACAGGTGTGTGGCAACTTCGAACAGTTAAAGAAATTCCCAGTAAAACTGCATACACATTACCATCATCTGGTTAATTTAAGTTATGTCAAAAAGTCCAAGTTAGGAATAGACAATATTGTTCTAAGGCATGGCTGTTTTTTTAACCAAACAGTTTATTTGATCCAAGCAAACATATTGCCTACACAACAAAATCATGGCTTGAAAATAGTTGGATAAAATGCCCATGTCACTTAATTTTGTGACACTATACGGATATAATCAATGAAAGTCAAAATTTGGTTTCAAATGTTACTACTCTCTCTTTCATTAGTGCATATTACTCTCTCAATTAATCTCACTTCTTGTATTTCTCTTGCATTACAAATTATGAAACATGAGGAGACATCAAAAACTCAATTCCAACTATTCACTCTTGACATAAGGAATGTGTTATTCTCACTCTTCTTGAAAATTGGACTGAATTTGTCTGCAGGAAGTTGCAACTATAAGTTCTCCATCAAATGTAAACGTGTTTAAAAAAACATTAAAATAGCATAATTGCTTATTTTTGAAACATATATGGAATGAGGACTTTACTTATAACACAGTTTTACATTTATTTTGCAGACTTGCCAACCCAATTATGTTATGTACTGTCATTTTTTGTAACATGGTCATCTTTTGCTGTAGATCCAAGAAAAAACTTTAGTTATAGATCTTCTTTGATATGTTTATTCGCTCTGCATAATTATGATTAAACCTCAACTTAGAGGCATATCTTCTGACTGTAGTCAATAGCAGCACCTCAGCAGCATTAACTTGCATTAATTAATTTACTAAGTTATTTGTTTATTATTTCTATATTCAAAATGAAAACAGAAAAGTAAGCGAACTTCTAATAACAACTTGACTGAGTATTTGAACATCCAGAAACTAATTTTCCTAAGATATTATTATTTTGTTGGCTAATAACAGTTTAAGTAATTACTAACTTATGTAACATAAAATAAGCAGAACAACTTTTGATATGCTTTTAAACTGAGAAAAAATAACTCTAAAGCACAAATTTAGCACATATATTTAATGAGAAACATGTCATATCCCAAATTCTTGCTTTCAAATAATTGATTTATTAACCCACCATGGTGTAATTTGGACATGGCAATTGAGTATTATTGTTCTTGTTACAGTTTGACGATGACTAATAAAAATAATCATTCAATTGTTCGGAGTGCATATGACGAATAGATTATGCTTAATTACATTTATATTGCTATACATTTTTATATTATTGACAGGTGCTACTGATGGGTTGTCTCTCAGTGGTGTTCCAAGTTTAGGGGGAAAGATGAAAAGTTAGCCAGAATGTAAAGTGACCAAGCCTATAGCCCTAGTTCATGAAGCATGGGCTATCTTGAATTATAATATGTTATTTAGAAGGTGTCTGTCTAAAATATAGGTTAACGAAAGAATTGATAGAATTAAATATTTAAAATTAGTTTTGATTAGATATACCCAAACCACTTATAACTTGGATGAGTGTGAAAAGAGAAGTAGTTGATATAAGATAGGTTAAACTTGGAATTGTGAGTAAATTAAATAAATAAAGATCCTAAATCTTTGCATGATTAAAGAATTGATTTGCCAATTAATTGCATGAATTAGGTCATTGAAACATTGAGTTCTGAAAAAGTTTTTTTTCCAAAAGCCCAATATTGTGCACACGAAAAGAGGATACCATAAGCATCCAAATTAGAAGTTGTGGATGTGTGAGACTTCAATGAGCTTGACCATGTGATAAATTACAGTTAGCTAAACCAAGGTAAAGCCACAACCTGAGTTAGTCAAATTACCATGCAAAAGGTGAAGAGAGATGTAAGCAAAGGATCATTTATGGCTTGGACTATACTTTGAAGGTTGCTTGACTGCCAACAAGCCTAATGGTGAAGGCTTCTATGAGAATCAACAAAGAGAGCCAAACCTAAAAAATTAGATTGTACAGTTAAGAGCACACAGAAAATTCTCACATCATCAAGGAGCAATATAAGCAGCAAGTCATTCTATGGTCAGGCATGGATGAAAGTCAATCTAATCCTCTTCATCCTAATACACTTTGGAGGAAACAGAAAGTGGATGGTATAGTTAACAAAGAAGCCATAGGCCTAAATGCATGATATTGAAAGCTTTTCTACACTTGATAAATTGAAAATTTCCATGTAAATGTCAATAATTTGAGTTTGTGAGATCTAGTATTTCCAGTTATTATATTCTTGGTATAGAATATAAAATGCAAGTCTGTTTGACCTTCTTGCTCTAAGTAATATAAAGCTCTAAAGGAATTCTGATAATCTCTTCTACCTCATGCATGATCATTCCAAACAATTATGTGACGTACTCAGAAGCTCTCCACAAAAAAAATTGGCATGCATTAGCAATAGCAGCCACTGCATGTGTTGCTTGTGTGTTAGATTCCTCTCATTGAAGTTAATTTACATTCTATTAATGAATCTACTGAGAGTTTGATTAGATGTATTAGCTTTGCTGATGTAAATGGTTTTCAGCAACTGAACCTATTGATTTTTTTGGTGCAACAGTAATTAGAGTCAAGAAAACCCTTCATGCAACAAAGTTTATTCATTTTGGTGGTTCATACCAAGGTCCACGATCTTTTCGTTAGAGAATGAGTGTTTATCTGAGATTCTAATTTACAAAAATATGAAGAAACTTCCTGTGCACAACAGACAGAATAATAATCTAGTTCAATGAGTGAGAATTATATGGGGAGATTGAGCATATCTTGTAATTTCTAAAATGTCAAGCAAAGTGTGAGTTTAGGTGTGACTATTTCTATGCCAGACTTTGAATCTAATTGCGATGTTATACTTGCACGCCAATATATTGCAGAAATATTTTGGGTTAAAGAGCAATGCAAAAACCAAAATTGCAACCAAACATTAGCTTGGCAGATGAGGTTGTGTGTAAACTTCCTAACATTTTTAGGAACAACTAATGCATTGGTTTTTATTTCGAGTGTATGAAACTATCAAGAAAGAATACCTAAATGTGATTAAAGCAAATATATTATTTTCTATATTTGTATTTATGAACTCAAAATAAATATTTCATTATTTGTCTGCTTAGACAATTGTTATCAATCATTGGTTAGATTATTTATGAATGCAATACGAATTAACATAAAAGAGGCCATTGAATATTGATAAATATGGATTTGGAACAACTAATTTGCTCATTTAGGTTTCATAGTTTTTAGAACTAAAGTTACAGAGAACACTGATGCAAATGCAATATAGGGAAAGGAAGTGTCATCCTTACTTATATTTATGCACTTTAAATAAGGATTCTGGTATTTCTCCATTGAGCTTATTAGAAGAAAGGTCCCTGGAAAACATCCACCCAGGCCTGTGTTAAAGTTTTACAAAAGATATATCCAGATGATATGCATAAATTGAGAAATTTGGGACACTTCTACCAAAACAGAGCATATCATAATGAAGTAAATCTATAAATAGAGAAAATGTTGATTCTTCAATTACAGAACAACTCTGTTTCATTACTAAAGACTGATGATCACAAAATCATCAAAAATAGTATTGAAATGTAGGCATTGCTTTTATCTAGAACTAATACCATGCAAAATGTGTCAATTCTATACATATTTCCTCATCATCTCTTATTTTCATTCCATTTTCTTGCTATCAACATGAGTGCAGATCTAAACAGAAAACTAGACTGACTGCTACAGAACACCCCATGAAGCATCAAATAATAAAATAAAAGGTAGTAATATCAACCACAATAATATAATATAGAGACCATGCAAATTCAACTTTAGATAGCCATCTTACTGACAGTTCAATTAAATTTTGAATTGCTGATAGAGAAGGTGGAATCGTTCCGCTAAGATTGTTGTGTCCTAATACCCTGTTAAGATAAAGGCCATTAGCTTGAAAAGATGCATCAGTAAAACTAATGAATAACTTGTTGAGATTTCACTAAATTTAAATCCCCTCAGACCTTTAGCTTATTCTTATTAAATTCTGAAAGTTGAACATAATGAAAAAAAACTTTAAATTATTACATTTATTCAAATGGTTTTGACATAGGTTTTCAACAACTCCAAGGACGAATGACTTACAGGTATTGAAGATTTGAAAGCTTGCCCAAAGAACTTGGTATATCTCCTGTGAGGTGGTTGTTTGCTAAATTCAAGTTCTGTAGACTTGTCATGTTCCCAAGTTCAGGTGGTATTTCACCTGTTAGATCATTACCTTCTAATGTCCTGCATGATACAAAGGAAAATGTAAATCTGTATGCTATCATACACATCTGGTCTGTTTGTGGCATTCACAAAATAGAAGATGAAACAAATACTTTAAGTCTCTTTAAAGTTGTTGTGTTTCTCATATCTCTACAACTAGCAACAAATGAGGGTTAAAAGGTAGAGACTAACTATACTGTGATGTACAACAACAAAAGTTATATATACACTAGCAATGGCATCTACAGAAGAAAATAAATAGTGTTACACTAAAAAGAAACCACATGGCCAAGTTGCGGAATTTTGATAGACATTCGGCCTTCAACTTCTTCGCCCTCACCTACCAACCTTCCATCCTCTTTTGCATCCCCACATTCTCCCATTCTCTTGCTCTTTTCCCTTTCTTTCTTGCGAAGCTGCAATGTTCATCTAGACTTCCTCCACTTCCCTTTCATGTCCTAACCTCCTGTCCCCTTTTGCATTCCTACATTCTCAAATTTCAATCAAGTTTCGTGTGCTTTGTGAACTTGTGGGGTTCATCTAGACTTCTTCCATTTCCCTTCTTCCTCCCAACCTCTGATCCTTCTCCACCAAATTCCAACCTTTGATCCCTTCCCAATTTCGCCTTTGTGGACTTGCAAAGTTCCAATAGACTTCTTCTGTCTTCCATTTCCATCTCCTAACCTCCAATTCCCCGATCATTTCCCACATTCCTTCTAGTTTCCCTTTTGCAAAATCTTGTTGCACTTCTGGACCTCTAGACTTCCTCCACTTCTAAACTCTAGTTCTGCATGTTTTTCCCGCATCCTTTCCAATCCCTCGTGCGGAGTTCCAACAAACTTCTTCCATTTTTCCTTCACCTTCTGATCTCCCAACCTACCAACCTCCAATCCATTTATGCCTTCTACTCCTTTCGTTTAATCTCTCTTTTGTAGACTTGCAAAGTTCATTCAAACTTCTTTCATTTCCTTTCCATCACCTAACCTCATGTCCTTCCACCTTTTCTTGCATTCCCTCCAATCCTTTCTTGTGGACTTTCAACAAGCTTTTGAACTTCCATTCCAATGTCCCATCCTAACTTCCACTTCTGACCTCTAGTTCCACATCAAATTACTACAAAGTTTCCCAATGGCTTTGTCGCTCACTTCCTCCTACCATGCAGAGTTCCTTTCAACTTTGGGATGTTCCTACTTCCAATTCTAAATTCTTTTCCCATAGGTTTTCCTAAGTCCTCAACTCACCCATTTTCATCCATTGCAAAGTTTTTATGGACTTCTGGACTTCCATCCCCATGTTCAATCCTAAACTCCATTCCCGCAATGAAATCCCCACATCTCCCACCCTAACCTCCTATCCCACATTGAATTCCAGCATTTCCTCCAAATTGCCTCCATCACTTGCCAAATCTTCCTAGGATTAATGGCTGGATTTGACTCCTAGAATTGCTCCAAGAAGATTTTCCTGCCTGAAAACAATTGTCCATCTCAAGGGTGCAGATTCACATACAATTTCAACTATGGAAGATGAGGACGACTATGCTGCCATTAATGTGATGGTTTAGTTCTAGCTCCCGATGCTCGTCACACCTATTCTAGATCGTCCATCTCATAGATTTCATGACATTTCACTTCTCTTGCATGCCACATTTATGAACTTCAATTCTTAGCCAAATTCCCATAAGCAATTGGGCAACCAAGCAAAGTGTACATGTTTATTTTTTAGACAAAGGATAGGTTGTTTTCTAGCCTTCCACACAACTAAGTACTAAGGGGCTTCTAGGGTTTCAACTCCTGTAAGTCCAATTGCCTAGAGAGCAACACCATTTGTAAATCACAAGGAATTTTTTGTATTCTAAATGATGTCAATTATTGAATGTCTACACAACTCCATTTGTACATCTTCTTGAGAATTCTACCTTAGAGTTTCCTCTTGCCACTTTTGCTTGTATGATTGTAGTGAAGATTTGACGAATGTGGCAGCATTCTAATTCATTACAAACATTGTAATGGTCTCTTCTTCATTGTATATGAATTTCTATAGCTTGGAGATGGATTACTAATTGTGTTCAGTTGTTTGATATCATATTTGTAGTGTATGTACATGCATAGCACATATTATCCTGTGATTTCAAAGTGTTGTTTCTCTTGGTATATTGTGATTTTGTAACCCAATGGATTAGACATCGGTCCTAGAAATTGTGATCGACCATGCACTCAAATTGAAAATATCTCTTACCAATGGCTTAGAAGTACAATTAGTGGTTTGCATACACCTCACGGTTCAATCACTCATCCAAGTAAGCATCTATAGCAAGCCATTAGTATTATAATCCTTACGAATCATGTTTTATATACCTTCATCTTGCCTTTGTGCAATGATGTTCTTATCAAGTTAAAAAAAGGTTTTAAGTGCAGCAGATTAGTCTTTGGTCTATCACAACCATTGGGACCAAGTGTATATTGGGTATTACTGAAGAGCACATAGGAAATACTGAGAGGGGAGGTGGTGAATCGGTTATTCAAACTTTAAAACTTGAAACCATATAAATCAGAAATCAAAACAGTAAGCACATTCATGAACAAGATGAGCACCATTTTTCACGTGGAAAACCCTTTTGGATAAAAAACCATAGCAAGATATTGCTTTTATTATCAACAATGGGCACCAACCCAGATTACAAAGTGAGCACCAACTCTCCCTCGAAGCACCAACTCTAAACCAACTGAAGCACCAACTCCAACGTTGCTGAAACACCAACTTCAAACACAAAGAACACTTGATACAGAATACACAACTTCTTCAACCTACACTTAATCACAAACTGAACATTGTATTGCAGCACAAGGAAGAAAATGTGACATTCTTATCTGATTTGTTCACTGAAAGACAATCTGCACTGGTATTGATTCCACTCTAGTTTGACTTAGAAATCTCCACAACTCTGCTAACACCTCTGTAAGACTCCTTATGACTGGTTATTAAGCAACATCATTAATACCTGAAACTTCGGGTCTTTTATACAAACTGTGCATACACTTCACACACCCCCTTTGTGATTAAAACAAATACATCTTTCATAACAAAGGGAGACTTAGTGCAGATTTATCTCATCTCAAAAAAATGCATTCATACCAATACACGAGGCACGGATAGACTTAACTTATCTCAACATACATACAGCCCGCTGCTTTTGAAAGAACTAACATCAAAAGGTCCTCACACTGACCCGCCAAGACCCACATAGCACACTCTATTCGTCACTCTGAAATAAACAAAAGCAAAAACCGTCTTGACTCTAGCGGCTCCCATTATAGGCACGACATGACTCCCATACATCTCAACGCTATTTCATGCTTAAAAATCTTCAACACCTAATACAAGCAAATCTACTCAGCTCAACGCTTAAAAAAAACATACACGAGTTGTCCTATATACAGGCCGTCATGAAATGATGCCACTAAAAATACAATGGCAATAAAGATTTTCAACTCAGCTTAAATCAACCATTCAAAAACGATGCAGCCCAACTCATAGTAAATCCGAACAGTATTTTGGCAATAAACCCCACTCAAAGTATAAGCGATGGCATATTTAGTAATCACAATTGTCTCCCACACCCAGTTGTTAAAAGATGAACTTTTTTTGGAGATCATTGAACATCCACCAACTTGATCCCGTCAACAGCCTTAAAGATATAGCACGATATGTTTTTCTAAAAACCTAGACGCCCCCATAACCAAATACTTATTGCTAACAGATATAGCAACCTATGTGCTAGATGAAGGAGACAATAGCCAATTTTTGAATGAGCACAATACCAAGAATAAGTATGAGGCCATTTTAATTTTCAAAGCCACAAAGGCCTACTGCTAATGAAGGAGTCGATATTAATCACCATAAAGGAGTCGTCATATTCATAAGAATCGACAAAGATGAATAAGACAAAGGCCCGAAAAGGAAGAAGTCGCCCCCTAATTTTGAATGGGATATCCTTTTTCTTTTAGCCACCCCGACCTGAAGCCGTCACTATTAAATACTAAATCCATTACCACAATAAAAGAGTCACCAGAAATAAGGAAGAATCTTGAAGCCGCCTCATAAAAATATAAACATAGGCGTTACAAAATAATACTCCAAGCAGCACCCGACTCCTTAGATAATATGAAATTTGTCTCTTATGAAACCAAGATGAAGGAAATAATAAAGTCGTTGATGCAAAGATGCTTAGACCCGACATTTGACTATTCAAATGCTGACTCAACATGCTAATATGAAAAACTGGTATAGAAGCTAACATGGAGTTGACAGAGCAAACAAGCAAGCTGTTGATGTAGACAAGCAACCAGCTCAAGCAGACAACCAAGTAGCTCAACCACATAGGCAAGTAGCTCAAGGGAGCAAGAAAGTAGCTCAAGCACACAAACGAGTAGCTCAAACACACAGGCAAGTAGCTCAAGTAGGCTAGCAAGAAGCTCAAACACCTTGACATCAATGACAAAATACTTAACAATTACTACAAGAATTTAAATTTGTTTATCTTCAGTTCTGATCAATCCTGTTAAGGTTACCTATAGGAACACCCTCCTAGGTTTAGCTAAGCCCAAAGCAAAGGAGAGAATACCCACTCTTAGCAATTGGCCTTAAAACACTCACATTTTGTTGATGAGCTAATCAATCCCCCTTTAGAATGACATTTCCCTCGCCCTAAAGTGCATTGATTCCTTTAGGGGTGTGGGCAGCAATTTTGAGAACCAACAGCCCTCTCACTCTAAATGAATTAATATTTGGACTATGTATTTTGACAGTACATGCTATGAGATGGAAATGGTGTAAGTGTTGTTCTTGTGTCAGCTAATGGCATATGTTTCAAATTCACTTTCAAGTTAATGTTTAATTGAACTAACAATGTGTTGAATTAAGGGGCCTTGCTCCTTGGCTTCAATATAGCTTCCAGGCATAGTATAAAATGTTTAAGTGTGAATGGCCATTCTGAATTGGTTGTGTTTCAGGTCAAAGATTCACATGCAACTAAAGAAACAAGACTAAGGATGTATAGAAACATAGTATGGGATACCATAGAAATGTTTGATGCTTTTGGCATCCAATGGCTGCACAGAGCTGAAAATATTACTGAAGACACTCTTGCTGTCATGGCCTCAAAGTTCGATATCACTTTGACATCACCACATTGCACATATAATATGGAGATTCCAACTAGGCCAAGCCTCCCTAATAATATATATAGCTAGCAAATTTTCAATGATGACAAACAGATATATCAGTTTCTAAACTAAACGAATAAATTTGACAGTCAGCTTACTGATTGGCAGCCTTTTGTTGAAATTGAAGACAGGAAAAAAACAGCTTTTGAGAATGAAATCATCCAACTTAAGACCAATGTCATTCCAAGTGGCCTTGTAGAACTTGAAAGAATGTTTGGTAGTGTTGACTGCTACAAGACAAGAACCAAACCAGTAAGTGAAGATGATGTAGAGTGTTAACTTGGGAACTGAAGCATCTCCAAGGAATTTACATAGGAAAGAAGTTGAAACCAACAAAAAAACAAATGTTGATCACATTGTTAAGGTACTTCAAAAAGTGATTTGCATGGTCATATGATCAAATGAAAGCTTACAAGGAAGACTTGTTCTAACAAACAAACCCCTTGCAACCCGATGCAAAGCCCTTTAGGCAAAAACAAAGGCCCATCAACCCAACATTTGCCCCTCAAATGAAGAAAGAATTGATTGAACTAAAAGAGGAGATATAACTAAATATGTACATTTCAAATGGATGTCCTAGTAAAAAAGAAGAATGGGGACATAAGGCTTTATGTGGATTTCAAGAATTTAAACATCAAGTCCCTCAAGAACAACTACCCACTGCCAAGTTTGGACTATTTGTTACTAGGGATGACTAGTTCAAAATTGTTGTCTATGATGGATGGCTTCCCAAAATATAACCAAGTAGTAGTCAAGGAGTCTGAGCAATATAAAACTGAAACAACATTCACAACTCCTTGGAGCACTTTCATTTATGTGAGGATGCCATTTGGGCTTTAAAATGTGGGGGCCAGCTTTCAAAGAGCAATGAATGTTTCCTTTGCAGGTCCAATAGATGAGATTATGGTAATTTACCAAGATGACTTAAATACTTCAAGGATAGAAATGACCATTGTAAACATTTGGAGTTGATCTTCCAATGATGCATGGAATATAGGATTTCCTTGAACCCTAAAAAGTATATATTTGATGTAGAAGAAGGTAAGTTTCTTGGGCATATTATATCCAAGGAGGGTGTGAGAAATGACCTGAAAGACTAAGAGCAATAGACCTCATTTCTCAACCCAAGGCAGTTAAAGGAGTGCAATCTTTCTTTGGGCAGATCAATTTTTTTAGGAGGTTTGTTCATAACTTTGTAGAAAAGATAAAAACTATGTCCAAGATGCTCAAGAAGAGACAATCGATCAACTGGGATAAAAAACCAAATGATTCTTTCTTAGAGATTAAAGATGCACTCAAACAAGCACAACTAATTAGCAAGTCCCAATTATTCACAGCCTTTTCAGCAATTCTCTTTTGCTTCCTTTTACACTATTGCTGCTGTTCTACTTCAGAAAAATGTCAATGAGTATTAACAGCTCACTCCTTTCTTTAGAAAATAATTGCAGAATGCTGAATTCAAACATTCTATCATGGAAAAACATATATATGCTCATGTCAACGCTGTTAAGAACTTCAAGTCCTACCTCATTGGAGAAAAGTCATTGCATATGTGCCACATACAGTTGTAAAGGACATATTTGCTCAAGAAGAGACTTTTGGCAAGAGCTGCAAATGGATTAACAAGATCCAAGAGTATGACATGGTGATACAAACAACAAAACTGCTTAGAGGTCAAGGCCTAACCAAACTCATGGCTGATGCAAATTTGAAGTCAACTGAAGTACATTAAGTTCTAACCTTGCGCATACTCCTTGTTTTTGAGTGATAACCCATGGTATAAAGATGTAGTGTGATATTTGGAAAACATAGACTCTCCTCCTAAATTCAATGAGAATCAGTGAAGGACCTTAAAGCTGGCAGACTAGAGGTATGTGCTAATATGAGGTGAATTAATCTGGAGGAATCATGAGGAGTTGCAGCCTAATGCTTAGATCAAAAGCAATCCATCAAGGTTTTAAGTGAGTGTCACCAAGTAATTTTTGGTGGATACTTTATGGCAAAGAATATTGCTCACAAAATGCAGAGGGCAGACTAGTGGTGGCCTACATCATTCAGGGTTGTGGCCAACTTAGTTAAAACAAGTGATGCTTGCCAAATGTTTTTAGGAAAAATGAAGCTTGCAAGTGCACTTCCTCTCACATCCATATCAACTAAGGCTCCATTTGATCAGTGGAGCACTGACTTCATAGGGGAAATTGTTAAAAAGGTCAAGCAACAGGTATAAGTGGATTCTTGTGGCCACCGACTATTTTACCAAGTGGGTTGAAGCATTTCCCACTAGAAATATAACATCAAAAGTGGTGATTGACCTCTTGCTTTCTTATGTAATCACAAGGTCTGGTGTGCCCACAAGAATAATAGTTGGTAATGCAATGTGTTTCAGATCTCATGAACTTTCTCACATGTGTTCCAAATATGCAATTGTTTTTTCACATTCATTTCCTTATCATCCACAAGGTAATGGTCAAGCTAAATCTAGTAAAAACGGTCTCATGAAGATATCAAGGTCACATTGGAGTCAACAAAAAGATAGTGGGATGATAAATTAAAGTTTAATGATTGGATTGATAGAACAACGTATAAGAGATCTTTTGGAAGAAGTCATTTTGAATTAGTCTATGGGTCTGAAGCCAAAATGCCTATCAGCCTAGAGTTACCAGTTTACAAGCCACTGCAAGAGATCTGAGAACAAGAAGTTGATGCTATCTCCAATAGAAACTGAGGTTGAAGAAGTAAGAAGGATAGCTCACGACAGAAATTTGCTGCAGCAGCAAAAAATGAAATATTTGTTTGATAAAAGGTAATCTCACAAGCGCGCTTTCAGCCAAGAATTATTGTTCTCATGTGAAATGCTCGATTGGAGGAGAAGTGGAAGCGTGGAAAGTTTGAGGCCCTCTAGGTAAGACCATATGAAATTGCAAACAATTGTGGTTATATCACTTTTCAACCCAAGAGTTTGATCGAAGAATTCATGGAGCTGCTTGTTCATGGCTAGAATTTAAAACAGTATCTCTTAGTGAATTGAGTATTTTGTTGTTTGTACATACCCTTTCCCTTCGTTCTTTCTTGTGCAATCATCGGTGCTATTTCTCATGATGAAGTGTAATGCAGGAGACAAGACACAACTTTGCAGCCAAAACCAAACCTTACACAACTTCACAGATTTATTGCCAACTCGATGTTAAATAGACAATTACTTTGCCAAACTCAAACAAATCGTAATTCCATTCAAAATTGGAAACAAATCCATTTATCACAAACATTTCAACTGAAATAATATCACAATCAATGTCAATCCAAATTGAATTCTCAATTCTTCGGTTACATACACAAAATATAATCTGCATACAAGAATTTGATTTTAACTCCTTTGGCCTCTTAACTGCCTGTTCCCTCCTCAACATTCATCACATTCTTCCTTATTTTCATAAATATGGTTGTGGCTAAATGTTTCAATTCACCACTTGATATTAAATTGCCTCCCTCTCTGTCTGCACACTAACCACATCCCCATGTAAACTCTGTTCTCAATTATTAACATGCCATAAATATGGCGCTGTTCTTTAAGTATGCGCTGCTCTTCAAGTATCTCCACCGCCCCTCTGTAATATTCTATGTTGTTTCCAATATCAACATTCTTCCTCAAATTGCCCCTCTTTCTGTTACTCACGGGCTGTCTTCTTTTTCTCCTCTACAATCAAATTAAATGCACAATCTTTATTCCCTTTTGACTGATCTTTTCCTCTAGACCAGTCACGCCTCTCAAAAATCCATATCTCACTTTGTTTTCATAGAAAAACACTTCCCCTTCTTACTGTATGTTATCCCTTCCTCTCTCCTATTGTGTCTCTTTCACTTTTGCGTGATCCCTTTCCTCTTCAATCCACATTAGATTTACTTGTTTGCATTTCATGTGTGTTGTTCTACTACTTGTTGGGAATAGGATGCCATTTAATTGCAATCCTAAACATATTTCATGTATCTCCTAAATCCTTGGAAAGTGTTCCCCAAAACTAGGATTAGAAAGAGATTAAATTTGAATGAAATGAACATGTAAATTGACATTTGTAATTATTCCTAAATAATAGGAACATGTGGGGGTGTCCAATATGAGTTCCTAAATAATAGGAGCACATGGGGTGCCCACATGAAAGGTGAAACCCACCTTGTTTCGGTTAACTATTTGGAGGATTGATAACACTTCAGTAATGCATGTCTAGGTTCCTACAAAATAGGGATTGATATTTACAAGAGTGGAGTGGCACTATCAGTTCAATATCAGTTCAGTTCAATACACTTATGGTTCAGTTATCTTCAATTGCATGTAGTTATTTTGAGTTGCATACTAGTTGACTTGACTAATGACTTTAGTTGCATGACAGATAACAGGTGGACACTTTCAGTTAAGTGGGGATGATCAATCATGCATAAAGTTTGCATGAATTGATGGAGAGATATGTTTCAGTTAACAAAGATTGACTTGGACCCACCTTGGGCGCCCAAGTTGGCATCTTTCAGTTAACACCTTTTGCATGAGAAAATATTTACAAGGCTATGTTAAGTGGGGCCCATTCTTGGGCGCCAACTTTGAGGTGAAGCTTCCAAGATATCTTCGAGACCAGAGTTCAATTAAGTGTTCAATTTGGGGCGCCTATATTGAGGAGAATTTGGTTTTGACTTCATGTTACAATGTGGAACTCTACTTGCCAATTCTAGGCATAGGTTTTTGAGAGGAGCTTTATTTTCTTGTAATTGTCAACTCTTAGGAGTTTACAATGTTCATTATTGTCTATATATTGCAGCCAGTGCATAAGAGTTTCAAGAGAGGTTATTGCAGGTTGTGAAGAAGCATTGTTGAAGAAAGAGGAAGCATATCAATCAAGGATTGATATAGTGTTATTGTAATCTTATTCTAAGGTTAAATAATACAAGCAATATCGGTTTTGGTGGAGTTTTTTCCCAAAAGGGTTTCTCCATGTATATGTTGTGTCACTTCTATCTTTTGTCTACATTCTTCTACAATCTTCTATCTAGTTCTATAAATGATAAAATTGATATAAAAAGAATAATCATTTACAAAGAATTGATCTAAACAAATTAATCATGCACAAATAATTGTGACAAAGAATACTTAATTAGATCTACAGTCACATAGTTTTACAAGTTTTAAGCTACAAATTTACCTTCATTTTCAACATTAGGTATGAAAGCTAATGGTTGGATAGAGTTTGAGGTGCCTTTCTTTTAAAAGTTTGAAGGTTTTTTGGCTGTAGTGGGAGATTTTACAATTGTGTTATTGCAGATTTGTAAAAGAAGTGTGTTACAACAACTACTACTTCTCGTCTAGATATTGAAAGATTCAATGGATCTAGTTATGAAATGTGGAAACTAAAAATGGAGGATCTCCTTGAAGAGAGAGAACAATGGTTAGCTGTTTGTAATGAGACAAAGTCACCTACATCGATGTCAGATGAGGATTGGGCTAAGCTTGATAAAAAGGCAAGAGGAACCATAAGATTATGTCTTGTTGATGTTGTTCTCTTGAATGTTTCAGATGAATCTACCGCATATAAATTGTGGAAGAGGATAGGTGATATTTATCAAATCAAAAGTCTTACTAATAAGTTGTATCTGAAAAGACAGTTGTATTCTTTAAAGATGAAAGATGGTGATTTTGTTGCACATCATTTAAATGTTTTCAATTTGATTCTGAGTCAGTTAGCATCTGTAGATGTAAAACTAGAAGATGAAGATAAATGCATTTTGTTACTTTGTTCTTTACCAAAGTCTTGGGAAAATCTAATTGTTGCTATTAGTGGTAGTGGTGCAGATCTGAAGATGGACAATATAATTCCTACTCTCCTATCAAAGGAGATGAGGAGGAAGTCTAAAATGGGCTCCCAAGATGCCTTGTTTGTAAGAGGTAGACGTAAGGAAAAGGAACCTAAGGGAGACAAAAAAGGAAAGGGTAAGTCTAAAGGATGGTCTAAAACCCTTGGTAAGAGTAAGGTAAAGTGTTGGAACTGTGGGAAACCGGGACATGTAAAGAAGGATTGTAAGAACAAGAAAAAGAGTTTTGATGCTTCTACAGAGAAATCCTCGGATGACGGTAGTGATGCATTGATCAGTTCATGTAAAAATGTTAATGATGACTCTTGGCTTATTGATTCAGGTTGCTCCTATCATATGTGTTAGTGTTTCTTAGATCAGATTAGATAATCAATTTAACAAAAGAAATGCAACACATAAGACAATGAACACAACAAGATACCCTGGGAAAACCCTCCTCTTGAGGGAGAAAAACCCAGCAAATATATCTCTTATATATTGAAGGAATAAGAGCAGAAATCTGCTTGAACTCAGGCCCAACACAATGCCGAATTTGATACAATGAATAATAGCACCTCTCCTAGATGCAAAGATACAAATGAATATGTTTCTCCTTGAAATCGGTCTGCTGCTACAAAATGATGATCTGCTGATTAAGTATGAACTTCTTCTAGGACTGCGAATTCTGCTCTGCCAATAAAATGCGAACTTCTTGATATTCGAATTGTGTGAATAGTCAAGAAGTGACCTTGTATTTATATCTCCTAGGCGCCTCTTCACTTGGGTCGGCCTTTGATAAATAACAATTAAAGTCGGCCAGAATAATTACATGAAATAAATCAAATATATAAGGTCGGCCCATGTATTTAATATGAGTCTTAGTGAAGACCGACGCTATATTAACATCAACAATATGACTCCTAACAAGGAGTGGTTCACTAAGTATACTGAATATGGAGGAAATGTCTTCTTTGGAGATAATAGCACAACAAAGATTGTGGGCAAAGGAGAGGTAAAGTTGTGTTTCAGTGATGGTAGGGTTAATACCCTTAATGATGTTTTACATATTCCAGGACTTGCTAGAAATCTACTTTTTGTATCTAAGTTCAATGATTCGGGAATGCATGTGACATTTGACAAAGGTGGTTGCAGATTGGTGAAAGGGAATATGGTGGTTGCTAAAAGATCTCGGATTGGGATTTTGTTTAAGCTTAATACCTCCAATTTGAATAAATCAGCCAATGTGACTGAAGCTGAAAATACATGTATGTTGTGGCACCATAGATTGGGCCACATTGGTGAAAAAGGTCTTAGGACCATTCTTAATAAGAAATTGGTTGACGGTATTCCTGATTATAATATTGGCAAAAATGATTTTTGTGAGCATTGTGTGTTTGGAAAGCAATCTAGATCTTCATTTCCTAAAGGAACAAATAAAGCTAAAAGATTATTAGAGATTATTCACTCAAATGTTATGGGTCATGTGGATATTGACTCTATTGGAAGATCTAGATATTATGTCACATTTATTGATGATGTCTCAAGATACACTTGGATCTACTTTATGCATAACAAATCTGATGTGTTCAATAAGTTTAAAGAATTTAAGGCTTTAGGTGAGAAACAATCAGATCATAAGATAAAAGTGATGAGATTAGATAATGGTGGTGAATATTGTTCTAAGGAATTTCATGATTATTGTAAGCATGCAAGAATTGTGAGATAGAAAACTACCCCATATACACCTCAACAAAATGGAGTAGCAGAAAAGATGAACCGAACCTTAATGGAAAGAGCTAGGAGTATGTTAAGTAGTGCTAAGGTAGATCGGTGCCTTTGGGCCGATGCGGTATGTACTTCTTGTTATTTAATCAATAGATCTCCTAGTTCATCTATTGAAGATAAAACCCCTTATGAAATGTGGTTAGGTAGGAAACCTAGTGTTGCACATTTAAGGATCTTTGGTTGTGAGGCTTTTGTTCATGTGCCTAAAGAAAAGCGGCCTAAGTTGGATCCAAAAGCACAGAAATGCATATTCATAGGTTATGGTGAAAATGTAAAAGGTTACAAGCTTTGGAATCCTCTAATGAAAAATTACTTTATCGAAAGATGTGATTTTCAGGGGATTCAAAGCTTATACTGGAGAAGAACAACCAAAGGAGAAGGATACTTCTCGAACAGTGCATTCTGAGACAAAAACTGAGAAGCAAGAAGATGCACATGTTGAAGAACAATTGGATGGATTGGATGAGGAGAGTTCACAGAGTTCTAAGATAGATGCTCATAATGAGCATATTGAGGAACTAGAAGAACCTTCTTTGAGAAGATCCACAAGACAACGGAATCCCGTTGATAGGTATAGCCCACTTGATTTCCATTGTGTATTTGCTTTGATGAGTACTAATGATGAACCTAGTTCTTATAGGGAAGCTTTGTCTTCAAATGAGAACAAGCTTTGGTCACAAGCTATGGTCACAAGCTATGCATGAGGAAATGGATTCCTTGGATGCTTGTGACACATGGGATCTTGAGAGTTTGCCCAAAGGAAGAAAGGCCATTGGTTGTAAATAGATCTTTAAAAAGAAAATTGGAGCATATAGTAATCTCCAAAGGTACACGGCTAGATTAGTAGCAAAAGGCTACTCCCAAAGAGAGGGAGTTGACTTTAATGAAATCTTCTCTCCTGTTGCTAAATTAACTTCTATTAGATTATTTTTATCTATTGCTACTACTTATGATTTTGAGATAGAGCAAATGGATGTGAAAACTGTTTTCTTGCATGGGGATCTTAATGAGGAGATTTATATGAGGCAACCTGATGGTTTTGTTATAAAAAGAAAAGAATCTTTGGTTTGCAGGTTAAAGAGATCTTTATATGGATTGAAACAGTCACCTAAATGTGGTACCAGAAGTTTGATGCTTTTGCATTAAAAATTGGTTATGTTAGGAGTGAGGAAGATCATTGTGTTTACATAAAGTTTATTGATGATCAGCTTTTAATTATTATCTTGTATGTTGATGACGTGTTGTTTATTGGTAACAGCAAGGTAATGATGAAAGAATTGAAAGCACAACTCTCTAGCACATTTGAGATGAAAAATCTAGGGGCTGCAAAATACATCCTTCTTATGGAGATCAGCAAAGATAGAGGTAACAGAAAGCTTTGCTTAAGTCAAAGCAACTATGTTGATACTATTTTGAAACGGTTTAACATGCAAGATAGTAAACCAATTAATATTCCTTTACCAGTTGGCACGAAGTTAAGTTTAGACATGAGTTCTAAATCTGATTTTGATTATGAGGAAATGTCTGAAATTCAGTATGCTAGTGCAGTTGGTAGTTTGATGTATGCAATGGTCTATACAAGACCAGATATAGCCCAAGCAGTGAGAGTTCTAAGTAGGTTTATGTCTAACCCTGGTAAAGAATATTGGACTTATGTTAAAAGGGTGTTTAGATATTTACGAGGTACTTCTAATTACTATTTGGTTTATCATGGTGCTAATGATATTGATATTATGCACAAAAAATTCGACATACAGTGTTTTGTTGATTCAGATTGGGCAAGAGACCTGGACAGTTGGAGGTCGACAAGTGGCTATGTGTTTACTTTGTTTGGAGTTGCGGTTAGTTGGATGAGTAAGAGGCAGCCCACGGTTGCTTTGTCCACCACAAAAGCAGAGTACATGACTGCTACACATGCCTCTAAAGAGGCAGTTTGGTTATAGAGACTTGGGAAAGGTATTGGTTTTAATTGCAAGCAAATTAGATTTGAATGTGATAGTCAGAGTGCTATTTGTTTAGCCAAAAATCCTATGTATCATGCTCATACTGAGCATGTTGATGTTCAATATCACTTTGTGCGAGAAATGGTTGAGAGTGGGAAGGTATTGATTGACAAAGTTGACACTTTGATCAATGTTGCAGATTAACTTACGAAACCAGTTCCTACAGATAAGTTCTCTTGGTGCAGGAAGGCCATTGGTCTCGAGTCATGTACTTGATTTATAATAATGATCCCTTGTTTACAATAATTGCAATGTATAATGTCAAGTGGGAGAATGTTGGGAATAGGATGCCATTTAATTGCAATCCTAAACATATTTCATGTATCTCCTAAGTCCTTGGAAAGTGTTCCCCAACATTAGGAATAGAAAGAGATTAAATTTGAATGAAATGAACATGTAAATTGACATTTGTAATTATTCCTAAATAATAGGAACATGTGGGGGTGTCCAATATGAGTTCCTAAATAATAGGAGCACATGGAGCGCCCACATGAAAGGTGGAACCCACCTTGTTTCAATTAACTGTCTGGGGGATTGATAACACTTCAGTAATGCATGTCTAGGTTCCTACAAAATAGGGATTGATATTTACAAGAGTGGAGTGGCACTATCAGTTCAGTATCAGTTCTATATTAGTTCAGTTCAGTTCAATTATGGTTCAATTATCTTTAGTTGCATGTAGTCATTTTGAGTTGTTTACTAGTTGACTTGACTAATGACTTCAGTTGCATAATAGATAATAGGTGGATACTTTCAGTTAAGTGTGGATGATCAATCTTGCATAAAGTTTGCATGAATTGATGGAGAGATATGTTTTAGTTAACAAAGATTGACTTGGACCCACCTTAGGCGCCCAAGTTGGCATCTTTCATTTAACACCTTTTGCATGAGAAGATATTTACAAGGCTCTGTTAAGTGGAGCCCATTCTTGGGCACCAACTTTGAGGTGAAGCTTCCAAGATATCTTCGAGACCAAAGTTCAATTAAGTGTTCAGTTTGGGGCGCCTAAATTGAGGAGAGTTTGGTTTTGACTTCATGTTAAAGTGTCGAACTCTACTTGCCAATTCTAGGCGTAGGTTTTTGGGAGGAGCTTTATTAACTCTTAGGAGTTTACAATGTTCATTATTGTCTATATATTGCAGCGAGTGCATAAGAGTTTCAAGAGAGTTTATTGCAGGTTGTGAAGAAGCATTGTTAAAGAAAGAGGAAGCATATAAATCAAAGATTGATACAGTGTTATTGTAATCTTATTCTATGGTTAAATAATACAAGCAATATCAGTTCTGGTGAAGTTTTTTCCCGAAAGGGTTTCTCCATGTATATGCTGTGTCACTTCTATCTTCTATCTACATTCTTCTACAATCTTTTGTCTAGTTCTATAAATGATAAAATTGATCTAAAGAGAAGAATCATTTACAAAGAATTGATCTAAACAGATTAATCATGCACAAATAATTGTGACAAAGAATACTTAATTAGATCTACAGTCACATAGTTTTACAAGTTTTAAGCTACAAATTTACCTTCATTTTCAATACTGCTCAGTCTATGGCAGCCCTCTCACTATTTGTCTGCACACGTTTCCCAGGTTGGGTGCTTCCTTTTACTTCTCACAGCCTCCCCTTGGATTTCCACACACAGCTCCTCTGGTAATTTTCCTCCACCACCATCTACCAATTTGCACTCTCTTTTTCTTTTTGAAAAAAATTGTTTTTTAATCTATGGAGCATTGTCTTCTTTCCAACATCCCTCCTTATGCATGTCATTTCATATTCCATATAATAACACCAATTTCCAAAGGTCTTTACGCCCCTCTACATTTTGATTTCCTGCGTTATTTTGCATTTTCAATTTTTAATTTAAACATTCAAAATATCATTTTAAATATACAATTCCCAGAGGTTTCAATTTGTTCCTTGATTACACTTTTCATGTTGTCAAAGTACATTATTCATCCACGGAGATATCATTGAAAGAAGCAAATATGTTCGCTAGTGCAATATGACATGTCATCGATGAAACTAAAAACCAATTTTCACACCAAGTGTTGTCAATGCTAAGAGGAGTCAGAATAAACTAAAACAACCCAAAACTAAAAATTACAACTGCAAATCTTTTTGGTTGATGAGAATAGTTTGTTGACCCAGGATGCTCTTGCATCAAAGTGTTGATCATCCTTTTGTTTTGGCTTTGTTGATCTTTGTTGTTAGTTTTTGTGATGGCACTACTATTACAATGTGTTTGATGGTCTACACCCAAAGATTTGCCTTGGGCTCTCATTGCATTCACTTGGGATACATGTCCCATATTAGAGCCTATATGTGCAATCTTCTAGTTAGCCCCAAAATGTAAAATATTTGAGCCTTTCGCTATCTATGTTCATTCCCCAAACTTCACTAATTCATATTTTGTTGTTCCGATTGAGTTACGAGTTATGTTTCATGGACAATCTATTCTAAATTGTTGTGGATGGAGTGCTTTATTTATCATAGGTCCCAACTTTTGTCAACCATTTGATTTCTTTGATCCAATGATCCACCAAGGTTTGAGTTATTTTTATGCTCATGGTGCCTAGAGCTCTTGCTATCAATTGTTATGTACTAGCATGGCAATTTGGTTGGTTTGTGGTGATCCTCAAATATTTTAGTAATAAGAATTAATCTCAAGGCCTGCAAGCCATTTGGAACATCTTCAAGGAGTTTGCACCAACCGTTCAATCTCCTTATCCATGTTGTGGGCCCCACAAATCATGGCATTGCCTAGGGCCCATGTGGCATGCTCTCACATTCCAAAAAGGTTGTCGATCTAACACCTAAATATTCCTGCACCATTGACCAGGAGGTTCCATCTCGACATCCAAAAAGTATTATTTTAATACTTGCCCATAAGAGTGAAGGGAGAAGCCTTTGGAATGAAATCCATCCTCCACCATTGGTTTTATTCTATGTTACCGAATCGTTGAAAAATTAGGCCGATTCCTGGTACGGTACGTCCCTGAATTGAAATCGGAATGGAATCGAAGTGGAATTTGTTAGGGTTCGGAAAATTCGTCTCTAAATTTTTTTGAGTTCCTAACCTTTGAACCCGAAAATTTAAAAAACCTTAAATGGACGAATACGAATCTTGTTTTATTTCAGACGAAAACAATCCTAAAATTTTTTAAAAAAACAAGCAAGAGAGGGAGTTGGGCGTAAAGGCGTCGCAAGAGAGGAAGTTGGGCCATAAAGGCTTCACAGGAATGCCGGAGAAAAACCCATCTCCATCATTTTATGAGCCGATCGAAACAGAAGACGTTGAGCTTGACTAAGCGGTCAAGTCAAATATTCAACCATTGCTCCTATCTTGCTATCGATGCTCTTGGGTTTCGATATTGATCTAGAGCCACGGCCGTATGATTCCCTCCCAACCGAGCATTAATCACTACCTTCCGAGAGAATGATATAAAATTAAATATATTAATTATAATAAATCATAATATACATATTAAAAATTATAGATTAAAAAGTTGTATATTTATATTGCATTACTAAATATAAATAGATTTATTTTTAATTTTTTAAGTATATATTTAATTTTTGATATATAATTAGTATAATTAATTTTTAATATATATAAGTATTTTAATTTATAATTAATATATTTATGATTTTTATATGAACGTACCCAAACGTCAATTTTTTTTTGCTGTATCCATGTACCGTACCCACATACCCGATTCCGATTCCTATTCCTATTCGGCAACTTAGGTTTTATTTAATAAACAGACATTAGGGTTTAAAAGAGAAGCAAAGGTAAATAAATAAAACATCCCGACATTGGTTCATTAAATCCAAGTCATCATCAGACCACAACCAAAGGTTTGGGGGAAATAGCATTATGAAGCCATGAGTTAGTAAAGTAAAATGCCTTTGTGATGATTTACACCATCTAATTGGGGTTGATCAACGGTTCA
Organism: Sequoiadendron giganteum; assembly: GCA_007115665.2. Lineage (NCBI taxonomy): Eukaryota > Viridiplantae > Streptophyta > Pinopsida > Cupressales > Cupressaceae > Sequoiadendron > Sequoiadendron giganteum. The sequence goes on along the minus strand of CM021110.1, from coordinate 159,439,729 downwards.
CAAGAGCTCAAGAAGGAAAATTAAAAGTCTCAAGGAAAAGCCCCGCCATTAGCCCAAGAAATATGAGTTAGCAAACTTTATTAATACTAAACTATATACTATTAAAACATTTGCAAAGAGCCTTTGAAAGCTTCAATCCATAGTTGTAGCACCCAAACCTAGGGCTACAATTTTGTTTGACTGCCAAGGAGGGTCATGAGGATCAAGATTCGAAGTAATATCCAATACCACTATCTATGCATTTGGTATTCCTCTTGAACCAATTTTTTGTCCATAAGCATTAGAGGTATAATAGGATTTTCTTTGCAAAATTTGTTTTTAATAGATATCATTGCATATGTGGAAAGGGTTGGCCACATTTTTTACTCCATATAGAATTTAGGGGATGAACATATATATTTCATGTGTGCTTAAGCCACCATGTCCATGGCAAGGAATTGACGAGGTGAAAGAAAGCCTCACTTGGGGCCACTCTTCTTGCTTCATGTGCCATTCTCTGACTCCTTATTGTCACAACCAATTTCTTCTATCTACTATTGTTTTGTCAATCCTTTCTCCTTCACACCTTTACTACTATCTTGCACATTATTTGCAACTAACTATTAGATCTAATTCTTCCTATCATATAAATGTATATACATACATATATAAGAAATAAATAATTTATAATTATATAAATAATAAATAGATAATAAATTAATTAATAACAAATTTATTTATTTACTAAATTAATTAAGATTAAATATAACATAAATGCATCATTTACATAATAAAATTAAACATCAAGGTAAACAAATGTTTTTTAAAGGCACTTAAGGAGTGCATGATCTAAGAAGTTTATTCTAAAACTAACAATATGAATCTTTGAGACGATGGGGGTTTCAGACTACTGCTTCATTGGCATTGCACAAAAATAATCATGGTTTTCCATCTTAAAGAATCTCATCTACCTAGCAGACAATTTACAACCTAACTTGGAAGCAGAATTTTCTTAGTTTGAATAAGGATGTGAAAATATTTCTGATTTTGACTCGCATTCCCTATGGGTTCGCCCATGTCTGGCCTGGACAAGCCCATACTGGACCCAAGGTGCCTGGGCTGGACCCTGAATGAACCTAGGGACATCCCAGACCTGAACCCAAACTAGTACCAAATTTGTGCAATATGGGTGCCTAAATATAAGAACCCAGTAACATAGTATATTAGCATGTGATTCAGTGACAACACTAACATCACAAAAAAATTACAAACATGGCATACAGCAAGGTAAGACTTTATATAAAGAGGATTTTTTAAAATAAGTATCAAAGAGCCTTCGTGATGAATAAGGTCCTGCATCCCAATTTCTACTTCAAAATAGACAATTATCATTATTCTTCCAATAAACTGATGACTAAATTACAACAAATAAAAATTTACTCTTTTTCTGATATACAGACATACAATAGCTAGCGATACTAAACTATCTGTTACAAAGGATGAATAGCATACAGGTACGTCAGGAATTTCAGATTGCCAATTGAAGATGAGATGGTCCCTGGAAATCCCATGTTTGCCAAAGTTCTGCATGTCAATATGTATTATTTAGTATTTTAGAATTAATGCGATCTATTGCCTACGTCAATATGAAATTGAATTAGTTAGTGTTCTGCCCAATCCAAGAGAACATATCCATAATGCAAGGCACATCTTCAAATGGCAGAACAATACATCATTTTGTTGTATAACATTGCCAAAAAGTAAGTCCAAGCATTAAACAAGAACTCACACAGATGCAACATGACCATTAACACAACTGACATGCGACCAGCTGCTGCAAGGATCCACTAAATCAACATTCCAATCATTGAGCAAATTTTTGGAATCATTCAATGACTGCCTAAATGTATTTAACGCATCACCTGATGCACATATAAACCATGAGTCAGAAAGAATTAGTTAGCATAGTCCAGTAAATATAAAGCAAGAGAACAGTTCCTGCATGCCAGGTACCTAACTAATTTTCTAATAAGCAAACACTCAAAATTTCTCAAAAATCCAGAGCTATAAAAAATATAATTTTAATTTAGAGTTTAACTTCTCATCAATTTGAAGTACAAAAAGAGGAAGTAGCATCCATTCATTTTAACAGAATACAGTATCTTGTTTTCTTTTCCTTTTTTTATATTAAAATATCTTGCTTTTCTTAAAACAAAGATAAAATTATATTGTTTAGAAAACAAATTAAAATATGGAGTCTATCGTCAGGTAGTTTAAAGAGACCATAAAGGGAGAAAGCGTCAAAAAAACAGTCCTGAGGCACTGTTCAGAACAGCACATTTCCAATAGAGATACAATATACAAATCTAATTAGGAAGCAACTTTTAATAACAGAGAAGGAGATACAAGGGCAGATGGTAACAGAGAGACAAAAGAAACTATATGCCATGTGACTTTCCTCTCAGCTCTCAAAGCAACTTAGGTGCTACAAAGATAGACAGATTGAAACCACTAACAAGGCTGGTCAAAAGAAAAAAAGTGAGGTATAGTTTACAGTGAATCATTAATCCACATGAGGCATAAGCTCTCCAGATCCACTGCTAGACCCTGTAAGCAGTTCTTTCCTTGACCTGAAATACCATTCTGAAGCAGGGGAGCATCTGAATGGGGACCGTGGATCTTGTGAGGACCTCTTCTGAGGTCTAGGCCATTCAAATTAGACTAAAACGACCAGCATTTTGCCAGTTTGGTGAGATTGTATTCTGTTCTTTTGCTTGGATCAATTCAGCATATCAAGATTTTGCAGGGTCTATGAGTAAGACACCCCTTGAGACCCTCATCCTGTGTTTGTGATATTGATTGCAGGCAACCAGCAGTTGCTTGCAACCAGATGGAGTATATAATTGTTTAGAACAGAAGCATTAGGACCACTCTCCTACATTTCTCTGATCACATGTTGTATGGCAGTTTCTAAATTTTTTACTGCCATAAAAATGGTAACTCTGGTGTTTGCAGTTTCAGCATGGCCTTATAATGAAGAATACACTAACTTGTTAAGTACAACAGAACACTATGCTAGAGTGCAAATTCAGAGGAACTGGGATCTAATTTCTCCAGGAGAATCACAAATTTGTACCAAGCTGGTGGAAAGCTAAAACATCTCTAATGCTTTATGTCCTTGACTTAGTTGCTTCCATGCTTTGGCGTCTTGAATTATGTGTGTTATAAATAAATAGGCGTCCTTAAAACTACTTTTTTGGCAAATACATGTATGGGGCAATCCCATACACCTCAAAAAGGTTCCTTTCTAAGTTGTAATAATAATTACTTATGTAGGAATAAAATTTCACATTAACACAACTACTCTATGATAATGCCCCACAGAATGTAGCCCAGAATCACAAAAAAACATAAAGAAACTCAGAACAACAAGAATAAAGAGTTCAGAATAGAGATGACTTCAATTTTTCGTTTTGATAAAAGTCAAATATATTCATAAATGACAAGCCTTAAAAAACCTGGGCCCTGGGTCTTGATACTTCATAAGTCTGGTGAAAAGCTCAGAGAGTAAGAGATCTTCATTATGTTAACTTCTGCTATATATCAGAGCATGTTATGAATATCAACTATATGTGTCAGCTATAAGAGAGAACAAACTAAAAACTGTCATCTTTATACAATTCTGAGCCTATCCATAAGTTCCTTTCACATTCCCTTCACTGCAGGCTTCAATTTTCACATAGTCAATAAGAAGAAGAGAATACTAGGCCGAGTTTAGTTAGGGTTTTGCCAAGTTTTCTTATGTCTTCATGATGGCAATTACTGCCCTAGCGCACACCAGAAGATCATATGGCATGGTGGAACCAATGCAGAATCATTCTGGAGCCCATACCTGCATAAAAATCTGATTGCACTCTCAATAGATGGAATATCATACACCCATGGCATATTGCTTGATGATGTACTCAACCAGCAAGCTATCCTAGTCAATCATAGGCCTACTGATTCCCACTTCTGTATAGATCAGGATCTTGAAAGTCATCTTCAAGCTGCAGTCCAACAAAGGTCATGATGTGAAGAATCTGAAAGTTGAATTTCTCACAGATTCTAGCTGTCCAAGTGATGCATATTGCCAATCTCTTTGATTACATTGTATGGATTTACTCTGACCTAAAAAATGTGTCATTCACCCCATTTTCATATCCAGTGACAAAACTGAACTTGTAGCATTCCTATTATGATCAGATATGGCTTCACTGAACTCTTACCATTATTTTGGCTGATATCATCAGATCTCTAAATGGACAGATATAAAAACTCCAAGTGAAGGTCTAAGCAACCTTCAAAAGAAACTGATATGTATTTGACCAAGTACATATTGCTGCAACCATTATTTAGGGGACAAAAGCTAATGGATGGAGATTTCACTATTGCTTTATGGATTTTTGCAAGGCATTTGCAATAGTTCAAAGGCATCTCTTGTTCCAGAAAGAAAGAAAGTTGTAAACATATCACAAGTAACCAAAGAGTTGAGAAAGTCAATGGGACTTGAAAGTATATTCAGTTACAATACAAAAGTGATAAAGCTAATGCAGTTACCGTCAAACCCCAAACCATATGATATAAATCTGACCACAAATCATCATGTGAGATAAAGAACCTTAAATGAAATTGAACAAGATACTGAAAAGAAGAAAACTAGAGACCAAGGCTGAAAAATTGCACTGTCATACTGTAGCAAGTATCTAGGATTTGAGATTTCTATATTGGCAAACTCCTTGATAATGGCACATTATGAGACAATTATTTCCCAGGCCTACATTGAAAAGTGAAATACTTTTGACATTTATAGCACCATTGGGAGAAATATTTAAAACAAGGAAGTCCATTGTCATCCATACTCTGCTTGGAGAACCTTAATTTGAAATTGGAGGATAGAAGCAATTGTATTGTGTTCCAAGTCATATTTGTCATCCTACTGTATGCAGATGAATTATTGTATTTTCAATTATCTCCCACAGTTACATGTCTTTAAAAGCAGCTGAATGTGCTTTGCGCACTTTCTTATGAGCATAGGTTATGTGTCAAACTGGGCAAGAATAAAATTATAGCATTTAAAATGTCCAAGAAGGAAGTGTCAAGTATAAGGGATTCTAAAAATGGACACCAGGTACAAATAAGAGGGCAAACAAATAACTAGGCATCATGGGAGCAGCAAGGCAAAGCTTGCACACTTTCAATGGTGAGCAAAGAATAACAAACAAATCATGCAATAGACTGTATGTTTGTCAAATGGCCAATGAGATGAGATTTATCTGTTTCATGCATTTTCATTAATTTTATACATTACAATGAATTTTGAGTAGAAGTTATCTTCAGCCAATGACTTCTTAAGTGGGAAAAAATTATGGAAACCATTGATCAACAAATACATATTGCTTTGGAAAGACAATAAAATAATTGAAATACAACTTAAAGCACCAGCAGATTGGCTTCTTAATTTATAATCATCACATATATGTCCTCAAAAATAAAATTATGAATTTATGTTGAAGCAAAAAGCACATGGAGTCTGAATGTTTTGCTAAACTTCCAAGTCTCAAATTGCAATAATATTTCTGGTACTTTCCATACTCCTATTACTTTCTTCATTTTATTCACCTTAGAATACTTTGGAGTGACAAGGAAAAAGTAATACCCTCAGAGTTTGATGCAATAGTAGACCATTGCATTGACAAAATAACAAACGCTACAAGCCAGCACATTTTTCTATGACTGCTTCTAAGCATCCACTCTGCAAAAAAAATTGAAATCACAGAATTAAAATTTAACCATATATATACTGGAATATCAAATTCAGCCAGACAGGTTTTACGTGCACCCACAATTATCAAGTTCATCCAACCAATGCTTCAGCTCACCTCCACAACAGCAGGACCTGACAGAAAATCATAAACAAGCCATTATAAATGAGAATGCATACATCACAACAAATAGCATTCATTAGAAAAAAGCACTATCACTCTATCAGAAATTACTTTCCCATGTATATCAGACCTCTGAACTCCCTTGATGATGATCTAATTGCACACCCATCAGTTTGCCAATCATCATTAGAAGCACAGCAATTTCTTGTCTGATGCAAACTCCTTCAAACTCCTAGAAATCCATGAACTAGAAAAATTATTAAAAAGGAGTAATCCTAGCTAGTGTTCTCGAAAAATTGTTAGGTTATTTTCCTTTGCAGATGCATATTATAAGTGTAAAGATTACAATGTCCAGTCTTGTACCAACAAGCAATCAGAGGAACATAAAAAAAAGAACAGAACATCATGGGTCAACTAATTGTTGGCAATTCCTATCAAAAAGAAAATCTATTCAATAGGCAACAATAAATTGAAATATTATCAAAAAAATTCTAAGTAGCTGGAGACCAGCAGTATTAATATTGCAGTCATTTCTTGAAAGGAAAATATATTGTTATTTAAAGTAGTTATAATTGAATTGAAATGGACTGTCATGATTATCATTTGTCTTCACATAATTGATATGAATACATGTCAAGCTTACAGTGCATATGTTAATAATTGTCTTTTGCTACAGAAAGGGAAATAGTTTATATTGATTTGAGGACAAAGGGCCAGCACTATACAGTGCTCAAAAAATCACTGACACCCACGATACCAGATAGCTGCAAGAAAACAAATGTGTCTCAAAATATCAATATACAAGACTAGTATACACTTTGGCATCCACAATAGACAATAAAACGAACAGACTCCAGATTTAACAGTAAATAAAACACAAAAAATCAAAGATCAAGACAATTTGAAGCAATGAAAGGCAGGAGAAGTCAAATAGCTCTAGTTGTCTTGCCACATTCACATCATCAGTGCACAATTCTTGGAAAGTTGGAAGGGATGCTGAAACTGCTCTATTGCAAGACCTGCTTAAGCAGTTCAATAGTAATGCCTATTCTTGGAATTCATGGACTCCAAATTGATGAGCACTCACTAACATTTTGAATTTCTGAAACATGCAACAGGCAACCCATTAAACTCTCATTTCTTGAAGGGATAGAGAAAGAGACAAGCTGTTCAATCTCCTTTGATGATCTTCATTACTTTGAAGCTGTCAATCAACATAGTCCGAGCATGAACCAAAGTTAAATAACACTTCTGCGCCAACGTGGTGCATGTGAGGACATGTTACATAAATGGAGCAGGAGATACCCAATAATAAGAGGAAATGGAATATATGTGCACTCATTAGAAGTCTAGAATTAGCTAGAAGCCTCTCCATTCGTAGGTGACAATAGTCATTGTGAAAGGTATTGCAAACCCTCAGTATACAATGCTACCTTGCTTCAGCAGCAGTTAGGGTTTTATTCTGCTAATCCTGCATGTCCATCACTTTTATAAGTTCCTATAGGCATCTGAAAGTGAAGTCATAACCCTTGAACCTAGAGTAGAAGGATATGGATACCAATACGGCTATTTTTCAAGACCACATATATATATATATATATATATATACAGACAAGAAAAAGGAAAACTGTGAATACAGATCAGGCACCTTTTCTTAGACAGAAAAAGGCTATCATATTTTGAAAAGGAAATTCTGGCAGTCAAAAGAGGAATAAAGAAATTCAAGATATATTTAATGCCAAAATATTTCATAGTCAGAACAAATAGTCAAGCCATGAGAAATCTCACGAAGAAAAAGCAGTACAAAGATTTGGCTCGAGGAAGAGTTGCATGAGAGTATTTTGAGTTCAAGAGCTATGATTTTCAAACTCAATGGGCAAAAGGAGAAGATAATCCAATGGCAGACACTTTGACTAGAGAACTTGCAGCAGCAGTTTTCACCAATCAGGATCAGAATCCCTACTTACTTTTATAGAGATTATTGAAGTGCTGTTAGATCATTGGTAATTGAATAAATAGTTAGAGAACTTGTAAGTTTGATCTAAGATTATTGGAGATATACGCCAAAACAATATGATGACATAATCATCAAAGAGATTGGCCTTCTTGAAGCACCTGTTTCTCTCCATTTAAAAAAATTCTGTTCATTTGATCTCTATCTGTGAAAGTTTGACAAACATTGGAGGCCAGCCCATCTTAGAAGAAATATAATAAGAATCTGTAGATTAGGGTTTGTTAGCAGTTTAAATTTTGGGAGATACTTATGAAAATTCACGCAGACAATGTTACCAATAGATTACTGGATGATTAAACTTGGATAATGTACATTTGATTGGATCTGAAAAATTATTGTCTTCCAAAATTAGAATTTTATCCCTTAGATTGGGAATGGATGCCCGAAGTCATCATTAAAGACAGTTTTGCCAAGACTACACCTGCAAACGCAGCCAGAAGAATTCAGTGGGATAAGATATCAAATGGAATATTCAAAAGAGTAATATTTTCTTTCCATATAAGACAAGAGGACTATGACATGGATGAAGATATTTCGCATGTGTCGTAAAAGCTGTGGCTGGAAGGGCATTAGGATTACAAGGTCACTATCGTGTGTTGATAGCACTGCATTAAAAGAGGACCTAGGAGTATGCAAAAGCATAGTGGACCCTACCACTAAACCAACTTTTCTATTCTCAGGAATCTTGTGCATAACGTTTGCTTAGGGCTTGTATCTCTACCTACCTACCATCGATGCAGCATCTCTGTTTTGGTCCATTGATCTCCTTGCATAATTCCTATAAATACAAGAGAACAGAGATCGTTGGACATCAGGTGTTTGGGTATTAGAGTTCTAGAGAGTCTAGAAGTATCAGATGTATACTCTAAGCTTGTGCCTTCTTGCGATCTTGTTAATCTGTGTTAGAATTTGATTAAGTCCCAATCAATCTTAATTCAAATGATATAAAACTTGTCGATGTTTGTAACCCATGTATTTCTTTTGATTCTACACATTATTTTGATATCATTAAGAGCCTTTGTTCAAATTGTTGAATTCTTTGAGTTTATAGATTGGGTCATATTGTGATGAATATTTAAATCTTTAAAGGAATAATAGAGAAAAGAAAAACAATGGTGATAGCAATAGTGAACAATTGAACAGAGTGAGTAAATGCAAATATAAAGATATATTATTATATAATTTATTATTTCAAAATATTTTATATTATTTTATACCTAAATATTATAATTGTATTATAACTATTACTAATTATTAAACTTATTAAATTTTAATACTAACAATATTAAAATATAAAAAATATTAAAGACACGTAAAAATAAAATTAATAATATATTAATAAATAATAATAAACTTATTAAATAAATAAAATCAACTATTATATAGTTAATAAATAAATGTAATAACTAAACAAATACTAAAAATTAATAATTATACAGAAAATGAACACATCTAAAACCAACCTTAAATAAAACTATAAAAAATCAATATTCGGTGCCCACCACTTTATAATAGTTGAAAGCAAGATATTTCGCTCACATGGGTGGACAAGGCAATTAATTATTTTGTTCAAAGCAGCTCAAAACTATCTCAATTCTATTTAAACCTCTGTCACCTAGATCAACAGACTTCCCCTATTGTAATCTTCATTGGCCTTTTATCTTTGTGAGCCTATGGTAGCAAAATGATGCAGGAGCATCCGTGGCTGGCAAGCTATCTTGCATCAACAAAATAATATTTTAATTCAATTTCCTAAGGTTTGGTAGGTGATTAGCTTGGTGAGGTAATTTGCAAAGTTAGACTAAGTTAAATATTAAATAATTACCCTTTTATTATCTTGTTGCAATTTTTGGGTGTGGAGACAATTTAGGGGGATTTTGGAAATTATTTAAATTTTCAAAAATTGGCAGTAAATATTCTTGGGTGTGGGTCTTGGAGGGAGTATGAGTTGGAATAATGCATTTAAAACTTCCTAAAATCATGCATGCAAAGGTTGGCGCCCAAGGTGAGCTGGAGGAGTTACATTGGAAACTGCCCTAAAATCTAGGAATGGACTCCCATTTTGCCACTTTTGGTGGGAATGGGTCTAAGAAAGCATTTTTAATATTACTAAAGGTTTTTGGCATGCATTTTTTGGAGGTGTCTTCCCAACTTGGTTGTGGCTTTTTACTGGAGAAGTTTCTGGAGCTTGTTTTTGAAGATTACAAGCAATTTGGACTATATGTTTTGGTAGCCATTCTTGGCTAGAATTTCAAGGTTGTTGTTGCAAGCATAGATGAAAAACTCGCCAAAGACTCACGAGTTTTTTGGCTGGCCGAGTTTTTGGGCCATTTACTTGCTTGAAAAACTTGGAGAGTTTTTCAGAAAAACTCGAAGGTTTTTCAGAAAAACTCGGAGAGTTTTAAAAAAGAAACTTGGCCTCTTAGCATGAAGGTTTGTGTGGCTTTGATGGTCTTAATCTAGGTTTTTTGTTAATGCAAAATGATGTACACAATGAAGGTTTGTGTGGTTTTGGAGGTCTTAATTTGGCTTTGGCGGGGGCTTCACCCCTTGACCCCGCCCTGTATCGCGATAGGGAGCGCGTCAAGGGCATTGCCCCCGAACCCCGCGAGGAACACTGCCCCTTGACCCCATTGTGGGTGTTGCAGACCCTCCCTTTCCACACCCCCCTCCCCTCGACCCCGCCAAGGGCGTTGCCCCCAGACCCCCATGGGGGCATTGCCCCTCGACCCCATTGGGGGCGTTGCCCTCAAACTCCCATTGAATTCATTTGATTTTCTAAGTACTCTCCAAGTCCAAGTTTCCAAGTTTGCCTACAAGTCTTCATCTATAATATCGTCTAGTTCTACCTCTCCCCTAGTTTTCACTAGACATGGGAAAGAGGAAGATGTAAATTTGTAAAATATATTAATGTAGTATTTACTTTCATTTTTACAAAAACATTTTGCTATTTTCATTTTGTTTCAGACTATCAGCATCAGCGCATTCCACATGAGGATGCCATTTTGTACCCAATTTGCTTTCAAATCAATCAAATACAACTAGACTCAGCTTGTTTCTTTTATGTACTCATTTATTGACTCATTCGATGCATCTTATCATTGAATTTTGCAAAAAAAATGTGTTTATAATGAAATTTAAGCAATTTTTTAAGTTGTCGAGTTTTTGCTGAGTTTTTGCCAAGTCGAGTTTTCCAGGCTTGCCGAGTTTTTGCAATTGCCGATTTTTTTAACTATGGACTTGCAGGCATAGTTCTTTTCTTGGGAGGGTTGTGGACATTGTTATTGCAGGTTTGAGAATATATCTACCACAGCAAATAATATTTCAAGGGTTACAAGTTCATTGTGTTTTGATTTTCTAGAGAAAATTGCAAAAAGATAAATTGATGCTTCATGAAGTCGAGGGTTTGAAGAGGCCATATCTGTGAATGATTTTGTTGAGTGTCTCAGACTTCAAAGTCTGATTTCAGATGTTTTATAACAGTCCTAGGGGCTGCCATGATTGTAATTTAATTTTGCTTTGATTTCTTGTAAGCCTAGTAATTGTTGACAATAGAAAATTTACAATCTTGTTGCTGTTTTAACATTGTTTGAATCCAATTTGAGGAAGTGGTTTCTTAAGAATTTGAGGTGAGTTTTGAAAGGTTGGAACCCTCTCTACATCACAAAATCATAGACAAAAACTAGTTTATGCAAAGGCAGATAGACATGGGCAAAGGAAATGCTGACACAATGGCAAAAAAAAAAATCATACGCAACAAAATATTACACCTAGCAACAAACATGATATGACACAAACAAGTAGGGTTTGTTGAATCCAAATGTTTCTACCATAGGGAAAAACTTGTTCACATTTCGGGTTACAGCAAGCACAATATCCAAGCCATATCCAAATCATATTGTACCCATATCCATACTTGATACATCAATATATGTTAGTGTTCCATGGGGACGCATCCCCTCCCCCAAAAACCTCGTGTTTCCGAGATAGGGATGTCTCAAAGACTTGGTCCTTGGGGGGGAGTTGCCCCACTGTCCTACCACCAATGTTGCTATCTCTAAAATGCCACCGAGAAGCTAGGGACACCAGGACATCCCCGAGACTTCTGGGGGACTTCTAGGAGTCCCCTGACCGTCTCGGGGACGCCCAGGAGTCTCCTTTGGCCAAATGACCAAAAACAAATTTCTTTAAAATAAATCAAACTTTTCTTTGAACTTTGTGCCCAAGGCTAAATCCTAATGACCTATGGGCTCCATCCAAACCCCACAAACTTTATAAAATTACCTCCTATCCTCATTTTAATTCGTAAATATTAAAAACAAATCAACAAGAAGCTAATAGTGTGAGTGTGAGAATGAGAGCTGCAAGTGTAAGGTGAAAGAGTGTGAATGGAGAGCAAGAGGGTTGAGGAAGAGCGAGAAGAGGAGTGACACTAAGTTAATATTCACTTCAAAATTCAAATGTTCAAAACTAGTTTGACAAAATTTCATTTGTAATTCTTATACTTATACATCTTTTTATAACTATTTTTTCAAGTACTATATGTATTTCAGCACCGCCACTTCGCCACCGTCCCCCACCATCCCCAAACTTAGGCCCTTGGTCCCCCCGTCCTCAAAACTTGTCCCCACGTACCCGCGTCCCCCCATTAGGAAACTCCGTGGAACTGTGGTATATGTACTAAGGGAGGAGATAGTGTGTCTTAGTAGACTTGATCATCAATGATCCACCCAACACTCCTCATTGAAATCGTTCTATGATACACAAGTTCTAGCAAGTGAATACAAATTACCTGATATGATGTGATTATTATGTGAGGATCTATGTTGCTTACTTACACCCAAGGAAGTGCCTAGGTTGACATTTAACCTATCTAAACTAGCATAATAGAATCTCAATTGATTAAATTCAATAGGTGCACCAAATCCTTAAAGGGTTGTTAAAGTGCAAACTGCCCCATTTAGGTGAACATGTCTCTATTTTATTTCCAATCACTACTAAGGAATCTGCAACACAATAAATTCCCGTTGTAGTAAATTTGTTATGATGAATTTGACAAATAAAAACTTGTCCTACGTCATGTCCCCTTTTCAGGATTAGATCCATGGAGAAGACCTCTAGCTTATCCCCTTTTCCTATAGGCCAAAGGAGAGCAAGAGAAATAAAAATAATAATATTTTAAGTGGGCCTAATCACTTTATTTTCAAAAGGGCAACTTACATTATTATTTTTGGTTCAATGTAATGTTTAAAAAGTGATTTTCGCGCTTTATTCAAGATATAATTTAAAAGTATTTTTAAATACTTGGAGAGAAGCAAAATAAATAAAAATTAAATAAAATAGAGGATCCGAAGTAAAACACCTAAAAAAGAGAAATCAAGGATCACATCAAATCATCACTTGTCATTATAAGGTTTTTAATACTTTCTAGAGATTAAGTTTTGTCTTAATTTTTCCATCCAAGGACAAAAAACCTCTTGATTTTCAAGGTTGGATTTGAGGATGAAAACCCTTCTCCATAAGAGGTTATTCCACCCAAGGATCGCATTTGTGCTCAAAGAATTTGTCATTTTTAGCTTGCTAAAGTGTCACTACAATGAATTATTGAAGATTTCAGCTTGTGGAAGATTGGATCGAATTATAAATGCAAGCAAATTATTGTTATTGATGACTTCCATTATTATTTTTGAGTGCCACATTGAGGATGGTTTCTAGAAGTCATTGGCATGTTTCAATGCTGTTCACCAACATTTATTGTTGTCATTTTGTGATTTTTGCAGCGCCAAATTGGAGAGAATAAGTATTTGTTACTGTTGTTCACAAATATCACAATTTATCCAAGGTCCTCCTGCCATAACAGCCGCCATACTATCAGAAATTTGGTCTTTTTCAGTCAAAGGACCAGCCTTTCCATTGGATCTGCACAATTCGTTATTTATGAGATTTCATACTTGTTGTTCATACATAAATCAGTAAGCACATTGGTCGAAATTGCTCATCTACATGCTAGATTTGCTGTTGTGATGTATTTGAAGATTTATATCAGCATATGAGGATTTGATTTGTGACTTTCCAACCACTTGAAGTTGTTATCAATATTTGGTTTCATTTCAGTTTGTTGTTGTAGTTTCATTCTTATTTCACAAATCAGAAAAATACAAAAAAAAATTGCATGTTTCCATATTGATCCCAATCCAGGACATTACATCCTGTCTTCACAAAATAATTTCTGCCGATCCCAGTTTTATTATAATTCAGTTAGAGACATTTGTTGGGAACATCTGCCACTAGATGATCCCTGTCAAAAAGTGATTGATTGATATTATTATCCAACAACAGAGCCGTGCCAGCAAGTGAATAGTATGTAATCATTTCCAATAGCAAAGCCCCACTTGAGCGTGCCTGACTGAAAACATCTACCTTTGTTATTAGAGCCCTACCAAAGAGTGATTGATTGGGAACATTAGCCAGTACCATTAGAGTCCCAACAAAAAGTGGGTGGGAACATCTGCCAATGGCAAACCCCAGACTAAGAGTGACTGGTAGTGAACCATTGCCAGCAGCAGAGCCCAGCCAAGATGGATAGAGATCATTTGCATATAGCAGAGTCACCCCAAGTGATTGAGATCCTTCACCAACAAGGGTGTTTAGCACAATGGGTGTTTCAAAATATTAATCATTAGCAATATTGTCCATCTTCCTAGAGCCAAAACTATGCACGTTAAAGGAAAAGGCCAAATTGAATCGAGTTAACAAGGGTGGGAACAAGTCAAATGAAGTAGCCAAGGGCAAGCCCAAGGTTGAACCACAATGCTACAGCCAAATATAAAATAAAAAAGCATTTGACAAATACATAGTCCCCAAACCATAGGTAAATGTTAGCTTCTATCAATGCATTCCAGCAGATAGTCTCCCCTAAAGCTGGTGCTAACAAACAGTAATTCACTACTTCCAACCAAGCCTTGGCCAAACTCTTCTTTGAGGCAAAATGTGAAACTGCCAATGGCTAATGAGACAATGATAAAGAGGGGAAAGAAAAAGGAACTACAAAGTGGATGATCTATGTGTGCATTAAGGAAGTGGCAGCATGACAGTCTTCTTGTTGCATCCAAATAGGCACACCCAGCTCAAAAGACCAGAAATACTAGACTTGGTGGGTAAGCAGTCTTGGATGCCCACATGCACAACTTAAAACATGGAAAGGACCTCCAGACAAGGCCAAATTCCTATCTGATATAAAACTAAACTAATGCTTGCAGATAAAAGATTTGGGGAGGGGCAATGAGTTAGAAAGAGATAAGAGTGCAGAGAAAGAAAAATAAAATAGGGAAATGTATCAAAAAACAGTGATCAATGAGCCCACTAAATCAATTTATCAGACATGAAAATGCAATGATTGCAGCCAGAGCTGGCTTAACCTGTGTCTTCTGGAGGACCATGTGCAGGCAGCCATTAACAGTTGCAGCCAAGGCTGGTTCAATTAACCACTACTTGAGAGCCATAAGCAAGCAAACAAAACATAAATGAAACAAAACCAAGGGACACTCTCGGAGTCAAAATATGAAGAATAAAGCCATAACAACACTTTTATTCATTCAAGAGCCAAAAGATCTTTACAAATGAGAAAATCCCTACACTAATAGATTGCCAAAAAGAGAAAGCAATCTTAACCATTGATCCAATAGGGTAATCCAAAGGACCACAATAACTAACATGTTAACCTAAAAATGGATCCTTTTTTAGATAACTTGACCCCACACTCCTTGGGAGGTGAAAGTGGGGGGCGAGGTTTTCCATACAATATTAAAGAAGCCACAACAAATGATAGGGAAACCCGGGGACGCGTCCCCCCCAAAAAATGCCCCGTACCCGTTCCCGGGACATCCCGCATACTAGGGGACGGCAGGGGGACGGCAGGGGACCGTCCCTCTTTTTGCAGAAATCTCAGGAAATGTCCCGGGGACGGCCAGGGGACGCCTGAACCGTCCCCCAGCAGTCCCCCACGTCAAAACATGTTTTAAAAATAAAGTTTATATATATATATAATAGTTTTCAGTTTTTTGGTTTTTGAGTTGTTCGTTTAAATTATTTTCATATATCTTTCACAATATTTGGAACACTCACAAGATAAATATTTGATGCTCTATTAGAGATATATAAAAATAACAAAAAGTTATTCCAAAAGTGTGTAAACTTGAATTTATTTGCTTGCTGTTCACTAACAGGTTTTAGAGACAAAGACTTAGGATTTTGACCTTTTTAAACAGTTCTTCACAATTGGAAATAGGCTGAATATTAAAGCAATTTGATGCCCAAAACTCCTTGAGTGCAACAATTTGTGAGCTGGAAATAACCTTATGTAATTTGATATAAGTTTATAAAGTATAACTTGGAGGTTGTATTATGATTCATGTATGTTAATTCTGAATTTTCAATGTGTATTGAGTACTGACAAAGAATATTGAACACAAATGCTATATATAACGTATATTATGTATGCTTTATCCATGTTTTTATATGAATATTTTAAATTTTCCCTATATATTTAAATTTTCCCTATATTTTATATAGCCGTCCCCTGCCGTCCCTAATTTTGGCCTCAAAAATCGGAAACTTGGGGACTCGTCCCCTGCCGTCCCCATCCCGGAAACTTGGGGTAACCTTGATGATAATTAATTAGGAGCTGGTTGATGCTTGTGTGTGATCCTCTCACCCTTGCTATGAAACATGTTGTAAATTTTGTTTTCTTAGTTTGTTTTACAAATTAAAAAATAAGTAGGAGGCTTGAAGTGGCCATTTCTTTCAAACTCTAATAGTAGGGTTTGGTGCAAAATGGATAGATTAAGTAAACAAGAACATGATTAAATGCAATATTTCTTCCAAATTTGTTTTTGATCATACAGGGAGGTGGAAAAGGCCAAAAGAAGTGTGGGAAGAGAGGGTTTGTATCTTGTGTACAGCAGGGAAGGTGGAAACTGAAAAACATTTTATCTTAGATTGAAAAGCGTACAGCGACATCAGACACAACTACATAAGTGATTTGGCAGCAGTTACCTTTCAAGATTTTTTTAGCCTGGAGTGGGTGGAGAAAATGGGAGGGCTCATTATCAAGATAAACTGCAGGAGATCAGCACTTCATAAAGCTAAAATAGCAGGGTCTACTGTGCCATAGGCTTTCTTCAGCCTCGTGGACATTAAAAGCTTCTATTCTACAACAGGCCACAAAGATGAGCTCCAA
The DNA here is from genome assembly GCA_007115665.2 of Sequoiadendron giganteum. Classification (NCBI taxonomy): domain Eukaryota; kingdom Viridiplantae; phylum Streptophyta; class Pinopsida; order Cupressales; family Cupressaceae; genus Sequoiadendron; species Sequoiadendron giganteum. Next base: position 159,422,571 of record CM021110.1, on the reverse strand, counting down.
TAGGCCGTCTCACAAAGGATAATAGTCGAAATTGGTGGCCATGGACAAATCGAAGGTCTGTCCCTTTATGGCTTTTGTCCTAGTAAATATTTCCTCAAATTTTACAAAAACCATCTAGACTTTGTGAAGGTGTATGGAAATCTTTTCCCACTATGCCCAATTCTCCAAATTCCAAGGCAAATATTCAAAAATTTCAAAATGGATTTGGACGGGAAATAAATTTCTCATAGGCCCCATGTGCATAGTACTACTTCTTGGGCTAGTGCAATTCCACTTGGAATAAGGAAAAGCATAGTCCACACTTGCCTAGTTCACACCCATGTGTCACTAGATAAGTGCATAGTTGTGGTAAACTAAACCCTTGCAGTCCCAATTGTTGATTCCCTTGTTGATGAGATTGAAAAGCTTCAAGATCTAACTTTAATTGCCATTGTGCATTGCATAAAACATTGGCTCTTGGTGTCATCAATATAGAAGTGGGTCACAAATTCTTGGGGCTCCCCACAAGTAGTATTTTTTATACCAAAAGGGTACTTACCTTGGTTTTTATTTTCTCTTCTAAAGATCAAGAAGCAGCCCTCTCTCAAGTTGACCCTAAATCCAAAACTAGCATTTCTCTTTTGATAAGGTTCTCTAGCTCTACCTTTCCTTATGCTCGCTTAGATGTATGGGTGTGTCGCTAAGGCCTTCCATTAGAATTTTGGTGTGGACCACATCATTCTACAATAGGTCATTGGGTCACCTAGTTGATATTGATTAATGATCTCTTAACAGATCTCACACTATCTATGCACACCTAAAAATAAGAAGGGATCTAGATTTGAGTCTCTTAAAAGGTGCTTCTTTCTCTTTCCTTTGGGTCCTTTGCTTAAGAGTTTGATTTTGAGGACCTACCATTCAAAAGTTTATCTGACATAAAGTGGGGCATGAAGCAAAAGTGTGTAGAGGAAAGGATTTTTATATTCCCCCTAACAACATCCCATCAAAAAGAAATGATAAATTCAATGTGATCTGGAAACCTTAACAAGTTTTGGATCTCAAGGGAGCTTTTATGAAAACTTATCATAATGATTAGTTTGGAAAGAGAGAGACAAACTCCCCCTCTTGGAAGGATTTCTTGTTTTTTTCAAAAATCCCCTTTGCAGATGCACATAGGACTAAGCATCAAAGGCCCTTCCCTAAAATCAAGGGTACCCCCTACCATCACATTTACTCTTCACAAAGTGTTGAGTGATCCTTTGAGAATCAAGCGAAGTTGAATATTTGAGTAGCCCAAAAAGAGAAGCTTTCTTAGTTGCCTTGTTTGGCATTTCAAGAGTAGATCCTGCTCAAAAGTCCTTTGCTCCTCCTAAAATGAAGAAAAGGCATCGCAACAAAAGATGATGTAAGTTAAATGACAAATCTAGATAGGAAAGTGATGAAGGATCTTAGAACACTAGTGATGGATTTTTCAAAGATTATAGTTCAAGACAGAGGATGAAGGTCTCTCCAAAGGCTTAATGAATGGCCTCTCTTGGAATTCAAAGGAATCAATGCCCCTACCAAAAGAAGGTTGGTGAAAAACCAACTTGCAAGCAATGGATGGGACTTTCTTTGTTCTTCTCCAAGAAACTAAAATCTCTAATTTAGAGTTTTCTAAGGTTTTGAAATCCTCTTAGAAACATTGGGAAGGTTGTGCCTCTCTAGCTAAAGGAGCTTCTAAGGGTGTTTGTATATAACAAAACCCAACTTTTGTGCATATTTCTCTTTCGGCTAAATCCTCCAATTGGTTCTATCGCTTCTTCAAGTCTTTCAAGTTTTCTCTTCAATGTGTTGGCCCCAACAACCCTATCACAAAGAGATGACTTTGGGAGGAATTATCTAGTCAACTAGCTCAATTGATTGGTCAAAGAGTCCTACTCAAAGGTGACTTCAATGCTATTACTAACCCTATCGATAAATGGGGGGGGAGTACCATCCTGCAACCCAATTGGAACTAGAATTCAAAGATTTAGAGGGGGAAAATAACCTCTTGGACATCATTCCAAAAAGTTGGTTCTTTCTCCTCGAACAACCAAGGGAAAGGTTTTTGCTACATTGCAAAATGGTTAGAAAAGTTTTCCATCTCTCCTCTTTAGTTGTAGAGTAGGTTGAATTCAAAATCTTCCATTCTTCTTATGGTAGTTCAAATCATTATCCCCTCTACCTCAAAGTAATTCTTGACTCTACTCCAACCCATGCTCCCTTCAAATTTGAGCTCAACTAGCTTTAGCAGTATCAAGCAATTGGTGGAGCTCTGGTGAGACTTCTACCCAAAGGCTTTCAATAGACCTATGTTTTGCTTTAATAACAAATAAGAACATGGAAAACAAAATTTCTTCAAATGGAATAACTAATTAAATAATATTTATTATTTAATTATTTAATGCTCAATGTTGTATTATTTTGTAGATAAGAACGTTCTTCGATCCTCTGCAGTTTCTTTTTAGAAACTTGCCATTTATTTGTAAACTTTGTACATTATAAAGAGACTTCGTCTCTAATGTAAATCTATCAAGTATTTTTTACCAATTACTCTCGTAATATGGTATCAGAGCCGATCTGAGTCCGACGCCCTCACGGGAGGGCTCTTTGTTATAGGTTTTGACGAATTTTTAAAAAAAAAATCATGGCCTCCTATTTTTTTTTGACGATTTTTAAAAAATCGTGAGGTCTTGTTTGGGCCGCGACATGTTCAGCTCGTGAAGTGCCTTGAAGTCAAGGGTTTCTCTGCGATGCATTTACCTCTGTTCTGCTCACGATTCATGGGAAATTTTTTGTGTTTGTGCGGCTTTGGCTTGCGATGGCCCTCTATATTTTTCCGCATGTCTATTTACCAGCACATTTCCAGTAAAAATGCGGGTTTTCTTTCTGTTCGCGGCTTCTTTTTTGCCCACGGCTCAAGCATTTTTCTTTCTTCTCTCTGGTCGCGTGTGGTTTCTCTGTTTGTTCCCGCGATCTATGTTATTTTCGCGACGGGTTTATGGCGTTTCGTGGTTGTTTTTCCTTTTGCTGCGACCTCGATCTCTGCCTTGTGATGGGTTTACACCCTTGTTCGTGGCAATTCGGGTGTCGTCCTCTATCTGTCCGCTGCAACCTTTGTGCCCTCGGTTTCTGTTTGTGGCAGCTAGGACGCGATTTATTTGTTGCAACCTCTGTAACCTATGCTTAGGTTTTGTATTTGTGGTGGATAGGGTTTGTAAAAGAACCCTCTGATATTTTTTTTTGCCATTCTCAATTTCATAAATCGATATTTTTGGGTTTTAATAATTTTGTCCTTAACAATTATTTGGTGGGTTTATAATTTTTCCTTAAAAAATTATTTCTAGGTTTTAATATTTTTTCCGAAAAAATTATTGGAGGGATTTTAATAATTTTTTTCCTTAAAAAATTATGTTGGGTTTTACCGTTTTTCCTCAAAAAAAACGAAGTTTTGTACTCTGATCTGTGTCTCAAATTTTGTGTCTGGTTTTGATTGATTTTTCACCTCAAAAATCGTGTCCAATTTTGATTGATTTTTATCCTCAAAAATCGTGTTTCAATTTGATTTGTAACCTTCGAATTTTTGGGTTTGGCAATTTTTTCCTCAAAAATCGTACTTTGTTGCAGTCTGTTTTAAGTCGCACCTAGAGTCATCTGCACCAGTGGTTTTTTGCAGTCCATTTTTGGGCATCTTGCTCATCTGCATCAATTTGGAGGGTTTGCCGATTTTTTCCTAAAAATCATGGCAGCTGTTCTCAATGTGTCTTTGGTTACAGGGAGGGGCAGTTATGTTTTCTAACATCAGGTTGGACGATTGGTGTTGTTATTTCCAGAAGTTCCGCAATTTCTGGGAGGGTTGGTGGCAGACTCATCCCAAGTGGCAGAGTCAGTGGCAGGCTCTTGTCTTTTGTTGCAGAAGCATTCTAAGAAGAAGGGAGCACCCTTCTCTGTTATTTCTTTGGGTAGTTAGAATGATGACCATTAAGGGAGGGTATTAGTATAATATCTTTCTATTTGTGTTGTTAATGGTCATCCAGCAGTTTCTAACTTCGTCTTTTGTTAACAATTGTTTCTTTTAGAAACATCGTCTTTGTAATTCTATTTATTGAACCTTTCGCTTCTTGTGTAAATAACAACATCGATTCTTTGAACAAGTACTTTCATAATAATAATGAGGTTTTCGACAATATTTTTGAAGAGAAGATTGCCATTAAAGTTTCCTTGGAGCAAGTCTCAAAATCTATTCATGAGCCAAGCCTGATAGTTGTGCTTCTAGAGGAAAAAACTTGATTTCATGTGTTGTTGAACCAATGCTTGGTAAAGGATGAGATATTTTGGAAGCAGAAATCTCGATTGCTAGATTTTAGAAAGCAACTTGAACTCCAAATACTTCCATTCAATCAAAATGGTTTGCATGCAAGTCAACAAAATCTCTAGAATCTTATCTAATCAAGTTATTAGAGTGAAATACCTTGAAGAAATTGTGAAGGAAGTTATTATTTTCTTCTCTCATCTCTTTTTGAGAAAGATCCTAATAGAGACCCTACTATAGAGGATCGCTTGCTAGCTAAAATTCCCCCTTTGCTTCTCTTTTGTTATGCCCATATGAAATTTTTGTATTGTGTCAAATTTAAAGCTAAAATCCATCATTTTTCCAAGGACAAGTTATGGTGTTTCTATCTTTGTTGTTCTTTTTCTATATTTTTGCAAGATCGGGTATGGAATAAAGCTTTCAAAGGCATTTGTCACAATGGAGAAAAGAAGATCTGTCCAAGAAATTTCATAAGGCATAAGGCAAAGTGTGCATCTAAGTAAAGGAAAGATGAAGAATTCAATTGAGATGTGTACCCCTGATAAGGGCAAGTTCAAGGTCAAAATTTCAATTTGGGAGGTGCACCATTGAAGAGGCATTCAAATCAAAAATTTGGCTAAGTATGGTGTTGAGGTGTGCACTTGGTGCAGACGGGTGCACTTGAAAGAGGTCATGTCCAAAGTTCCATTTTTCATTGTCAAGTGTGTGTGGCAATGTGAGGTGTGCTCACCTATGAGGAGGGAAATTGAAAAGTCAAATATACAAGCTAGAGGTGCACACTTGAGAAGGACAAAGACCAAGTTTCTAAAAGCATTTATAAGCTCAGTCACAGGATTCGCCGCATTTTATGGATGAAGTTCAAAATTTGGCGAATCCCAATAAAATCTAAAAAATTCGTTCTAATTCGTACGGAACAAGGCTAAGACTAGGGTTTTTTTAATTAAAATATTATCCACCGTCTGATACACAAGGAAGAAGCAAGAATCCCTGGAACATGACGCGGCTTCTCCTATTAGAGAGCTTCACTAGAAAATCTTGCAGTATCAGTTCAATCGGACTGCAAAGGATCGTATTGCCATCGTAGGTAAGCCTTGTATCATGGAAAATCACGTGATTCTCTTCAATGACTTTGTTCATAATGTCTCTCTTATCTGCCATAGACATATTAGTCCCACTTCTAGAAAGCCTACTGAGGAGGTGCGGCAGTTATGTCCACTTGGTAACAGATTATCTCCTGATCGGGCTTGTTGGCTTGAACTTCCTTCCGTTCTCCCTCAACCCTTTCCTCGTTCGACTGGCTGCCGATTATCTCTATCGTCCCTTAATTTTATTTCTCTTGAACAAATTTGTAACACATTTATATTATAATGCTTTTTAAGTTTATTATAATGTATTCAAAATTTAGTATAATATTGATTTACTTTTAATAATCTTAATTTAATTAATGTAAAATATTAATATTAATTTTTAAATTTAATATAATATTATTTTATTTTATAATATATATTATAATTTTATTTTAATATATTTTATATATTTTTTTTTAAATCAAATTTATATAGCTGAATATAATCCAATTTTTTTTCCAAATAATATAATAATATTAAATTACATATTTATATTATATAAATATTTATAGATTTTATATTATATATTTATAAAAATAAATAAAAAATTACATAAGGCGAATTTAATCCGAATTTTTTACTTTTCGAATTCTTTCCTTGCCGAATTTCATCCGAATTTCAATGTTGCCGAACTCGAAATCGAATTCGAACCTTGTGACTTAGTTTATAAGTGTGCATCTAAATCTGAAGTGCATGCTTGAAAGAGTACCATTCATTTTCAAAATTTGACATTGAAGGCCCATTTTGAGGCCTGAACAAGGATTCATCCACTACAGGTGAGTCTGATTTAGCTAACAACTTCAACCCTTTTTCCATGGGTGTGGGAGCAAGTTTGCAATCTTGCATTTGGAACTTATCGAGTAGACTTCGAGCATATTTGGACTAGGAGATGAAGATACTGCTCTATGTCTGCCAAACCTCAACACCTAAATAATAATGCAAAAGTCCCAAATCTATCATGTCAAATGTGTTGCACAAATCTTGTTTGATCTCAACGATCAAATGAGCAAAGCTGCCAGTAATGATTAGGTCATCCACATAGACAACAAGAATAAGAATATCACTACCAGTATGTTTGACATACAAATTAGAGTCAGATGGACTCCTCTGAAAGCCATGATCTGTGAGGTACTTGTCAATCTTGATGTACCAAGCCCAAGGAGCCTATTTTAGGCCATAGAGTGCTTTTACCAGTCTGCACACCTTGTGTTCTTTACTGACAACCTTGAACCCTGGAGGCTGCATCATGTAGACTTCTTCCTTCAACTCACCGTTGAGGAAAGCACTCTTAGCATCCATCTGATGGACTTTCCAACCAAACTAGGCTACTAAGGCAAGGACAAGTCGAATGGTATTCATCTTGGCTGTAGGAGCAAAAGTCTCCTCATAGTTAATGCCTTCCTTCTGTGAGAAACCCCTAGCAACGAGACGAGCTTTTTACTTGTCAAGGGTTTCGCCAGCTTTGTATTTAACCTTATACACCCATTTGCAGCTAATGGGCTTCTTCCTTGGAGGAAGATCAAAAAGGACCCAAGTGTGATTCTTCTAAAGACTCTGGTATTCAGCCTCCATAGCCTTTTCCCACTTAGGAATTACTTTAGCCTCTGAATATGTTTGAGGCTCATAGAAACTGTGAATGTTGGCCATGAGAGCAAAATTAACTGTATGCCCACACTTTCTTAGACATAAATGAGAGCAAAATTGTTGTGATTTATGTCTAAGAAAGTATGCCCACATTTTACGACTGAAATCATCAACAAAAAGCAAGAAATACCTGCAACCAGTAACAGAAGGTGTATGCATTGGCCCACATACATCAGCATGAACCAACTGCAATACCTTAGAGGCTCGCCATGAGTCACCATCCGTGAACGGTGTCCTGTGTTGCTTCCCAGCCTGACAAGCTCCACAAACGCCAGGATGTTGAGTCTGGATCTCAAGTAAACCAACTACAAGTCCCTCTCGAGCTAGCTGAGAGAGATAGTGCACATTTAAGTGCCTATACTGCTGATGCCAAAGACTGGTAATAGCAGAATTTTTGGCTGCCATGGCTAACTCTGGAGAATCACCTGTATCCACAAGTCTGTAAAGACCATGATCCTCAATACCATCATCCACAGTGGTGCGAGTCTCCCAATCAACAATTGAACATTTGTGTGCATTGAATACCACATCCAACTGAGGAGAATGCCACATGATCTGACTGACAAAGAGAAGGTTCAGTTCCATGCCAGGAACATAGTATACATTGAGGAATATGAGATTCCTCGCACCAAAATAAATCTGAACAATGCCCTTACCGACAACTATATACTCTTCACCTCCTCCAAAAATAACTGAGCCACTGAAGGGAGAGAAGTCTGTGAACCAATCACGTCGATGGGTGAAGTGTCACGAAGCACCGGAATCAATGTACCAAGCAGAGGACTTCACATGATCTACAGGTCTTTTAGCGATAAAAGAGTAAAAGGCAAATTCCTTTTACTCAGTGTGCTCAACAACATTTGCTTTCTACTGAGACTCTCCTTGCTTGTTCTATTTAGAATCCATCTAACACAAAACTCGATAGATAAAAGGCACAAAAACCTCACAAATGCACAACTCCCGAGGTCGCACCACCAGTCTTCAGCAGATACAAACAAAAAAAGATTACAAACATGTGGCTAGAATTGGAGGGCAAGATCAAAACCCAAGGGAAATGCGCAACTCCGTCACAAGAAGAGACACGTGCACAGATGGTAGAGAACACTTGTCTTCCACGAACAGCCTTCACAAAACAGTCTTCACAAAATGTGCTTTTCACAGATCCATTCAAATGCATAAAGACACAAAAATGCCCACAATTTTTTAATAATAATTTATTTTATTTTTTTGAGAAAGCAACCTAAAAATACAGGTTACATCGACACAGAAACCGGCAGGAGGCAAAAGACGGGTAGACAACAGCAGAAGACAAATCGCACCAGATTTTTATTTTCACAAACCTAAGGCCTAGCAGGGTGAAAATCGCACCAGAATTTTTATTTTCACAGACCCAATGCCCACATAGGACAAGAAAAAGCCAAACAGATAGTCTCCCGTCACAAAAACCCTAGGGCATTGCAATGACATCCCAGAGCTGGAAAAAAACGTCTTTCAAACTAGCAGAGACTAGTGAAGAAAGAAGGGTTGCGTGAAAAAAAAAATTACTCCTAGAACAAAATTGAAGAAAGAACACAAAGACACCTAGAAAAAAACTTGAATCCGATCTAGAAATCGCAATTAAAACCAACAAAGAGACATTTTTTTTAAAAACGCTCAAAATGGGAGGTCACGGCCAAAAGAAACCAATCACGCACACGGGAAAGTCCAAAACAAATGCGCGACACAAAAAGCACACGATGAAAATCATGATCTTCAACAAAATGCAATTTTTCAAAGAAAATAAACCCCCAGAACCAAATGCGGAAATTTGAAAAACGTGTCCACAAAGACACACGAGTTCATAAAGAAAATCCAACGCTAGAGAAACGCGATCTTTAGTAGAGGTCGAGCAATCTCTCCAGGTATAGAAAAATCATGAATTTTCTTAATCAAATCTCAAACAGAACAAAAGGTGCTGAAAAAAAAAAATCCCACTCACCCGCTCTGATACCATATTATGAAAGTAATTGTTCAAAGAATCGATGTTGTTATTTACACAAGAAGCGAAAGCTTCAATAAATAGAATTACAAAGACGATGTTTCTAAAAGAAACAGTCGTTAACAAAAGACGAAGTTAGAAACTATTGGATAACCATTAACAACACAAATAGAAAGATATTATACTAATACTCACATCCAATTTATCCCAGACAAGCCATCAAAATGGGAAATGGATATTTGTGTCCAACTTAAAAGCAGATTACCAATCAGAAGGGCAGAAGGAATAGAGTTGGGGGTTTGAAGTTGACTTATGAGTTGCTAGAACGTGCTCATAATTTATGGCATTGCCTTAGGTTAAAATTCATATAGTAGCTGCCATTTATTGTGAAGCCAGCATGCAAAAAATTGAAGTATGTCAGGATTTTTGTTACTCTAAGGAACTGTAAGGACTGTCAAAAACTCCATAACAATGTTAGTGCGGAAAAAAATACATCAAAAGAAAGAAACTACACAAAAGGCAGTTTTTTAACTTGGTTTTGTTTCTCATTTTCTTAACTACAATAATAATAATATAGTAACAATGAAAGTGTCAAGATTAGGACTGAAGGAAGACCACAGGACAAGTAACAAAAATAAATTACACTCGGGGAAAGTACATAAAGATAGGCAAGATCAAAAAGTCCCTAGAAGCACCTAAACACAAAAAAGAAAACCTGCATGCAAAAGAAAAAGCAGGAAAAAGCTAAAATACACTGATAAAAGTAGAAAGGAACAATCAGATGCCAACACTATGAAAGAACAAATTGTGTGTTGAAAAGGACTGAAGCCACAATTTGAATTGAGCAAAAATCAAGCAGCTATGGAGTCAAAACCACAATTACATCTTCAAACTGAAATAAGCAGTCTAAATAGAGAAGACTGTCTTCTCACGATGCAAAATACAGGCCTTCAAATCTATAAATCTAAAACTACAAACTCTAATATTGTTGGTGAAAAAAAATTAATATAGACAAACAAACCGCTGCAAATGATCAGTTGTGGTAACATTAATGCCAGGATCAGAGAAGAGACTAGTAAAATTTAAGCCCTTGGCCCTCACAATATGGATCCATCAAAATTGTGGTCATGAATTTGTTGACTGTAACCTGGAATAGAAACAAAAATAGGCTCTTATGGTAGCAATTGTATGCCCTACATAGACAATAATATGAGAGAGAGATTGGAGGAGACTCGAGTTGTTGGCCTCAAGAGCCCAGAAAAAGTTGTGTTTACAAAGCAGTTGATTGCAGGCCTTAACTTGGCTCTGATACAAAATGATATGGTCAAAATTGAAAACAAAGAGATAACCATCAAAATTTATTTACTTAGCCTGATATAGGTGTTGTATATGGTGATAGGATATTGGTCACCAAATTTTAAGGTAAAGTCATGAAGCTGGAGAACTACAAGTTTGGTTGTCTACATGGGATAATCTATGCATGAGGCAGTATTATAGCAAGCACATGAAGGGGACAGCACACTTGTGAAAGATTGATATCTGGGAAGTGGATAAGATCTTGTTTTTTTTTATCTAGTTGAACTTTTTGTTGCCAGAATCCAGTATTTTGATGCTATTTTTGGCAGTTCTTGGATGCCTTGCCCAAGTTATTGCTAGCAAATAAAAAGTGCATTCTATTTCAGCATAGCTTAAATGGATGTACAAGGGTGGGTGAGTGTGCTAGTTAAACAAGGCCAAGCACATGCAAAAAGCAAAAGTACTTTTTTTAGTTTATCTTACGTGTGGTTAGAAAAGGCTCCAATGAATAAGACCCGGTAGCAAGAAAAGCTTCTTACAAAATAGTAGCATTACAAGAATGAATTGTGTATAGATTCAATGTATCCTGATTGCCAATATATTTCGGTATTGTGAGAAATAAATACGCTTTTTCATGGTAAATTCTATAAAAAGAGGCTTGTTCCCTTCGGATGTGATGTCAAGCTATTGCCTCTTGAGTATTTTCTCTTTTGTAATCTGGAAGACTGAATATCTAGCCCAATTCAATGCCCATGTCACATACTGATCTTGGAGCTGACCTGTGTTGGCGTGTGCATGTGCTCCTTCTCAAAAACACTTCCTGTCACCTCATGCACTGTTTCAATTTGCTATTTTGATGATAGTGATGTTTCATTGTGTGGTTTTAGTCATTTACTTTTCGTTTTGTTCAAATAGTTTAGATCTATTTCAAAAAATTCAAATTCAGTTAAATGAAAAAAAAAATGTACATTTCAGCCTTCATGGTCCACGATCTATTTGTTTTCAGAAAGAGTTTTATTTAGTTCAGATTCTAGCATTTATAGCAGCTAGTATAGTCATAGATTTTCCGTTAGTGGTCAGATTTTGGGATTCAAAATTCGGATTTTCCATACAGTTTTAAGAATTTCATAATTTAGATGTCAAATGTTTTCAGCATTTACGCCACGTTTCTGTTAGGAACATAACAAAGACATTCCATTGTATTTGAATGAATTCCCTCCTTTCGTTATATGGTTCGGGCATCACTTGGCTTTATTTTTTGTAAGCTAACCACTATTTATCCATTGCATATTTAATTACTTGTTCATTCATTTCCACTCACTCCTATTTTTGGTTTATCATCATACTCTCTCAGCATTATTACATATCATTTCTAATTTTCTATATTTGACCATCACTTCAGTGTAATTGATCTTAAATTAAAGAGCACATGCAAGCTTACGTTACATATGCAAACCACCTTCTTAGCCCAATGTTCAAGGAATCGGTATGGTATAGAGAACCAAAACTGCTATAAGAATGGAATCTTTGGCAACCCATGGAAATTGAGAGTAAAAGTGATCCGTAAACTAAAATGGCTATACTATTCAACAGTCACCAACATACAGATCTAAATGAAGGAAAGAATTAGGTAATCAGATAAATTTGAACACAATAAGAAAATGAGAGCAAACAACAAGACAATTGTAGATACAAGGATTTTTACCCTAGAGAACCCAAAGTCTGGGAGAAAACTCCAAACAAAGTGAGGCAAATGACCTCCTTATCCACTATCTCCAATGACAAATACAATCTTAGGCCTCTTGGACACACAAACCACCTAAAAAAACAATGTTCAGTCCCTATCCCTCACAACTTCATTAGCTCTCTAATACCCTCTCTTTCAGTTATGTTTCACCTTTTATGGTCTACTTGTTAACACATGAATCATTTTGCAATTCACTTCAATTCCCTCCAAAATTAATGCTTATTTGCAATTTACAATTGCATATTTATGTTTTACAAGCCCAATTAGATGGAGAACGGACACCAGGAAGTTGAAAAGTGCAGAATTTGAAATGCCATATGCTCTTTTTTAGATGCAGTACAAAACTGCCACTTGGTGCAGACTGGCGGTTGCATAATTGCCCCTTGTTGAAACAGCTGGTTTTGTTTAAAAGCCACAAACTACTTTGTTTTTTGCCTAGAAACATCTGCTTTCTTCATGAAAAGTGTTCTTCTTGCAATGCACTACTTTGTCATGGATCAATTGTGCAACTCACTCATTTTTCAATCCATTTACTAATCACACCTCCCTAATACGAATGCTTTTGGGAAGACTTGGAAAATAAGGGATGACCCCCTCAACAGATGACATGGTTGCCACCCAACCTTGTACTACTTCAACCAGGAGTATGGAAACCTGTCTCCAACAGTCTAAAGGTATTTGAACTGTCAAAATGCTTGAACTAGATGGAGATGCCTTATCAACACTCTTCTCCTTCTACTCAAGGGTAATAATCCTAAAGCTTCTTCCAGGCATCCTTCTTGCTCGAAGATTAAGGACCCAGAATTGTTTATAATTGCCCTTGTGAGTAAGCAAAATGAAGTGGTGGCCATCCTTGATGAGTGCTACTTGTCTCCCTGTCTGTAGTAAACAGCACTTCTCTTGAACATGTAAGGGCTGCCAATGACAACTCCGCACACATCCTATGGAACAACATTTACCAACACTTCATCAGCAAAATGCTAGTTAACACAAAACTTCAATCTGCATTGCCTAAAAACAAACAAATCAGCACCCTTCTTATCCAACCCAACGCATATGGCTTGGGGTGTTGTACAGTTTCTAAACAAAGACTTTCACCTAACTCTTGAGAAATGAGGATAGCTTGGGAACCAGAATCAAGAAGCACATAAACTTTAACTTTCTTGATCTCAATCTTAATGTTGGACAATTAGTATGCTCATTTTTCTCTTGCGCCTATATATGAAAACTAACCTTTTTTGTGGTACAAGGAATTTTTGAATCAACCTCTAAACTACAATCAACTTCCTTTCCACCATAGGTAGGCACCGTGGTTTTTAAACCCTTCTTACCCTTCCAATGTGAACACTTTTCTAGATGTAGCTTCCAGCAGGTTTCCTCGATGTGGCCATCTTCACAATGGTTGCAATGCTTTGCAAGCTTTCCTTTACTACTTATACCACTTGCCTTCTTTGCCTTGACCATGGCTCCTTTTGTGTTTGGATAGATGGAGGACTGTGTACTTCAAGGTAGTGAGTATATGCAAATATTGCATAGATGTCCACCAGCTTATTAGAGAGAAATATGGGCCTCCGAAGATGGCTATGAAGGCCTCTGATGTATTTCATTAAAACCTCATCTTGCACATCCTTGTTCGTTTGGACAACCCTTCTTCATAACTCTTGCACATTTTGTCCATGGACAACCCTTTCTATTTCAAAAATTGCCCCTTGACACATTTTTTGGGTAAAATTGTTTCTTAGTCAATTCTTAAATTGATCCCAAGAACTAATAGAAGCTTATCTTCTTAAAGCCATAGAATATTATAGACTTTTGAACCAAGTTAAAGAATACTTTGCCATTCTCAATCTACCAAAGGAAATCTTTGTTCCAATTTAAGAACGAGTGGTTTTGCAAAAAAAGCCAAAAACTCCTCTATTTTCTGCGCAGAAACACCTGCTCCATTCATGAAAAGTTTTCTTCAAGTTGTGCTCTATTTCCCCATGGACCCATGTTGCAACTAACTCATTTTCTCTCCATTATGGATGAAAAAGCATGTGAAAAAATTGACTAAGTAGACTAAAAAAACAAAAGATTAGAGCAATCATGGTCATATCAGAGAAGGCACAAAGAGTTGGAAAATTCAGAGTGAATTTCAAGCCCCAATGTCCTCAGTTGTCAGCATACATTTGTTTCTCCATATCTAATCATTCCTCTGTTCACACTTGCAGTTATTGACATCTTTCAGTTATGTTATTTACATCAATGATATAGCACGATGTAGTTTGAAACTTTATTATTTTCTATTTTTGGTCCTCCTTATGAGAAGCCTTCAAAAGTTGAAAACCAAACTCACGATTCACAATACAGATGTTTGCTAACAGCATTTACTCCCATTAACCTACTCTGGTAATTTGCAGACATTAATATAATGTCATTCAGTCTTCTTTCCTTTTTCACATTATCAATATAAAGTACAAAACAGGGGCTGAGTATTACCAGAATCTACATTTTATCAACAATTACAAGAGTCAAGTAAACTTCTCCCATTCAAAGCCCTTTACGGTGGTGTGTTCTATGCCAGTACAAGTTTTAATCCTCTGCATAAGAGAGGATAAAAATAAACAATATGGTCAATGAAAGAACATGCCTCACCAACGACCTGTGAGGCATGTTTGATCTTTCGTGTGAATTTACATATATAAGCAAAGTAAGCCGTCTTAGGTATTGGTTTTTACTCTGCTGCTTAGCAATTGTACAGCATGGGCCATGAAATTTCTGCAGGCTAAAAGCTCAGAGTTTGCAAAGCTTAAATAATTTAAGGAAAGACATTTCAAAAGGAAAACTATAAACAATCTTCAAAAAAATGCAGGAAAAGATTAACCCTTTGAAAAACAAGCAGGAACATCTCGAAACTGATCCTGTGCCCTCGTACTTATCTCATTCAGGTTTGCCCTTGAGTTTTCTTACACATGTAAACCGTATAGTGATTAGAACAACTCTATGTGTTTCTCACTCTGTTTATAGTTTCGTGTAGATGAAAACAATCATTTTTAATGCCAATTTTTAACAGCAGGAAAAATTCTTCTTAAGGAAACCCGGAACAGACATATCCTCCTACATGCCACTAAAGAACTAGGAGTTATTATAACCTGGCGAGATACGAGTATGCGTTTTAAACAGGTAAAAAATGACTCGCTTATACAAGCACTGGCATCGCCATGTTTTTGTTCTAGATTTGCATAGAACTGCATTGATTTTAGTAAAAGGTGCCTGTGGTGCTTGTGATTCCAAGATAATGCTCGATTAGACAGATTTTGGTTACAGTTTTCCTTCCAAAGCTCATCGATGAGATGGCACTTGCAATATTTCAGCCTTAAGTAAAATTGCAGGCAGAGCTCTGCACATGTAAAATTACGAGGTAAAAAGAAACGAGAGTTAGGGAAAACAAGGAAACTTCCAATCAAAATTAACAGTAGAAAGATCAACCTCCAGGAAAAAAGTCGCTTCAACTAAAGGCAAAACTTAACCTCCTTGTCTGTTCTTTGAGCAGTTGCTCTCTTCTTCAGCCGTGCTTTGTAATCTCGCTATCCCTTAGACTGTTTTGATCTTATGGACATACCTGAAATCAATCAATCGCTCCCTAAATCTATCTATCTATATATCCATCTGGGGTTCTCTAAGGGGAAAAATGAACTGCAACAATTCAAAATAATTATTACCTAAATTCTTGACATTTCCACGGCTAAACACTTTCTTTTTCATTTTATTTACGTTCTTGAGCTCTGGTCTTTCTCTGCGACAATGTTTTCTAAAGAGGGTGTATTTTTCAAATGAACTTAAAAATGGAAATTTTAACCGTCTCAAGAATTCAGGTACCTGTAAAGCTCACCCTA
Organism: Sequoiadendron giganteum; assembly: GCA_007115665.2. Classification (NCBI taxonomy): domain Eukaryota; kingdom Viridiplantae; phylum Streptophyta; class Pinopsida; order Cupressales; family Cupressaceae; genus Sequoiadendron; species Sequoiadendron giganteum. The sequence continues at coordinate 159,406,592 of CM021110.1, read as the reverse complement.
AGCGAGCATCTCCATTTTACCAAAACTAAAAAGCCAATAATTAACACTTACCAGTATTTTCGCTCCCTCCAATCCAAATGTTGACCGAAGGCGGATGTTTCTGCTTAATTGCAGAGAGAATTGGAGGCTCGTCTTTGAAAGATAGGTTGTGCAGTCAACGGGATTCGTACCTGACATCTACACGAAATAAATAGACAGGACGCATGATGAAACGAAATGATTTTTTACAACGTATTGACGAGGCTACAGCTAAATTTGTAGGTGTAGACAGCCAAAGCCGCTAAAGCCAAAGCCGCTACATTATATTCAGCGCTCACATCATAGTAGCTTCAGTAGGTATATTTCGCTCTGCTTTTTACTGGTCTCGCTAGATCCGACGGTACACAATCTAACAGTCTGCATATACTGGCAGTAGATACTGACAGCTTACCGTAGCTTGTAACGTATTTTTTAAAAGAACCTGATTCTATTAGGAAGCGGTTTCCTAGAAGGGCGGCTTTATGTTAAAATAAATAAATAAGCGATTTCATAGAAGGGCGCCTTTATGTTAAAATGATTAAATAAATAAATTGTATTAATCAAATCATCCTGCTTCCAAAGGATTCCATATATTCATCAATAGATGTATGAATGTATTTGTGGGATTGGAAAATAAAATAAAAAATTTATTTCATTTTGTTGTCATTTTAATCATTTTTTATTGGTTTGAAGTTTAGGTTGTAGTATGTAGAGTAAAAATGGAGGTAGATAAAAAGAATTTAAAGGTATTTAATCATAAATACTTTCAAAATCAAAACTTTAATTTTATGAGATTCTATTAGTTAGAACAGAGATTTTCTTGTTGAAAACATCGACAATGGTTTAAACATTAAACTACCTAATACATGGTCAAATATACAGGAACCATTATTGGACTAGAATAGTAGTAAGGGAAAAACAAAGGAAAGGAACATGTGAGACAAAATGACAAGTGAGTGAATAAATAGGACATTAATATATAAGAGTGTCCAAACACTAATGAGGAAATATAAAAAAATATGAGAGAAAATTTCAAGCTTATTTGTGGACAAAACAAATTAATCTAAAAAAAGCATGTTATATTAAAGAGTTTAACTCTACATAAGTCCATGACAAAAAAACTTACATAAGAACATAAGTTAAAAGGAAGGTAAAAATGTTGATGGCTCAATTAAGAACTAGCTTGCATAGTCTTAGCTCCAAGACTAATAGGAGAACAATACCCAAGGAGTGGGAAATGAGAAAATGTCTATTTTACAATAAGGGAGTGGTGGAGATTGAGAAACACTACATTATAGACTGCACAACCTATAGTGGCATCTATATTAAGTATAAAGACAACCTAGGAGTGGACAATCTAACCACCTTGTCTAAGGAGGTAAAGCTATACAAATTACAAACTTTTTTATCAAGATCTATAATAGAAGTTCCAACATCAAAGAGAATTTACAAATTTAATAAGACTTTTGGGCTACCCTTGTGTTTTGTGGTTAGGTTTGCATGGTACTATTATGTTGCTACTCTTGATTCAATGGACTATTTAATCTCGTGAACATTGTTAAAATCTATCATTCAATTATGATAATTTATTACATACTATAAACATAAGAAAATATTTTACAATATTTTTTAAAAATAAGATAATAGATGACAAATGTTATTTATGTAACAAATATGACAAATAAATATCTATTATGTGACTTTCTCCATTTTCCAAAATTGTTACTCCCACTCAACTTCCTCAAAAGCTTGTCTCCTAAAAATATAGTTTTCTTTGTTTTTCATCGAAACTTGTTTGCTCAATATTATATTTCTATGAAAGCCCAATGATATAAAAAATAGGAAGAGAAACCATAATCTACTGATCATATCTTTAACTTTTAAGTGTGGGTTAAAAAGTATGAATATAATTAACATGTTTAGTGTAAGATTGAATATAATTTTCTCTTCCAAGGTTTAAAAATATGATCACTCTTATTTTTAGTTAGTTTTGTTTGCTTAATATAACATTTCCATAGAACTACTTGTACACTAAAAATTGGAGCCCAAGTTCTTATCTACAGGATCTTATCTTTAATTTTCAACAAGTTGTAAATTATTGGAGCATCGAACTAAAAAATCATTTTATTGTAAGATTGAGAATATAATTTCATTCTCTTCCATGACATCAAAATAGTTTATAGGATCACTAAGTCAAACTTTGTGTTTGAGTGTAATCTTTACTGCAAAAAATGTTTCATTACCATTAATAGATCCAAGATAGTTTTAAGAAGTAGTTGAATTATTCTAATGTTTCAAGTCTCATTTGAAAAAGTGTTTACACGATGGGGATGCACATGCTTTGTTCCTTTCTAAGCCTATTGTAAAACAAATAAAATATTTTTATTAACATTCACAATACCAAATCTTATATACGACTATAGAACCAACTATTTGTTTTAGTATAGTCAAATCACAAGTAGTGAGAGCAAATTTGTCGTGACACATTTTTTTTTGAAGGAGGGCCTTATGTTACCAATTTTAATTAGAAACTCTCTTTTTTGTAAGTCTCACAAGAGTTCATGTTATTAATCAACCCTTGAGATTAACTCTAACCACACATAAAGGAGGAACATCTACATTTATTAATTCCTCTTGAAATAAATTACATGTTTTTGGGATGGACACTTGGATCTTCACCATTGAGTTCACTCAACAATATAAAAAAAATGTATTAAAAGTGTGAAGGTCTAGAGCACCCAACAAAAATAAGGCTCATGTACACGTGATTATTCTTAGACTAAGTGGTGCACATCTTATGTCTATTTACATCAATCCCATATCTTCGAGATAAAAACAAAGAATGTCACTGATTTTCCCATATAGACATATAAAAGGGTATATAAAATGTATAAAATGAGTCTTCTAAATATATTGGGTCTTTGCTACTATACCATTCGAGTTTCTAAGAATGTCTATGAAGAATACAAAACTTGATGCTTGTATTATAACTATTTGTATACTTTTTACCATAAAGTATAATTATAATTTTTTAAAATTAAATCAAACATGAGGTTTTGAGCATAACATCAAATATTTTAAGGGATTGTAGTAAAATACACATCTAAGTTTATTATCTTTGATCTTAAGAAATAGCATGTTCTAGTATTTAAAGGGTAATATCAAAATATAGCTATTATAAAAAAGTTATTTACAAATAAGGTCAACCATTAAATCTAAACCTTGTTTATAGTAGTTGAATTTGTAAACCTTTTAACATGCATGAAAGTGTATAAAAATACTAGATTGATCCATTTGAAAAAATATGATCTTCATCATTAACCCATTCAAGTTATCAAAAATGTATAACAAATGCCAAAACACTTTTTAGGAGGTCACTAACATAGTCTAAGGGTTAAACTTGATGGTCATTTACACTTTTTATTGTAAAATTATAATTATTATTTTTAAATACTTGCAAGGTTAGAATATAGTTGGTTAGGAAGTTGTGCTTGCAAAGAACCTACCATATAGCTTGATTCTTATAAGATGCAAAATTATGGCTAAGGTTGGTAGCCAAATGACTTTGACAAAATAAATTATTGTTGCAAACTCGAAGCCAAAGAGGTAAATAAATTCTTTCCCTAAAACAATGAAAATTATCATATACAACAAAAAAAATTGAAGGAAACATATATTTACTCTTTGTTATTTCCATCTTATAAAATTTTGAGTTCTAATATACCTAGTATTTGATGTTAAGAGAATAGCTCTCACTAAAATTTGACTTGACAAGGTGACATAAACCATTAAATATATCCCTTTGTACTAGTGAAAAATGCATCATTATATCCTTTTTCATTATGTTTTCATCTCATAATGACTAGATTGTCCTTTATGCATTACCTAGTGTGTGAGATGGAGTATTTCATGTGAAAATTGGAAAATAGCATTATCTAATCCCAATTCCTTCAACATTCATCCCTAGAAGTTGGTATCAATACTTACATTTATCATTTTCCACCTACTCTAAGTTTGCAAGTGCAACATTGATTCAAATCATTTCTACACCCACAAATTTGAATCCTAATTTTTTAAATAAAATTTTAAAATTGGACCTTATTCCCTCCATTTTTGTTAGCTAGTATGAGCCAAATAAAGCACAAATATTTTGTATTGCATGATAAGGCGGTGTATTTAATAACTAAAATCATTTCAAAGAGAATTGAATATATGAATGAGTAAGCATGATCTATATAGAATCAATGAATAAATATAATCTAACATAAATAGTGTTGCATCTCATCATCATAGGAGCATATCACATGCTTACTTATTATTCTCGACCTTTTTACATCGCCATTGAACTAATACATATCTACGGTTCTAACTAAGGAGAATACAACCCTTATAATTCAACAAATTCCCCAAAGATTTTTTCTAAACACCACCTATTCCTTATTAGATTTAGAGCACATAAACAAAAGTGAACAAGTTTTAGATTTTAGAATTTAGCCAAGTCGAACATATGAATCATAGGTTCAATTTCATACACAAATTTAAGTCTACACTCACAAAGATCACCTTTATATTGATGAAAGTGAGCCAACACAATACATGTTCAGTTTTATATATGAACGACAATCATTTTATGAATGGACTTAAACGATGGCATCACGTCGATGAATGGATTCCTGACACTTGTATAATGATGTCTTTATAAAATTCAAAGCTAAGTACCTCATATTTAATTCACTGTATTTTTTATATCTATAATAATAATTATAGTATCTAATATCAATCCTCTTTTTTATACAAGTTAAGTGTTAGTTAATTACTTTAATTGTTTAATTATCTTGGATATTAATGTAATTGGTTTTTCTTACCTTATGTTTTAATGGGCTTAATATTCTTGTGTTATCTAGGGTTTGACCTCTAGGTTTATCCTTCATTTTAATTAGGATTTTCAAAAATAATTTTCTAATTACTTCCCTTTATATTAAATTTGACTAGATTGTGGATCCACCTCTTGTCACGTGTCATTATCACATCTTGATTAGGGTTTGGACTTTCATTATATCCTCTTTGATCCAACCTACCCACCCTTGGACTATTCCTCATTATTGATCATCATAAAATGTTCCCCTTACTTGATTTACATAGTCTTACTAATTATGATGTGTTCCTATCTTTTGTGTCTTTTGACGCTTCCTTTATTGATGCTTTCATGACTTTGTATGTTATGGATGAGGATGTGTTTTCTATGGAGGTGATATTTATCATGTACATGATTTTTCCCTTTGTTGTAGAATATTTTTATATTACAAATCATTTATAAATATTCTACTTAAACAAGCATCAACATGAGAGTAATATAACCTCTTACAAGTGCAACCATGATACTCATATAAGCTCTAAACTTAAATATTCACTTATTTAGAAACCTCCTCCATGGTAGAAGCCAACTATGGAATACCAAGAGTCACAACTTATATTTCCATATTAGATATCCCTTTGGGATTTGAACTTGGATCTCCAAGATGAGAATTCAATTTATGAACCAATTAATCTCAACCCCTTGGACCTTCTATATAGAATTGATTAATGCTTATCATTTTCTCTTAGATTCAAATGTCTCGCTTATCCTTGAGCTTAATATTGATCCTACTTTCATTATGGATTGTGATAGTGATGAGCAATACACCTAGTGAGGCTTTACCTTATGTTAGTTATATGTGCCTTGTGTTAATGATATTAAAAAGGATGAATGTTGTCTCTACCCCTTATGATAATATTTATCTTTCATGTAATTGAATCCATGTGTCTATTCCCATTTATTCATGTTCTTTTGACGACACACCTTGTGGTGAATCAAAGAAAAACAATCTATGCATGCTACCTTTTTTTATACGTGACAATATGTCCTATGATGATAAATTCTCTTAAGTATCGTGTTAGGATTGTGAATTCTCATGATATTTTTTTCCTAGTGTTATATTGTCATGATAGTTTGTGTTGTGATGTTAATATATACATTTATCATATCAATTTTATTGATTTTCATGTTTATTACATGATGATATTGTTGGTTTTAGTAAGGATTCATTGCACAATTAATTTAATGTTACTAAAATATCATCTTTACATGTTAAATATTTCTCTTTTTTATTATGAATATTCAGATGGTGATATAGTATTAATCAATGACTTTAGACTTTGTTTGAGTGGTAGGACATGCTAATGGTTTTATTTTAATCTTGCTTATTGTATCATTTTTTTATAGATTTGTTACATGATTTTAAATTATATTTTTCTTCCAGTGTGCTTGAGGGTGGTTTGGACTTAGTTGAGCATATAGTTTATATTTTTTCACTTTTTTGCCCTCTTCCCCTACTATGAACATAGTCTATGTAACTAATTATTCTATTGTTCATGTCATGTCAACTGCTCCTAGGCATAGACCTACTTTTCATGCTAAGGAAACTCCATAGATTTATCTTATAGTTGAACACACTCATCAAAAGATAGCTAGAGGTCAGGATGTTCTAATTCAACAACTAATTGTACCACCTAATAAATTTAACCTTCCTCTTTCACCTAAGATTACTTCTAAGGCATCCAAGGAATTTTAAAATTATTTGATAACTTCAAAACACACAAGCTATGACATCTCTTTGGGATTTACTATGTAGCTCACCTTTATAAAAGGACACTAATCCACAATTAGTGACTTCTTTGATTGGATTTATTATCCATAAGAGACATCATCCTATTTTATTTGATAACAACATAAAATACTCCTTAGTTGATAATGGATCTAGTTTGAACATATGGATTGAGGATTGTCTAAAAAAATATATGGACACATCAAAATTACAACCTTCAAATCTTATTATTAGAGGATTTGACATGTTCATACATGTTCATCAATATCATTACTCTTCTTGTCATAGTTGGCTCATTGACTTTAGACATTTCTATGTGATACTAAGAAATTTATCTTATATTGTTCTCTTCGGGTGTCCATGGTTACATGTTATGAGAGTCGTGCCTTATACCTCACATAGATGTGTTATATTTTGTCACAATGGTTTAAAAATGTCCCATATTAGCATATTCTCAACCGTTTAGTATTTTCCAAATAATGGATAACTATAAAGACTTTATTATACAAAGAAAAATCTACAAAGGAAGCTCCCCTAGAAAAATGGTAATTCATTAATTGATGATGATTGAAGTGTGTTAGAGTTGATGCCTTGTAATTTTATAGATTTGATATGAAAGATTATGAAATCCCATATTTTTACATATATCCATATGTCTTTAGAAAAACACCCCAAGGCATATAATGATAAAAAAGTAGGTTGTGTATGTGGCAATGATATAGAGGGTCCTACTTCTACTAATGATTCTTCTTATCCCTCTCTATCATTTGATTAATTATATGGTATTGGATTAGAAACTATATAAAATATTGGTTATAATGGAAAATGATGAGGAAAATGTGAACATGTTATACTTGAACCATTAGCATAACAAGAAAACAAAGAACATTGTTGTAATAATTACAAGATTGGTGAGATGAAAAAATGGTTGAAAGAATGAAAATAAAAATAAAAACGTGTAGTATCTATGATTCATACTAATTTGAGCTTTAATGACACATCTTGTGTATTATTTCATATAAATGGTATGTTCGATTTAGCTTATGATAATGAGTTTCCTTTTTATGCATTAACCAATACATCTTATAAGGATTCTCTTATAACATACAATGTTCATTTATTACTAAGATAATTATGTGTAGTGTTTAATTGATTATATATCATTAACATGCATATGAAACATAGAAAACACATAAACATACAAGAAAAAAATACTATAAATATTACATAGGCCACATAAATTTTCATGCCACAAACTAATAAATAAGAAGTTCAACCATACATATCAATGTGTTTCAACATTACAATAATCATAACATGATAAAATACATGTTAACTAAGGGGAGGCTACCTCAAAGGTCCCTCCCATATCCACTCCTAATATTAGCCATCAATATAGACCCCATAGGTTACCCTACCTTACTCCTTGATATAGACTCAATCATGATAGTCGCTACACCTCATAGCTTGTGAACCTCCTCTTGGAGGATGAAATTTTTTATTTATGTTTCTCTATAATCTACCCATGTTGTGGTTGGCTAGTACAATATAATCATTCCCATAACATCGCCTACAAGTGGTGACATGACTACCCTCACTTATACCCACTCTAGCTCTATTTGAAGTATCATGTGATCTAATTCGGCTATATTTATGTCCATAGTACATCCCTATTAGTATGCATTATGTCACACTTAGTTTTTATACCCATTCATGCCTCATAAGCCTAGCTTATGGGATCTAACAATGGATAAAATCAACTAATATGTATATGATCTCTCAATGTGTGCTTTATTGGTATCACAAGAGCATAATGTGTCAAATGGTATGTAGTCAAGGCAATCAAACCAACCCACTCATTTATATGGTACATGCATATCATACATGGTACCTATGTTTGATATTTTCATGAGATATCATCATTGATATTGTGAGAGAGAAAAACACAATACAATCTATTACATGGTAGAATCATCACCCTTGTTGTCACATGCATATTGAAATTGGGATAAATATAATAGTGCCTCTCCTCCATCTACCTCCATAGCCTCATAAACATCTATTTCCTTTAATGATTCATCCACTATTCCTATCACTCCTCCAACATCCTCTCCTTTAGTTGCATACATGTGTGGGATATATCCTCTATCAATAATTTATGCATGCATCTCTTCCCTCATGTCACTTTTGACTATAATTCTAACTAGCTCATTTACTTCATCATCATCCAATAAGTGCATCAGTGGAAAAATGTTGTCTACCTATCTCCATAGGCTTGAATACTTATTTTTGGTGTCTCCTATATACCCAAGGCTCTCAAGAAATATCTAATTGGATAATAAATTATTTGAGGGCCCACTCATAATGAAAAAACTCTAATAATGTACTATCATCCCATAGTAATAATGAGATCATCCAATCCTCCTCAACTAACATTGAACCTAACCTTCCTCACATCTCTCTATAATGTATAGGTCAATATTATTCAATCAAAAGTGGTCCTCCATTCAACCAATGTTATCCTCACCCTCCTACCCATTTGAATAGAATCCCGCTAGTATAATAAGGGTTTTTTAGGTGCTATAGTCATTGACACCCAAGATTGATGTGCTCATACACTCAAAATCATAGAAATGTAGTGGTATGTAGTGTTATCCACCATGTATTAAAAAACCTATATAATCCATCATGGAGATAAGCAACATACATCTACCCCATGAATAAATTATGTCATGCTACTCCATGTCCCAAAGTAGGTAAACCAAATTATAAGAAATCGAGGGGGCCCAACCATCTAAAGGAATCAAAATAGTAAGTATCAATGACAAAAACTTTCGCCCCTTGGGATACTATGAAAATTGTAATACTTGACAAGAACACTTCCCATAGTATAGTCTATAATACCATGTATCATCTTACCACATGTCCTAAAGTGTGAGTATCATCTTTTTAGAAGCCATTGAAAGGTTTTGGTATTAGAATTGGACACCTCTAAATGAGTTTAAATATCAAATGTTCATCATAATCAAATTTTGGCATATCTCTCATATAACCAAGCCCAATCTTGTCTATCATAATCATGTCACTCAATGTAAGATCTAAATTGTGAATAATACATAATTAGTAATTATTAGACTAAACTCTAACCTCATTCTCACCATGTATCATAAATTAGCAATACAATGTTTATTAATATCACATGGAACCAAACTTGATAAAAGGTCGAGTTTGCTAAATATCTTACCACTCTAAGCAATTTGGTTCATAAATGTATATCAGAAAATTTTACAAATTTAAACTTGCAAAACCAAGGTTACTTCTAGGGATATATGGTTACTTTCATGGATTTAAAATACTAACAAAAAATATTTCCTACTCTAGTTTTACACTATTCTAATATTTCAAAATTGAAAAATTACAAAATGATTTTTTTACCCTTACTACCTCTGGAGTTTCACTGACATTGATCTAATCACATACCTCTCAATGTGTGTATGAATGACCTTTGTGATGAGCTATAGTGATGCATTAAGAGTTGTAGCTATGGGTAAATGTGTGAATAAAATGTTATTTTCATACTTCGCCCTCACATATATAGCTACAATATGTTTGCCTCTGTGCTATTTTTTTTATTCTAGTTGCCTACAATTGCCACAAAATGATATTACTCATGACAATTGATGGTATTTATGATGATGGCATGATACATGGACACAATTTTTGCAAATTATTCAATGATGAATATATTATGGTCCTTATTTTACTGCGACAACATATGTGACATACGGTTACAATGAACAATATATTTATAAATTATCTTCATGTGTCTTATACTTATCACTTTAGGTGACCATATCACTGAATTATTTCATGTTCCTTCATGTTCATATTTTTAGATGATTATCCTAAATTTTAGTATTTATATTATTTACATCTCACATAACATGTTCCATTACGCTTACATTCTTACATGCTTATCTTATGCATATTATTTTATAATTTTTTTGTGCCTTCATAATGTTATCTATTATTATCCATTAGCACTTATACATGTGCCTTTATATAATGTTATCCTTCAAAATTATTACATGTTTTACATGATGTTATTATTTTATCTTACCTCCAATACCTTGTGTCCTTTGAACACAACCGATTGGAGGGGGAATATGGTATCATTAATATTTTTGGTGAGTTTGATTGCAATGATGCAGTTATGATGAATATGATAATTTTTGGTTCTATACAAAGCTCAATTATTATATCTAGATGATGTGCACTTCTACTTAGAGCCCTTATTGTGATATCTATTAAGTCAAATGTTGTTCCACATGGTTGAAGTCATTTTACATTTTTTTTCTTCATCAAAACCCTTACCTGCACTCAATCGAAGCCCTTTACCACATGTTCAAATATTTACCAATTATATATTGTGAAATCTCTCACCTCACTCCTATTTTTATGTAAATGATTTTAGCAAGTTGTGGTTCTTATCATTTTTTAAATGCTTGATAAATGTTACTCAATGGAAACCTTTTCATTTTACACTTGTATGTTCTTGATGGAGCATACATGGCGATAAGAGTAAACATAATTGACATTCATGATTGGCATACTCTACATAAATCTTATATCATTTGATTGTGAAAAATATTCAATTTCCATGTTGATTGTTGGATCTCATTGTGACATGCATTTTTATAGTATCTCACATATGATTCAAAGAGGGAGCAACATGTAATGATAAAATTGCACATCCATGATTTTTCCTTATGTTTTGGTCCAAGGACAACTAAGTTGTCCTTTATGCATCAACTAATGGTTAAGATTAGGTATTTCATGTGGAAGTTAGTAAATAATGTTATTTGATTCTAATCACATCATCACTCATTGCTAGAAGTTGACCATAATCCCCACATTTATCATTTGCCACCTCAATCTGGTTTTGCAAGTGTAAAATTGATACAAATCATTTATGCACTCACAAATTTGAACAATAAACATTTTAAGTTTATTTTTCAAAATAGGTCCCATTCCCTCAATTTCTACTAGTTGTTATGAGTTGAATAAAATGTGAATATTTCACTTGTATGTTAGGGTGGTGTGTTTAAGGACAAACCCTAATTCAAAAAAGAATCATCAAAGAAGGAGAAAGTACAATCTAGAGAGTAAAGGAATAAATATAATCTAGAAAAATCGCTATTACATTAGCATTACATCGTCATCCAAGGAGCATGATGCATATTTACTTGTTGATGTCGACCTTGGTTCATCATCATTAAATAAGTTTATCCAAGGGTTTAATTGACAAAACAATCCTCAAAACTCAACAAATTCTTCAAAGGTGTTTTTAAACACATCTATCCCTTACTAGATTTAGAGTGCATACACAAAGCTAAACAAGTTTAGATAACATAATTCGACTAAATCATGTACATGAGTCACATGTTCATTTCACACATAGGTTTAGGTACATCTACTTGTAAAAGTGAACTAACACAACACACAATCAAATTTTTGGAACAACAACACTCATATGATAAATTCTAAGCTTATAACGTCATACTAAATGAATTCCTAGCAATCTACAATAACATTTTCATCAAATTCAAAATTGAATACTACACATATAATTCATTTTATTTTAACATTTACCATAACATTAATTTCAATGAATACCCAACAAAAGCTCAATCAATAGAGAGATAAAAGGTTGAGTAGACCCAAAGAAGTCCTCAATCTCTATCAATCGAGTGGTAACAATTAATCTTATATTCTATTGAATTAGTCATTTAATTACAATACGTTAAAATTGAATAAACCCAAAGAAGTCCTCCTTCTCTATCAATCAAATGGTGACAATTAATCTTGTATTCTAGTGAATTGTTCATATGAGCCATATATTGGAGTTAAATGAAAGTAAAATGCCATGATATAATTCTCATTCTCATGCTTATACTCATTAGGAATTTAAATATTTGTTTTTGGTAATGGATTTTGAATATTAAATAACCCCAGTGTCGGGTTTTATGACCTCTCTTAAAAGCTTTTGATAATTTTGGTCTTTCCGGTGGGCCAACGTTATCATGTCCCAGTAAAGATTGTCTCCCGGCCATAAAAAATATATTTTAGTCGCGAATAATCGCTAGCTGAATTGATAGATGTAAGAAAGATAATAATTGTTGACGTTTGTGGAACCGAATGAATGAATGCTAGTGGTGGGGTCTACTAAAAGAATTTGTAAAGATTTGTCTAGATTACTTTTTTTTCTTTATATATTTAAAGAGGAAGCATATGGCTCTTCATCTTGTAAGATTCTTAATTCTAAGGAATTCTTCTTTAAACTATATCATCAATCAAATCATGGAAATAGCTGTAGATTTTCAAGAGATCAAAACTATTTTATATTATATATATTAAAAGTTAGGAAAGTTTGGCTGATTTTTTTGTTGGATGTAACACGTGGGGCCTTATGCTATTCATCGCTTTGAAAGGAGACTTTTAAAAATTAGTATTATATGATGTTTTTAGTTTTATCGGAAATTGTGGGTTATGTTAATAATTGTTATATTTTTAATTGAATAAAGTTTGAAAATTATAAAAAGAGGCAGTCAAAAAAGTGTTGTATATATAATCAAGTTAAATTATACAATAGTTTTTATTGATTTTTATAAATTTGTTGTTTATTATATAAAGTATTAAAATTATAATTTTTTAATATATATAATCATTTTAATTTTTTTAAAGGGGTAAACATTTTTGACTCAAAGTTATGAATCGGTGAGATCACAAACGAATGATCTCATTCTTAAACATTCAACAATAACAATCTAATGGGGTTTGAACCATAATGACAAGAACAACAACACCACAACTTAACCATCACACTATGCCACTACTGACTATATATATATATATATTATTTAGATGGGGATCTAGGTCATCGGGGTGGACCCGCCTCGAAAAATGGTTTGGTGTGTATGTGTGTGTGTATACAAGATTAAGTAGCTCATATAAATTAAAAGTACGTATAGTTTAAATATAAAGAATATTTTAAATTGTAGTGTAATAAAATCCTATATTGTAATTTTGTTGCAAGTCATAATGTCTAGATAAGTCAATAGTCAGATTACAATATAATGTTAATAATTCACTAATCACTATTATATTGATCATATAATATAGTATATGTACAATAAATATGTCAAAATGTTAAGAACATTGAAAGTATATATCTAAATATATATTGTACAAGTGTCCACTCTATCCAAACCTCCTCTTGTATGGGGAATATAAATTCACAATCAAAAGAAACCCTAACCTCCCCAACGATCAACTTGGCTTGATGTGGTCAAACAAATAATCAATAGTTCATGTAATTGTATCCATGTGCTTTATTAAGCTTTCTTAGTTTCTTAGTTTGTTCAATTTATATTAAAACACACAAAACATTCATCATAGCAATCAAATACATCATTTCCTATTAACGAGATATTGAAAAATAATAAGAGAAAAAATAGTGTATGGACTAGTACTTACTCTATTCTTTTATAATCAATTTTTGATGGAGTGACAAGAGGCAATCCCAATCCTATAGGAGTAGGAGTGATGCTAAGATAAAAATTGGGAAGCTTTGTAAAGGGTGGACCTCTCTATCTAGGCATCAAATCCAACAATGAATTGGAGGTGATTACATTTTTTGGAAGGTTTAAAATTGGTGAAATTAGTAAATTGTGGCAAGATAGAGGTGTAGGGGATTCTCTCTTTATCATCAATTATTGTAAAAGAAATTCAATAAAAAACTTGAATATTAAAAAATTCATAGGTGAAGTTAAAGTTATAGCTAGAAACTTCCAAATAATACCTTTCTCGCATTATTAAAGTAATAGAATAGTTGACAACTTAGCTAATAATGGTATTGATCAATGCTCCTTTTGGATTAAGGTGAGTGTTGATGCTTTCAATTGACATGTTGAGGGCTTATTATCAAATTATTGACTCATGCAAAATATCCCACAAATCCTACTTTTAGACCACCTTCATTTGTGATCTCTCACTTGAGCTTATGAGAGCTAAATATGATACCTTATTGTCCTTCCTATATATGAAGCATGCAAATTGCCTTGTCTACTTAGTAGGCAAAGAAATGATGATCATGTAATGATGGCTTGCCAATATTTAAGTAGAAGTGGATGGTGAAACAATGGTATTTTTTTGTTGGTTTATACTTTTGTGTAGATTTACAATGTTGAGTAGGTACCTATCATCTTTTACAGATCTTAAATATTGACTTAAGAAAACTATTTAATGTTGGTATTAAATTTTCCTTATTTTTATCTAGCATATATACTAGTTAGAAAGGGTTTAAATACATAAATATCGATAAAATAAAAAATTATCTCATAACATCTCTCATTTTTTATCCCTTAGTGATTTTATGATGTTCCAATTATGTGAGATTGGATGTGGACTATTGTCTATATTGAGACAATTGTCAATTTAATGCATTTATGCATAATGTATTGTTTAAATGCATTTGGTTAATTGACATTTTAAAGTATTGTGTTGTAAAAATTACATTATCATTATTTTTTAATAATACAACTAAAAGGTATGTGTGGCAAGACTTTGTTGTGAATAGGTACATGTACCTGGGAAAAGAGAACTAGGTATTGGTGTTGAAGTATCTTGATATGATCCAATTGTATAGAGTAATAATTAATTAACTAAGATAGTTAGCTAATTAAATTAAATAATTATGGTATTGAATTATTTATGTAATGCTAGAAATATATCTAATTTTAGATATTTTCCAATATCTTTTGGAAAATAAATAAAGTTATTTGGAAATTTCAATTATTTGATTTAAATTTCTTTGAATGTATAAGTTTATAAGTAAAATTAAAAAAATAAAAATAAAAATTCTTATCCTTAGATTTTGTAAGGTTTAATATTAGAGTTTAGAGATATCAATAATTAATCTTTTTATTTTATTATTAGACACATGTGTATGAATGGGAAAATGATATTAAAATTGTGATTTTATTATCTAATTGGAATTGAATTTTATTTTAATGAGTTGTACTCCTACTTTTTGAAGGGTGAGAAAATAGAAAAGAAAATTATTGCTAGGATTGTACAAATAAGAAAAGGGATATTTTCACAATTAATTATTTAAAATTGATGATTACATTCATAGAGAAAGAAAATTAGAAGATAATTATGGGTTGAAGAATAGAGAACTGGGCTATATTGCTTTTTAGAATTGGATTCATGCTTTATGTTGGATTTGTGTTTAATTAAATTTGTAGGAGGATTCAAGGTAGGATTCTTGTTCTTCAAAGGTTTTAGGAACACTTCAATTTCGGTAAACTCATGCATCTAGATCTATATTGTCAAATAATTAATATTATTTGGATAAATCATTTTCTATTTTGAAAATAAATTAAAAAGATGAACTAAACAAGTAGATTCCCATTTGGATTAGTGAATCCATTAATTTAAATTAGTGAAAACTAGTTAAGGAAATCTTGGAAAGTTGGGGTTATTTTTCAAAGAAGAAACCTAGTGAAACTTATGAAGATCATGAGATTTATGAGTATTGAATTTAGATTGAATTAGGATTAAAATACAAACATTTAAAGGAGATTCAAATTTTTACTATGTAATATGTCTCTTGGTGATATGTAAATATTGATTTTGGGTTGGAAAATATTGAATATGATGACCTAGTTAGGGACTTTTATTGGAAACAAGACAGATCTTATGAGGGATATTTGTTAACAATTCCATAAGTTGTCTATGCTTGTACTTTTTAATATTTATTATCGAATGTGTTTGAATAGTGATCTTTTTGATGAAGTGAGTTGAGATTAAAAACATGGGTACTAACTTGTGTACTAGTAGAGATTTTTTATGAAGTTTTAATTGGAGGTTTATTGATTTCAATGTTTATTTATGTTCTTAAAATTGTATTGGATACTTGCATGAATTTTGAGATTATAAACAAGTAGGAATTTATGTTTTTCAAACTTCTTTAAGAAGCTTGTTTACTTATCTTTGTGATTATACAATGTTGAAAAAATAAATTATGTTAGAAAATCCTTAGGAAGGTCTCTTTTTTATCTATATTTTGAGTTTAGAGAAATTCCTTGGTAGGGTAGAAGTATGCATGTAGGATTGTAGTGGAAGGGTGCACTAGTGTCCTCAAAGTGTATTGTGGTCCTAAAAGTTGCAAACTATCATGAAACATGAAAAGTGTTGAAGTTGATAAGTATCTAGAAAGTGTGTTGTAGTCCTAAAAATGTGTTGTAGCCTTGAAAGTACATCATAGTCTAACTTATTAGAGGATTTTACAATTTTTCCCCCATTGAAGTATATCTACTAGATATTAATTTATCTATAGGAAATTACATAAATTAATATGTTAAATTATCTTAATTTTATCATGTGGAGAGGTTAGGATGGTTGTCCTACTTGATTACGAATGATTCCAATGAATTTTGGTATTTTAATATATGTGGTAATGAGTATAACATGATACATTATGTAGTGTCACATGTGTAAGATTAATTGGAAGTGTATTGCATTCTTAACTTCATGTAGTGTTCTTGATATTAGACCATGAGTACTTTGACTACCATGTAGGTATTAGGATTACATTTGGTTCAAAGGGCTTGGGTGTCATATGAGTGATTCCAATTGAAACCACTTTATTTATTCCATTATCTAGCACATTTAATGACCATCTCATCATAATTTAAGCCTACAAGAGATTAGTGGATGTTGTTCTCACCATAAAATCACATCTATATATTTGAGTTATTTGGATTGAGCGGTGGCTTCATTGGTTTTGTGGATCTACGATTAGGAGATCTCTATTGAGGACCTATCGCTTGAATTTCTATAGCTCATCACTAGATGGTTGTGTTGGGTCTTTATTTAAAATTTGAGAAATTCTTTGCATCGAGTTCAAAGTTTCTTACATTTTAATTTTTACCCTCATTTTTTGTTTGGAAAGGATCCTCATTATCAAAGAAACCTTGGTAATTTCCTATGTTTAATTATTTATGGGTGTTTTCTTGTGGTTGGCAGACTTTTGTGTTTTCTTATGCTCCCATCCTAGGTATTAGTATTTGGAGAAGTTTGATACACCTTAAGGGAGCCAATATTTCATAATTTAGATAATTTTTAGGTGTTGGGATTTTGGGTTACCACTTAACCTAGTACATGTTTCCTTATTTCCTTGATTCCCAATCCCAAATCCGATGTTCACAAAAATTGACTAATTATATGCTCAACCTTGAGTTTTTATTGTCAAAGTAGAGAAGTTCATGAACCTCCCAAACTCTACAAAAGTGTGACAAAGGTTCTTAAGGTTTGTGAGTTTGTGAAACATGTGAAAGTGTTACAAAAGAGGGAAGAAACTTGCTAATTTAAATTTTTTTCTAAGTTCAATGGTTTGTGAACTTGGTGAAGTGTTACTAAAGCTATAATATTTGCCAGGTTCATAAGTTTGTGAACCATAGGAAAGTACAATGAAAGGAAGGATTCTAGATTCCAAAGTTTGCGAGTTTCTCAATATCCCAACAAGAGATAAGGGATTTGAAGTTCAAAGGTTCGTGATGTTGCAAAGTTTGATAGTTCATGAACTCTATGAAAGTGTGATATGTTCCACCAAATCAATAAATGTGTGAAGTGTCAAAGAGATAGAAGAAAGAAGGAAAGAGAGAATGATTCAAGTGTTAAGAACTTCATAAGTTTGCAAACTTGCTAAAATGTCAAAATGGTTCATGTGGCCTCAAAAATGCCAACAAAGCATACACATAAGATAAGAAAGGTGCCACATAAAAGTTCATTGAAATTAAATGGTGTTGAAGTAAAGTATTGATAAAGAATGTGTGAAGTACAAGAATATGAAACCAAGGCCAAATACAGATAGTTTAACCTATTTTTAAATGAAGGGCACCAAATGAAATGGTATGGTTTTCATATCTCCCTAGTTACTTGCATCTACTATATCTTCTTCCCATTATTGCATGTTCCTCTCCTAGTTTCTAGCATTAAATTCATCAAATGTCCTTCATCTTGGGCATCCATCTTGAGTGGGAATGTACCTACACCATTAATTTTAATTATCTTAAGTACTACAATTAGGGTTTTGATGCCCAACATGGTTAAAAGGGTATTTTGATTAATTTTGTAGGGATTGGTTAATGATTTCTCCAAATAGACTTAGCTAATTTTAGATTTTTCTAGGGTTTCAATCATTAAATTTAATTTAAGAAGGTAGTTGATTCTATTGAAGTGTCAGAAGAGAATATATTGTAGTGAATATCAAAGGTTTCATATATCTAATATTGTAGGAACACTTTCAAGGGAATTTTTGAATGTAATAGAGGTTTCCTCTTAGACATTTGTTGTTACGAGTGTAAAATTAATTTGATAAATGTGACAATATTTTGAAAACATTACAATCTTTATAATAATCCTTTTTTATTTACACATAGATTTTTGTAGTTTAGTAATGGATTTAACTAAGTATGTTTTATTTTTTATTCTCAAAACTTGATGCATTTTCATGCTTTGGTCTATTATTTTACACTTGTTTTTCACTAATTTTTTTTTTTGTTAATCGTGACTTTGTAGCCCATTGATTAGCATGGATATTGGAATGTATCAACTCAGTCACACATCCAAAAGAACAAAAATCATTAAACTACTAATTTTAGCTCTCATGCAATTCATGATTTCATAACAAACAAGGAATAATAATCATAAGCTCCACATTCAATACACTCTATGATTCTTGTATCTTGCCCCCACTTTGCACTCATTTGTAATAGTGATAATTAGTTACATTGAGGTGTTAAGATAGCTGGTTGCACTCAATTCATCAATAATAGTGGAGTTGAATAAAAAATTGTTTTAAAGCTATCCACATTTTTTCTTGTTCATCTCATTTACTCTAACCTATAGGAATACCCTCCTAAGTCTAAGTTAAGATCAAAGTGTATGAGGGAAAACCAACTCTCATAGAGTTGACCTTTAACCCTTCATGGTTTGTGGATGAGTAGGTTTCACTTTTGTCACACCCCAATTTTTTCTTGCAATTACTTTTAACTGTTACGTTAAACATGTGTTTTAGACATGAGTGGATGATTTTACTTATGTTGATGTTTAGATAAAATTATAATCCAATGTAAATGTTTTGTTAAAGGATCAGAGAATTGTAATGATTATTGCTTATGATTAATGATTATGATTTCATAGATATTAACACACTAACCATTGTGACGGCTTTCTAAGTTGAATGCAAGAGCAATCTTGCCATCCCAGATAGAGAGGAAGAGTATCATCGAAGAGAAGAGCATAGACATTGTGAACAAAGTTGTAAATTTCATCTTGAGTTGAACACACACTCACATAGGTCTTGCATCAAATTCCGAGTAAGTTGTTAAGTTCTACCTTGTGTTGTTGAAGAGTTTATCTTCTAGTCTTGTCAAAAGGTTATGTTGATTGTGTACTTAGCCTTTGACCTAGTCTCTCTCATTGATCGTGAGGCGATATTATTGAATCTTAATCATAATTTTTGTTTATCTTTTAATTGTAAAGATTTTTTTTTATTTTTATATATATAAACATACAAATACAAATATAAATATATATATATATATATAATGTCATTAATATTAATAAGACATGCACGACTAGTAAAGGTAGTCAGTTTACCTTAAATGCATGTTAGTGAAAATGAAGAGAATCTAAGAGAATTAAACCTCACGTGGAGGCTACATGCCAAGGGAATTGACACCATTCTTGGTATGTAAGGAGTTTTAAATCCTTTCCATTATGGCATAGAAGAGGTTATATAGTGGCAGTCGCATGATAAAAGAGTTAGTTTTTTATTGTTAAAAGGTGAACAGAGTATTTGTGAGCCAACCGCATAATGGAGAGGATGTAGTTTTCATTGTTATTAATAGTAGAATTTACACTTAGAAGAGGTGTACGTATTGGAGGGGCGCAAGTGTATCGAAGAACGGGGATCTAGAAATTCTGGTAACATAGGAATAAAGGGAAGGTTTTGGGAAAAGTTTAGCAGTTGTTGGCTGTGTGTAGAGGTTGAGACTATAGAGGAAAGAGACATATTCAAGGCATGGCATTGTCTAATTTCTTATCATTCTCTTGGTTATTATATGCTATGAATTTTGAATTTGGTTAGGAAAATAAAATTTATACATTTAAATATTTGTTGGTTAATGAGAAAATGAATTGTTAAATCATTTAAATCTTTTATTTATCTACGTTAGACAACAGAGAAAATAAGTTTGAATACGATAATTCTTATGATTATGTTAGTTTGCATTGTGTTCCATTAAGGGAATGAATTTTAAATTTAGGAAGAAATAGTTGTGTATGTTATTATTGAATAAATTACCCTGCTGGTATGAACTGAATATAAATATTCTTATTTTCTCATGAACATAAATATCAAATCGATATATATATGAGCATGTATAGAATATTTTTGGATACATTTATAGATATAAATGAAAAGTATTAGACTAGTTATTATGGCAGTGAGTAATCATATTTTACTCAGAGCTTTTATTTATGCCAAACATTTCATAAATATATGCCTATTCTTGTAAAAAGAAATATATATCATGTTGTACCTTCATTGGTCTTATAAAATATTTTCTTGAATAAAAAAAAAAGAGAAATAATAAAATAATCAGAAATATTTAGAATAAAGTTATTTTGTTGATAGAGAATAAAACTCTTATTTATCTATATTAGGAGTTGTCAAGACCCTTTAGTGATAGACATAGAATCACGAGTGAGTGGTGGGTGTCATTAACTGAGTGTACTATAACTTGTAAAAGAGTTAAATTCCTATGCTATAAAAATTATGAGAGTATTAAACTCTTGAATTAAAGGACATATGAACACGTGGCGATGTGATAGCCAAGATGATGAAGTAGCATTCCTACACAACTCTCAACACCTTTCCAAACATTCAAACATATAATGGACATTTCAAGAATTGAATTAAACCAATATCAAAATCAACAACACATACGAATTTCATTACTCAAAGTCTCTTGCAACACATGAAATTGTAACCAAATTGAAAAGATAACATATACAACCCTTTGGGCTGATGAAGAACATTAAAAATTAGACTCATAGGTTTGATACAACCAACAAAATCATTCCCGAGTTAGTCCTCATCCATCTCTCTTCTTCTTGCACTTTCATCCTTATTCACCTACAATATCCTTTTGGAAAAATCAATGGCACAATACCCAATGTTATTGAAAAGTCATTTTCTATTGTTCAACACCTCCAAATTTCCACATTAATTTCTAAAATCATCCTCCAAGAGAAGCTACACCCCACTCTAGCAACTCCAAATTCTAGAAATTAAGATTCCAACAACATTGTCAAAATTCACCTTTTGCAACTACTATCTTCTGGTAGCTTGAAACTCTCCAATTCCACGCCCAACCTAGAAATCAATTAAATTTCATCAAATTTTAAATGTTTAACTCTCCAATGCATGTTTTCACCATTCCCAAAGTGACAATTCTCCACTAATCGACACATTAATTCATTGCCTTCACAATTTGGATCCCAAATTCAAATTTTACCTAGCATGCACATCATGGGCGTCCCATTCCTGCCTATGGAAAATAATGAAAATTTAATAATATGCAACATTCCATAACCCCCAAGAAATCCCACACCCAATTTTTATTTTTTCCAATTGAACATTTAGATTATAATTTCTAGCTCAAAAACTAATTACACCAAGCAACCAAAAATTAGTCCATTTATTCAACTTCTGATTTTTGGATAAGAAAATCAAAATAAGACATAAAAATTATTCTAATCCATGCCACATCAAAATTTAATTAATTTTGGTTGATGCAATATCATTAGTACCCTGGATGCTCCTACATCAAACACACCGGGTAGAAAGTTTGTGAGCATAGGATCACAAAATGGAGTTGAGTAGTAGAACTACTCTTTCAAGTTGCAAGAAACTTGCAGCATACTCCAATACTAAAATTAGTACCTATGTTAATCTCTTCTTTCTCCTTTTCCAACACTTAGCTAGAACAAGGAAACTCTTCCTTTGCCAACTCTACTCCTTTACTCCCCTTCCTCGATATGGAGTCAACTCCATCATAACTCAACCACGTCCTCCAAGTGTATCTCACTTTCTCCTCTAATCTTGTGGGATTCAATCCAACATAGTGATCTATCCACCTCCACCAAATTACACCTGCGCTTAACTTTGCAACACCATACAAACCCTTCTTTGCATACCATCATATCTAACAAACTCTAATTAAACCATCTCATCTACATTCACTAACTCATCCATCTCAACATGAAAATCATCTTTCTTAAATTTAGTAAGAAAATATTATACCTTCTCATCATCTATTGCAACTTTAATTTTATTCTCTTCTTTCATGCATTTAATAAGGCATGCAACTGTATCACTTCCTTGTCCTATTACTAATGCATCACACTCTTCTTCCATTGTTGCAATATTTTTATCTATACAAAATCCACTTTCATCTTCATCATAAAAATGAAAAATATTATGCATCACCTCTTTCTCTATAACCTTTTCCTCACCACTATCTGCTGCCATATCTTATTCACCTTAACTCTCAGCTACAATTTCATTCTTTAACACTTTTTAAGTCCTCCAAAGGACACTCATTTACTACTGCAACATCATTTTTCTCTTCAATTTTTGCACCTTATTTTTTCCTCTCAACCTCTATTGCACTTTTCTCTTCTCTCTCACTCTCTTTCTCTATGCCTTCCTCAAAGCATACTTCTGCAAGATTTTCTCCTTCCTGTTCACCTACATACATAAATATGATGAATTTTTTTCCTTTCCTCTTTGGAATTTTATCAAACACTTTCCACACACTCTCAATATTCAACCTCTCAAGTATAGAATGCCCCACATTTAGTGATCTATCTACACACCACACACACTCCACCCCCAGGTCTTGGTGCAAACTGCCTCACATCGACGCTTCTGCCTGCACACTCAATAACTCCCACTTTGATACCATTGATGAAGTAGCATTCCTTCAACTCTCAACACCTTTCCAAACATTCAAACATATAATGAACATTTCAATATTTAAATTAAACCAATATCAAAATCAACAACACACATATGAGAATTTCATTACTCAAAGTCTCTTGCAACATATGAAATTGCAACCAAATTCAAAAGATAACATATGCGACCCTATGGGATAATGAAGAATATTACAAATCAGGCTCATAGGTCTACTACAACCAACAAAATCATTCCCAGGTTAGTCCTCATCCATTTCTCTTCTTTTTGCACTTTCATCCTTCTTCACTTGCAATCTCCTTCTAGAAAAATCAATGGCACACTACCCAATGTTCTTGCAAAGTAATTTATTGTTGTTCAACACCTCCAACCTACCAGATTCATGTCTACAATCATCCTCCAAGAGAAGCTATTCCCCACTCCAACAACTCCAAATTCTAGAAATTAATATTTTAGCAACATTGTCAAAATTCCCCTTTTGCAACCACTATCTTTTAGCAGCTTGAAACTCTCCATTTCCATGCCTAAACTAGAAATCAATTAAATTTAATTAAATTGAAAATGTGTAACTCTTCAATGCATGTTTTTACCATTTTTAGAGTGACAGGTGATGGGTTAGATCATTAGTGCTTTTTTTTATTACTTTTCATAAGCTTTTAGACACTTTTTATATGTTTTCTAAGTATATTTTAGACAAAAAATTCCATAATATGCTATCCTACTATAACATACATTGTAGCTTGAACCTAGTTTGAAGAATATGAAATATGGTGATATTCATAGCAATTTCATGATTTAAATGTGAGAATGTATGTATATGAATAGAATTTCATGATTTAATTATGAGGGTTAGTTATATATGTATGTTGTATAGATTAACCTCTCTGCAGCTCAGCGCGAGGTAACAAGAACAAAACATTTGTAACAAGAACCGAAGTAGTGAAATAGGGGACCATTGAAGTTCAAACCGAATAAAGTGCAGGAAGTAGTAGAGCTGGACATGAACCATCGTGGAGGAATAAATACTGAAGGAGGATACTTGTTCTAGAACTCTGAACGTTTGCCTATGTGTTTCACATGCAAGCTGTTTCATTTAAGATCTTTGTTGAATATGTCTTTTCTTCCTTTTCAGTTAGAATAAATAAGCCAATCTTAATTTCATATCCTCATATCTAGGAGTGAGATTAATGGTCGCAATTAGTTAGTATTTTGAATATGTCTCTCCCCATTTTTGTATAAAGTCAGGGGATGAGTTCGTAGCTAAGTTAGTTGGTTGTTACAAGTTATTAAGTAGTTAGCCATCTCCAGTTTTAAGTTATCCAAAAACATGTTGTTAAGATGCTATTATTGAATACAATCTAAAAGATTTTGTTTAATATCTGGTGTTATGCAATGAATGGAGTTGTATGTTACATGGATGTGTAAGATTCTAAGTTATATCTAGTTCTTAGTTAAGTGAGACAGTCTGTTGAGTTGGCCACTTGAGGTACTACCTTTCACTTCATTTATTTATTTATTCATTTATATATTCCTATTAATAATGTTTTCATTTGTTTCATAAATACATTGCAAGTAAAGTAGAATAGTTCTTATGGTTGATTATATTAGTTGTTGTTCATGAACAGTTGTATAAATAGTGAATCTTAGTACTCCAAAGGTTAGATTTGATTGTTTTGTTATTTTGAATAAGTTTTAGATTGATTTTGTACTTCCTTATTATTAGCAATTATCTACAACCTATGTTGCAGGTACCAATAGCCATTAGGTTATGTAACTACTTTTTCTATTTTTGCAATTATGTAAGCTTTCAACAAAGTAGAATAGTTTGAATAAGTTTGCATACAATAATTTAGGTGTACCTAAGTGTGTGAAGGAACATATTGTGTAGTACCATCATAAGCTTATACACCTTGGTTGATGATTTAATGTAGTCTTAACAATGTGAAGTGGACTATTCAGCTAGTTAACCCTCTGAATTGAGTAGATTTTATCAAGTTTACAAACACATTAGTTAAACTAAATTTTTTGAATTGTTGTTGGGGATGGTGCTATCTTCATAGACCTATTTTTACAAGTTTTCATAGTTAATTTTTCTTTCACACATTAGTACTGTTAGACACCACTTTTTCAACACTAAGCTACTAACATTGTGCAGGATCGTTGAATCTAAAGTCATATTTTATGTATGCGGAGGCAGAGAGATCCCTTGGGTAGGTTCCTTTCCTCTACATGTTAGGAAGCTATTACAGAAATTGGTGAACCTAGTACTCAAAGCGAAGGTACCACTGAAAAATAAATTTCCTTTTCACCAAATTCTAGCGCACATAAAAAAGGAAAATATCACACCATAGGTGATGCAATAGATGATGATGATGCCTGACCAACATTTGGGTTTCCTATTACTAACCAGCAAAGGGCTACAATGTTGAAAAACATCCCTCCTTCGGCCTTGCCAGTTTTCTATGGGTTAATAACTGAAGACCCAGATACATTCCTCTTTGAATTTGATGTCTTATGTAAAAGCTATGATTATACATTTGATGCACATAGGTTGAAGCTTTTTCCTGCCACTCTCAAGGATGTAGCTTTGAGATGGTTTATGGGATTAGGTAAAGATGTTATTCTTGATTGGGACACCATGAAGACACTGTTCTTGGAAAAGTATCAGGGCTACTGTAGAGGACCTGACAAGAGGAAGGATTATATATTTTGAGTGACACAAAAGGATGATGAATCTTTAGAGGATTATGTTGAAATATTTCAGTTTTCTCTTAAGAAAAACCCCCAGAACAAGTTGTCAAAAGAGTCTCTCAAGCTTTTCTTTTTGAGAGGAGTTAATGAAGACTATATTGATGCTCTCGACCTTATTGGAGGAGGAAACATCTCTCAAATGAAATTTAAAGAAATTTTTAAGATATGCATAAATGACTCTAGGACCTTCACAAAGAGGTTGAGAGAAACTAGAATATCAGTTTTTGGTAAATCATCTACCAAAGTTTCTAAAGTTGAGTTGAGCAATCTGTTATCCAAAATGAAAGAGGATATAATCAATCATTCAAAAACACAGCTGGATACTCTCCACATCAAGAAGAAGCAGGAGGAAGTAGAGGCTATGCTTATTGAGTATTGTCCAAGCTTTAGGCAGAGAAAATAAAATTGTAAATGTAAAAGAGTGGCCAACATCCAACAGGAAAAAGTTGAGAAGCCTAACTTTCAACCCATTGAAGGAGATGGTGGACAAAAAATTTATATAGCACAAAGGAGGCCATGGTAGTAGAGAAAAGATATTTTGTAAGAGCCCCTTAGCTTTAATTCCTCTTTTCCTATTGGTAACCAAAACTTTTCTACTTGGAACTCTCAGCCCTTGCAAGTAAATCAAAACTAGTGGTAAAATCCCCAATGGCCAAACCCTCAATCTCATTGGAACCAACAACCAAATCCTTGGCCACAATAGAAATTTCAAGGTTCCAATTATAATCCACAATGGCCAAACCAACAGAATCAATAACAACCTCAATGGTAGAAAGGCCAATAATGGTAGTAACCAAATATGAACTATCAGTGACCCATACTATGTCCTCCACAACAAGAACAAGAACTAATGCCACCATAAAATCCTACATCCCAGCTACCCAAGCAGCAAATACCTACCCAACCTATACCTAACCCTAACACTAAGCATGTTTAACAAGCTTATACTAACAAAGCTACGCAATACCCCACTTATAGGGTAGAGGTGAGTGATGTCCACCTCAAATCAGGAAAACAACTTGTTGGGCCTTCATCCACCCAAATTATAGAAATGGAGGATGAGGAACCTATAGTTGAGGCTTCTGATAAACCACCTTTGGAGCCCGAACAAAATTAGGTACACCAAACTATCTCAAATTCCAAGCCACCTTTTCCTGAATGCCTAGCTCTACAAAAGCATCACACACAGGCTGAGACAAACCTTTTAGGGTAGTTGAAAGATGTTAACATCAAAATCCCACTTATCCAAGCTATCAAATATATCCCCATCTATACCAAAATAGTAAGGGATCTTTGCCTTAAGAAACTAAGTAGAAAAAGGAAAGATCCACAATCAATTCATGTTTTGGAGAATCTTGCAGATATCATGTTGGGGAACATTACAGTCCCTAAGTATACCGATCCTAGAAGTCCATTTGTGGATGTTAAGATCAATGGGACCCTCATTAAGAACACTTTGATAGATTTGGGGGGATCCATCAATGTAATGAAAAAAGAAACAATGCAGTTGCTTCAGTTGATCAACCTCAGGCCCACACAAACTATCTTGCAATTATCTAATAGGTCTATGGTCAAACCTAAGGGAACTATTGAAGACCTAGTTATTGCATTGGATTCTTGGGAATACCTTGTAGACTTTATAGTATTACAACCTAGAGTTAATCTTGCAGGTTACCCACTCATCCTAGGTAGGCCTTGGTTGGAAAAAACTAATGTATTTATAGGCTACAAATCTGTTAAAATAATAATATCCAATGGGAAAGTCATTAAGAACTTGGTTCTTTATCCACCCGACCAACCATATGCCTTGATCACACCATTTGGCCCAATTTGGGTGAGGGGGAGGAAGATAGCATTGATGACTATTGAGCGCAACCCCTTGTTGGATGACCAGAATGAAGATGAGATCATTGCTCATATAATCCACAATGACTGTGGCAGGAGCCTACTGTAGAAGGATTGTCTCATATGCCTACAAGACCCCTTTCAAAGTATTGTACCTATCGATTCTATAGAAGATATATCACAACTATTTCATTCATTACTCCCTCAACAATATTTTCCCATTATACCAAGCCTTGATCTTTCATCAGTTCAAGAGTCATGAAAGTAGTTGGAAATTATACCAGCGAGAATGTTAAATATTAAGTATGCCTTGACTGAGGAACACCAAAATTCTTTGCAATCAATGCTGCAGGAACACTTAGCCACATATGCATGGGATTACCATGATATGAGGGGCATTGACCTTGATCTATGCATGCACATAATTTACATTAATGATGGCTACAGACCTATAAGACACCCACGGAGATGCATGAATCCAACTCCAAGAGATATATGAAAGATGAACTGCAAAATCTTTTAGATGTCGGTTTTATATACCCTATATCAAATAGTGAATGGGTTTCACCATTAGTAATAGTTCCCAAGAAAGGTGGGAAATAGAGAGTTTGTGTTGACTACAGGGAATTAAATGTTGCCACAAGGAAATATCACTTTCCACTACCATTTATTGACCAAGTTCTTGATTCTTTGGCAGGAAAGAAATATTTTTCATTTCTTGATGGTTTTAGTGGTTATAACTAGATCAAGATAAGGCCACATTTACCTACCCTTGGGGAACCTATGCATATTTTGTTCTACCTTTTGGCTTGTGCAATGCTCCAACTACCTTTCAAAGAGTAGTACTCAACATATTTTCTGATTTTGCACATAACTGCATGGAGATATACATGGACAATTTCACCACTTATGGTGAAAGTTATGAGGAAGCTCTTAGTAACCTAGAGAAAATGTTAAAAAGATGTAAGGAATACAATATATCACTCTGTTATAAGAAGTGTTTCATGATGATGACACAAGGAATTGTGTTAGGATACTTTATATCTAGTGAAGGAATATAGGTTGATCCAAAGAAGATTGAAATTATATCTACCCTACATGTACCACATAAACAAAAATATGTAAGAAGCTTCCTTGGACATGCAAGTTATTATAGGCAATTCATCTAAGATTTCAGTAAAATTGCCTCACCTTTGTTTATTTTGTTGACAAAGGATAGTGAGTTTGATTGGACTGAAGGCTGTTAGAGTTCATTTGAGAAATTAAAGGTAGCTCTAACTCATGCACCAATTCTAAGAGGTCTGACTTGGACATTACGATTTTGATGCATCAAACTTTTCCATTGGAGCAGTCCTAGGGCAAAAAGAAGGGAATAAGGAATATGCAATATATTAAATCAGCAAAAACCTCCAAGGAGCACAGTTGAACTACATTATGATGGAAAAAGAAATGCTTGCAGTTGTCTATGCCATTAACAAGTTCAAACATTATATAACTTGCTATCAAGTGTTCATACATACAAATCATACAACCATTAGATTCTTGATGAATAAACCAGTAGTTGGTGGAAGACTTGTGAGGTGGTTTTTGTTACTATAAGAATTTGACATAACAATAGTTGATGAGCCTGGAAAGGCTAATGCTGTTGTTGATTTTCTGTCTAGATTGTCTACCCAATCAACCGAAGGGGTGGTTGATGATTCTTTCCCTGATGAGCATCTATTTGCTCTAAATATACACACACCATGGTATGCTGATATAGCTAACTATTTGGTAACACGACAGATTCTAGGTTACTTTTCTCCAAGAGAGAAAAGACAATTGGTTCACAAATGCTTCCCTTATTCTTGTATTTTTGGATTTTTATTTTACACTGGCCCAAATAACATTATGAGAAGATGTATCAGGTAGGATGAAGTGTTTGATATATTGAAATCATGCCATAATGAACCCTGTGGTGGACATTTTGCATCCAAGAGGACAACCTTTAAAAACTTGACAATACGATATTACTGGCCAATCCTACATAAAGACTTTGTTAAGTATACTAGAAGCTATGACCGCTACCAGAGAATTGGAAGACCCACAAGAAGTGATGAAATTCCTTTATAGCCCCAGCTAACGCTGGCTCCTTTTGATAAATGGGGGCTAGATTTTATTGGACCTATCTCTCCCAGTTCAAATAACAAGGAATACATATTGGTATGCACTGACTACTTAAGCAATTGAGTAGAAGTAAATTTTGCAGTTTTCTAGAGATGGAAATGTAGAAAAAATTTTATATGAGGAGATCTTCACTAGGTATGGTGTACCTAAAGAGATAGTGACTGATCAAGGACCACAATTCACATTAGACCTAATTTCCAAATTGGTAAAAGAGTATCAAATTAAGCACAAGAAATCCACCCCATATCATCCTCAGGATAATGGTCAAGTAGAGGTCACCAATAGGGAGATAATAGTGCAGTTCCATAGGAGAGATTAGGTATCTAGATTACTAGAAGTTGTTCGGGCATACCAAACCGCATGGAAGACAACTATAGGTTTTACCCCTTATGAACTGGTTTATGGAAAAACAATAGTATTGCCTATTGAATTTGAATACAAAACATTAAGGACATTAGTTGAGTTGGGCATGGATTTAACAGAGGCACAAAAGGAAAGGTTGCATTCTTTGAATGGGTTGGATGAGATACACATGGAAGTAGTCCATCATATAGAGGTGATGTAGCAACAATGAATGAAATGGCATGATTAGTTCATAAAGACAAAAGAATTCACTTAAGGAGATTGGGCTATGCTATATGACTCAAGCTATAAAGATTTCAAGAGAAAATTCCAGTCTAGGTGGTTGGTCCCTTATGAAATTAGCAAGGTTTACCCAAATGGAGTAGTGCAATTGCATACCATTGACGTAGCTCGGTTCTCACTTCTTGTTAATGGACACAGACTGAAGTTATATAAGAAACCAATGCAGCATGATGACTTCATCTTTTCACTAATACAGTAATATGGTGCTCACAGTGAATCTGAAACAAAAATTGATTCACAAAATCCTACATTAGTACTAGGGGACATACCAAGCATGTTTGGTGATCCAGAGGTTGAGTTACAAGACTCAACCCATGAAATCATCCAAGCATAATTTTCCATTCTTTAAAACACATGCACACACAAAACATTATATATGCACACACAACACATTCTCCATGATGTACATACTTTACTCTAGAGGGACCTGTTATCCAGTTATTCAACATTTATCGAAACCTATTTCTGTAGGGACTTAAAAATTTAATCTATCAAATACATATGTGCCTTGTGCTTGAAGTTTTCACAACAACACTTGTTGTACCTACACTTGCACTACCTTGGGAAAAATGAAATTTTTCTTGCGCATTCCGCTCATATCACATGCCTTATTCATTTCCCAAGAAAGCACCCTTAGCTAGTTCCACTCAAATCACTGCTGCCAAGTTTTCATCCACTATAATGCATTTAATGTCGATTAAATCAATTAAAAGCCAAAGTACATCTTTTTCTAGTTCCAACTTGTTCCAAGCGATAATTGCTATGTACACACACAACATGTAACTTCTCATAATTAAATTAGATTTCTTTTTATATTCATTAATATTTTTGATTTAAGCTATGCATGCAAAAAATATTTCACTAGTCCTTTTCATTATTCTTCCATCACCTGTATCTTGTCATGCATGAAGTGAGGTCGATTCAATTTAAGTTGGGGGGAGGGGTATTATAGTCATAATTATTCTTGGTTTTCGCCACTTTTCACCACCTCAATTTGTTAGATATCATTTTATGCCATCCTTCTAAAACTCTCGAACATAAAATACCTCTTTGTTAATTTTGATAATGTGATTTTTACCCTTAAATAAGCTAAGATAAGAAGATTTTGTACTGGATTGAGCTAAAGGAAAAGAGGGATTGCCAATTGCAGTATTGGATATAAGGGAAGGTATTTGAAGGAGCAATAAATTGGAGGGTTTTTAAAGGTGGTTGAATCAAGTTTTGAGTAGAATTTGAATTCTACAAGGTTGCAGAATAATAGGATAATGGGAGGAGATGTTATACATAGAGAACCATCTACACATAAAGATATTAGAATATTTGATGGTTTTACCCCTCTTTACCATAGTAGGATGGTTGGAATACTTCTTGAAGCTTATAGAGTATGATAATGACATAGTAAGAGATTTTGCAACAACATTACAATATGATGAAGCAACAGTGAGAGGGTTGGTAGTAGATTCTTCTGAGTTGGAAATTTCTCAAGTCACGGGATTACCTCAGATGGGGTTTGAATACCCAGCTTGTACAAATGTAGTGGCGGAAAGGGAGGAGTTCTATGAGCATGGAGAAATTCTAGACTCCACATCTTAAGGCACAAAGCGACTTTCCCTTCCATTCTTTTAGGGAAAATGTGCTAGTTATATTATTAAATATTTTACTTGTGATGACCATCACAATCTCTTATACACTGTGCAATTTAAGTTGCTAAATCATTTACGACATGAAAAACTAGTGAATGTACCAAAAAATTTGTATAACATGTTGAAGAGAATGATAAATGAATATTAGAGGAAACAAGCAGACACCACACCATCCCATAATTGCTTGATAGTCCTACCGGTTAAAAAGAGTCTAAGAATTCAACACCCATAGGTTAATTGGGATGATTTCAAAAATTGTAAGGATATCACTCAGATGCTTGAGGCACTTGAAGTAGAGGATGAACCTCAACCTGGGTCTGAACCAGAAATTGAACCTGAGCAAGATGAACCTGAGAGAGGAAATTCTCCTATTACACCATTGGCTTCACCTACCTAGAGCCATAGCGGGTCTGAACAACATGATATATAAAAACATATGCCAATGGTAACATAAGAGCCCTTATCATATCAAAACCCTAGAGCTAAAAGAGGTACTGCATCAACATCTTCTAAAGTGAAGAAGAAGAAGAAATGTGTTGAGAAGCGGAAAAATGTTGTAAAGGAAGGGGTAGAGAATAAAAAGGGGAGTGAAAGGAAGAAGAAGAGAAAAGTTACATAGGAAACTATTACTTTGTGATGCTCAACAAAAGTTGAGAAGGCACAATGTTGAAAACAGAAGCATGGAAGAGAATAAACAAGAAGAAGGAAATGGAGAATAACAAGATCATAATGCAATGATGATAGATACAAACACAGAGAGGGAAAGAGATGTCTCTGAAGATGTTTTTGTTGATATTCCTGAAAATGTTAATGTGCCTATTAGAAAAAGAAGATATATTTCTTCTTCCTCTAACTCTGATTCAGAGGATATCTTTATTGCAAAGAAAATAAGAAAAGTAGCCCCTAGTAGCCCCAATAGTGAGATTTTTGATATTTTAAGGGATGACGATGATTTGAATTTTGAAGAAAAGGAAGAATTGTTGGAAGACATAAATATTAGAAAAGAGCTTTAGGAATCTCTTGATAGAATAGAATAACTTGAAGAACAAGTGGAAAAGTATGAGAAAAGAGAAGGAAATGAGAATTCAGGAGTTGGAAGAAAAGATATAGACTTATGGTCATGGAGCTAAGTTGGATTTACTAGCATAGATGGCTGAAGATAAAATAGGGGTTCAAGAGAGTATAGTATTGAATCCATGACCCCCTATTGTAAAAACACCATCATATCATACAACTTTGTCTCTAGGATTGGAATTGTTAAAATTCACTAACCAATTCAAGCAAGAAAAAGAGAACTGGGAGAAGGAGAAACACATTTTGAATGCATCATTGGAAAGTAAGAACTTGAAACTGAATAAGTTGGAGGAGAAATTGATAGAAGTGATAGATAGAGCCATTCAAATAATTGGGTGTATACCTCCACCTAGAGTGTATGCATTTTTCTTAAAAGAGAAGTTTATCAGCTTTTAGTTTAATAGGTTCATTAATGATCAATCATTTGCTTTAAATAAGAGGCATAGTCTTCTTAGTTTCTTCAATATAGTTAACTTGGAAGAGCACGATTAGTTGTGTGAGTATTATCTCCACAACTATGTGATGACAAAGGGAATTGAATGGAATCCATTAATATATGTCAGGGATTTACAATTAATATCCCTGGCATCCTATTTTAGGAATGAACAGCTCCGTGGGGAAGTAATGGAAAAATATGAGGAACAAGAGAAAAGATTATTGCTGCAGCTCAGGAAAGAAGAAACAGATCCCAATAGAGTAATTACTCAATGGTTGACACTCCTTTCTCACTGGGGTGTGGGAAAAGTAATTGTGGACTTAAGACCAGGATTATAAAAGGATTCAATAGCTTGTACAAACCAGCCTCCAGGACTACCTAAAATATGTGGAAAACAGGTGGAACCGCTTGACTCCAGAGTTACAAAAGAAAGAGCCTCACTCTTTCTATAATTTTATGAGTATGTTTGAGATATTGTGCAAGTATATCAAGATTTCAAGAATGAGAGGAGTGGAATGGCTTCCACTTACCTATCACCCTCCTATTTTACTTCATCCAATACCACATTGGATAGGAGAAAAGAAATATCAATGTGCAAATATGGAATTAGTTAAGCTGGATAGGCTTGCATGTTATAATGGTTTTTATCTCAAATAGGGACAAGGAGTCAATGCAGCCATGGATCTTAGGCAAATTGCTTATACTATAATCTTCTTCACTAGGTGGTTTTAGTCAAGTATTTTTTCTTGAGGACAAGCAAAAAGATAAGCTG